>JAHLJS010000053.1:0-85000 GCA_038502445.1 Eremochloa ophiuroides | reverse complement strand
CACGAAATATTGGGTTCGAATCTCACAAATTATTTTTTAGTTTGCTACCTTTAATCTCGGATTCCTAGTCTTGGTTTGGACACCACCGCGTTCCACATTCTCGGAACGAATCGGAATGGGAACGGCGCGGTACAGTAGCTGGAACGTGCGTGGATCATGAATGGGAACGTCGAACCAAGATGAACTGGATCAGGCGAAGGAGAGAGACGTCGGCCGGCGGCAGCGGCGCTGGGTTGAGGAGCGTCGGACAGCGGCAGCGACGGCGCTAGGTCGAGGGTCAGGCAGCGGCATGGCCTCCTGACGTCAGACGACGACAGGGGCGCTGGAGTCGAGCGGCGCGGTCTCCGAACGGTGGCGTTGAGTCCTATACTTCTCTCCTAATTATATAGGGATCATGATCCCATCGTCGAACCGAACGTTCTGAAGAGGCATACCCCCATATGAACCAGGAACTTAATATTATCGTTCTACGTACCACGTTCCTTGTACCTTCGTATCGGGAACTTTTGTGACTATGACCAGGACTAGAACCCATTTATGTACTAGTTCTCATTCACCCAAAAACAACATTAGAGAGTATATAGGGATTTAGTGATACCCTTGCCAAATTTAAGAACCAGCCTTACATGTAGGGACCACATTAAACACAAACAGCGTGTCATGTCAGCGCACAGAGTTGGTTAAGACTTGTTTCGACCTACATGATACCCAAAATGTTTGTTTACAGACCTGTAGCAATAGTATTTTGATAATGGAGGGACTTGCCCATGCCCGGCCATGCTACAGTGAGATACTGTTCACAAATTTTTTATTTTAAAATTTTTTATTTTTCAGTCGGTCACGATTTCCCAGGCAGGCGCGGCAAAGCGCGCCTCCCATCCTAGTAACATATTGTCTGGCATTTGCAGCACTGCTTCGGACAGGATCCTCTACAGTTACAAGAGAAGTCTAAATGGCTTTGCGGCCAGGCTTACCGAACAGGAGGCACATAGGCTATCTAGTATGTCATACAGCATATATACCACCACACCAAATAAAATACCTGCAGAAATCCCTAGGCAGTTTTCTATCAAACCGGCCTACAACTGAGTGCTGAGTCAAAATACTGCAGGCCCAGATGGCGTCGTTACCTTACCTTCTTCCCAAGCAGGAACCTTGAGCTTCTGACGACGAGGTCATGGGATTTTCTCGGCTTCCCTCGCACGCCGCCAGAGTCCCTACCTCTGCAGGGCGACGTCATCGTCGGCATGCTGGACTACGGTTTGTGGCCAGACTCCCCGTCCTTCTCCGACGACGGCTTCGGCCCGCCACCGAGCAGATGGAAGGGCACCTGCCACAACTTCACCTGCAACAAGTGCGTGCGCACGATTCTCCCAATTTGCTTCTTATGCAACAGCGCCCAAGACTGACATGGCACTGATCTCCCAACCGTGCTGGATCCTGCATTTCATGTGCAGCAAAGATCATCGGCGCTCGAGCTTACCGCAATGGCGCGACCACCGGCTTGTCGCCGCTGGACGACACCGGACACAGCAGCCACACGGCGTCCACGGTGGCCGGCCGGGAGGTCGACGGCGTCAGCTTCGGCGGCCTGGCCGGCGGCATGGCTCACGGCGCCGTCCCGGGCGCCAGGCTCGCCGTCTACAAGGTGTGCTGGGGAGAGAAGTCCTGCGGCGAGGCAGACATCCTGGCGGCATTCGACGATGCCATCGCCGACGGCATCGGGAGCGACAACCCGAGGCCATACTGGGAGGACGCGCAGGCCATCGGGTCATTCCACGCCATGGCCCACAGGGTCGTCACGTCTGCCGGCGCCGGCAACTCTGGCTGGGACGGCGGCCACGCCTGCAACGTTGCGCCGTGGATGCTGTCCATCGCGGCGAGCAGCGTCGACCGCAGGCTCGTCGACAAGATCGTCCTCGGGAACAGGAAGACCATCGTGGTCAGTGACATCTTCTTAATTTTAACTTTATTCTTTTAGATAATTAGCACTTGTCAAGATGATTTTAATACTGATTTCTATAAATAGTGTTGGGTCTATAATGACACTGTCTGCCTTCAAAGTCTGAATGGATCCCACATTTCTTTGATCCCTAAGCATGACAATGCAGTGAAAGTCTCAGACTACAGACCTATTTCATTGCCTCAGCACTTCAATCAAAAATATAACCAGGCTCTTAGCAAACAGGCTTCAGCTTTCTTTGCCTAAGCTATGCATATGTGCCACCAAACCAAGAAAGAGATCATCATTCTGAAATTGACTTTGAAAAAAGCTTTTGATAGGGTGGAACATGAGCTTATGATTCAAATTATGCTACAAAAAGGCTTTCCACCTAGATGGATTTCTTGGATGAGAATTTTTAACTAGGAAAAATATTTCACTGTAAGAGTGGGGTTAGGCAAGGGGATCCCTTATCGCCCCCTTCTTTTTGTTCTTGCAGTAGATTTCCTTCAATCCATTCTGAATGCTGCTAAGCAACAAGGGCTTTTGTCTTTACCTGTTAATTTGACTCAGGATCGAGACTTTCCAATACTTCAGTATGCAGATGACACTCATTTCATGCAAGGAGATGCAAGGCAACTCTTTTTCCTTAAAGCCATTCTTAATACTTTTGCTGACTTTACTGGGCTCAAAGTTAATTACACTAAGCCTATGATGGTGTCTATTAATGTACCTGATGATAAGATGGTCATTTTAGCAAATACTTTTGGATATTCTATTGGCATCCCCCCCCCCCCCCCTTTACCTATATGGTCTTCCCCTAAGTGTTGCTAAACCGGCAGTCGCTGACTTTTGGCCTTTGGACACAAAATGTGAGAGAAGAGTTGGTTCCTTTTCATCCTTTTTAAGTAAAGCTGGCAGACTCCAATTGACTAATGTTGTTCTTAGTGCCCCTTCTCACCTATGCCATGTGCACTTATTTGCTACCAAAGTCCATGATAAAACAGATTGATAAGTTAAGAAAACATTGCTTATGGAGAGGTTCAGATCTTAATTCTAAGAAACCTCCCAAAGCTGCTTGGAAAATGGTTTCCAACTCAAAGCAGAATGGAGGCCTTGGTGTGCTTGACTTAGAGCAACTCCAGCAGGCCCCCTATTTGAGCCCTGATAGCTTAATTTGGGGTGCCCAAGCCAAAAACAGCAGTCCAGTAGGGTCCCTACTAGAACCCCAAAATTTGGGTGGGCACCAAAATCCCCTCTCCACCCCCAATTCCTAGGGGGCAACACTACACCCCCTATCCCTCCCGCTGCCCCGATGTGCAGCCCGCCCTGGCGCAGCTGCAGCGAGGGATGAGATCCTCCCGGCGCCGCAGGAGCTCTCCCCAGTGGAAGCCCCTCTCTGGCACGGCGCTCCAACCTTCGGCGAGCGCTCCGCTTCCTCTCCTCTCCCTCCCTCCGCGCGGGCATGCAGAAGCAGTTCGGGCTTCGCCGCCGCCGTCACCTTCGGCGAGCGTGCCCCCTCCCATCCCCTCCCTCCACACGGGCACGCTGGAGCGGCCCTGGCCTTCGTTGTCGCCGTCATCTCTGGCGAGCGTGCCCCCCTCCCCTCCCTCTGCTCGCTGACACTTAGGAGCATGCGGTGGCACAGAACGAGCATGCGGCAGTAAGGATCTGCATGTGAAGAGGATGGGGGAACAATGGTTGACTCAATGATGTGTGGGTCCCTCGTGTCATAGTCTGCTAATATAGATTTGGGGGCCTTATATTTTGGTGCTGCTTGCTGAAGTAGAATGGATCTATTGGGCCAATAAAAGTAGGGGAGAGCACCCAAATATAAAATAGGGGGCCTGATTTGGGTGCCACTGCTGGAGTTGCTCTTAAGCGTTCAGAATGAAAAGTCTTTGCTCAAGCACCTTCACAAGTTTTTCAATAAATGGATATACCTTTGGCACTCATAATACAGTAATAGTAGCTTCAGCCCAAAATTTAAGGAGATGATCCTTTTGGTGGAAGGATATTATGAACCTTCTTCACTCCTTCAAGATTTTGGCCTCAGCTTCGATTGTTGATGGTTCCACTGTTCTCTTGTGGACAGATTCTTGGCTTGGCACGCCACTTAAAGAGTAGTGGCCACATCTTTTCTCTTTGCTCATGATGAATTTACTTTGGTTAAAAATTTCCAATTAGCAGAAGATAAAACGACTCTCTTTCATACTCCCCTTGTCAGTTTAAGATTTTGCTCAGTTTCAAAATAATGACTTCTGAGCTAAACAATGTTCATCTCTCTCAAGGCAAAGATTAGGGGAGCTATATTTGGGGTTCTCTTCACTCTTTACTTCGAGCAAAACATAGACTTTAGAGTCTTCTCCAGTTTATAAATGGCTTTGGGAGTCAGACTGTCCTTTTGGCTTGTCCTCAAGGATAGATTGAGCACTCGACAGATCCTGAGACGAAGGAACATGGATTTACAATCCTACAATTGTGTCAACTTCCACTTGAATGTAGAAGAATCTCTTCTCCACCTCTTTCTAGAATGCCCTTTGCAGTGAGCTCCTCGAATATACTGGGACTGGCTTATCTAATACAAATGAAATCTGCAGCAGTGTTATTTTGTTTAAATCCCATTTACAGAAGCCTTTCTCCTTCGAGATCATTGTTGCTATGTTCTGGGCTGTTGGACTGCGAGGAATGATGTCATCTTCAGGAACGTGACTCAGCGGCTTGATTCTTGCAAACGTACTATGAAGACGACGCGAACTTGCTTCAAGTTAAGCTTAGAGCAAAGGAAACTTGTGCCAAGCTCAAATTCAGATATGGTGGTAGACAACTTTGTGTAATTTGCTTATTTACTTTATTTCTTTTTTTTTGTTTCTGAACTTGAACTTTGAATATAAGGGAATCCGGACTCCTTTTTTCAATAAATTTCCAGTAGTAGCGGTAAACCTCTCCTATTCCATAATAAAAAACAACACGCATGGCATGACAGTGCGCATCTTCTTAACATTGTCGTTCTTAATTTCTTCATGCAGGGAACCTCCATCAACACCTTCCCGATTCTACACAAATGCGACACTAGCATTCCCTACCAACGGTGAATGAATTATCAATATTATAGGAATAATGTCACTGAACGGCTCATCCCATTTGCTGACATCTTTTGATATAACAATGGTTTGCCTTTTGTTGCAGTTCCTTGTTACCCAGATGATCTTATCGCCGGAGGTTCCTACAAAGGTAAGATGGTGCTGTGCCCAATTCAGGACGCCAAAACCCTCACTACACCATAATCAAACATTACTGTCGGTTCAAAACCCCCCTTCACTGGCGGATTTTGAACCAGCACAGCTAACTCGGCAGTGATGAGCTCATGACATCACTGCCGGGTCTGCCAAACCGGCAGTGATAGCTAAACTGGTTCGTGTTACCAACCGGCAATGATATCACTGCCGGTTTGCAACGAGACCCGGCAGTGATATAATTTTTATAATTTACATTTTATTAATTGTTTTATTTTCAATTTGAGGGATGTCTTGGGGGGAGGTGGGAGATGTGTTGGCGGTGATGCAATCGAATAATTGGATATGGATGTGGATCTCGACGTCACTACAAATCCATTAACGTTTATATTACAGAAATTCCAAATAAAATATAAGTAACAAAATAATTAAGAGTCGCATTACAATAGCCTATCCACATGTTCTCTTCCATAGGCTTCTTGAACTTCTTGGTCTTGGCAATGCAGAATGATCTTCTTACTCAATACCTCGTCGGTGATAAACTTTGCTACTTCTTCTTGAATTCCTCTTATCTCGAAATCGACCAACCGGTTGTGACTGTGTGCTTTGCGCTGTAATTGAATCAAGATGATATTCAGATGCAAAAATATAAGCAAAAACAATACAATTGGGAAGCCTACGTACCGCTTCATCTCCTTTGTCGTTTTTGCACCAAAGTAGACAAGCATAGCCCACATCACATAGAACCCGCATTCGTTGTTCCCCGCCGGTTGGTCTAGGGTCTTGATATCCTCCATATACTTAGCCGTGAATGGTTCACTCCAATTCTTGTGCTTCTTGCTATCGATATTTTTCCAGTCAGGTAAGGCCTTCATTCTGTGTGACATTATAAACAAAGTATCAAGGTCATGGACATTACAATGTCCTATGTGATTAGAAAGTAGTGTTGTGATATTGGGTTCACTTACTTATTCAACACATTGACTAGATGTCGATTTGAGAAAGTGGCTTCTTCTTGGAATCCCACACCTCGATATGTGAATTTACAAGACAAATCTCTACGAGGACATAATGGTTGCTGCAATCACGAAGGAAAGTCCATGTTACTAAATGTCATATATATTAAGCGAATGAACACCAAAGTGAGGGCCGAGAACACATACTCGCAGTTGTAGGGTAGGAGTATGTTTGTTTTGTTGTTTTTCAACATCCTTTCAAACTCAATCTTCAAACTTTTTGGCACATAGTCATCTTGACACCCGGCAGCGCATGTTGTCTCGTTGACAAATACGGGATCCAAGAAGTCTACATGCATCAGGTGCTCCGTAGGCACCATTTTGCCATACACCTGCATAATAAACACAGGATATATTGAAATGCAGATCACGTGCTTTATTATAACTTTGAGGGTAGGGTACTTACATAGTCCATAACATCAAAATCTGTACATCGAGCGAGCGCCGTTGGAAGAGCTGAAAGAGGACTTCATAATAAACACTATGCACCTCTTCTTCAGGATGATTAAAAATCAGCCGGGAGGGATACAAACTTCAAAGCCAATGTACTCCCCTTTGGCAGTATCGAGGGTGTAATAATCATGCAACTGTCGCAGATATGTTGGCAACTCTTTATACTCTTGTTCGGTGGCGACCAAAGGTTTGCCTCTTGAATACTGGTATGACAGCTGCTGATTCAAACTCTCTCTTCTTCCGTAATATAACTCCACGGCCTCCTCCATGGATATGCCCATGTTGTTGGCCAAGTTCTGTATCTCTAGCAAATGTTGGGTCTGTATTTGTTTTTCTAGTCTGATTGCTCTCTTTGTTGTTCTGCCTTTCAAATTCTGTCTATTGTTGCATCCATGGAGGGAGACTAGCTATTCGCTTAAAGAAGGAAAATGATGCTTCCTTGGTTCTTGGATGCTGCTCCACAGTCTTGCCCTTCATCAAAGAAGTAATGCTAGCATCCACCTTCTTCTTCTTGCTTATCTTGGGAGCATTACCAACTGAAGACGATGACCTCTTTTGTTGGGAGGTCGAACCTGATCTTAGAGAACGAGATGGAGGAGGAGGAGGAGCAGGAGTCTTCTTCTTTGGCGGTGGGGGAGGGGGAGGTGGAGGAGGAGGAGTCTTCTCCTTTGTTGGAGGAGGAGGAGGAGACTTCTCCTTTGGCGGTGGAGGAGAGGAGGAGTCTTCTCCTTTTGCCGTGGAGGAGGGAGAACTAGGGTCTTCCTGTCCAAACACAGGCGAGTAACCCTGGGAGTGGTGATGCCGATGATTCATCGTCATCCTCATCATCTGAAGATGGCTGGTCATCTAGCTTGATGAAACGTTTGCGCCAAGCCACATGAGTGCCCAAGTTGTGAACAAGACGCGGCCTATCTTCCTCCACTGGGTAATCAATATGTATCTTATTAAACTTCTTATCCAAGATCTTATCAATGCTGACCCTGGCATACCCGAGTGGCATTGACTTGCCATGAATGATGCCGTCTCCTCTCGGAAAGGCTTGTCCGACCGTGACCTTGTCTTTTGTCCACTGCTGACGGATGTACAACCTGACATTAACAGGTTCAGTGATGTCGTCCACCGGATGATGAGCATTGACCTCTTTTTCGTCAGGCATAGGGGTAGATCCACAGCTACTGCGACCCTTGAGCACTGGGCTATTCCCTGTCTGGATAGGCTGCGGTTGTGCCGAACACATGGATTGCATAGCTGTCATAACTCGTGCATCAACTTGAGCAGCTATCCATGCTTCCATGCTATCTTTGATTTTTTTTGCCACCTTTGGAGCTCTTCTTCTCTTTACAATCTAGCCCTCTCCCGGCTCTTATAGGACGAAGATTCGCCTTCGAAGGCTTTTTCCCAAGGAACGATCCCGGCTCCTCTTGTGCGACCGGGTGCTCCTTGTTCCCAAGAGCTTGGGTGAGCACATCATTTTCTCTATCCGACTTGGATTCCTCTATTCACTTCGTCAGTTATCGTTGAAATCCTCTGGAGGAGGTCGGTGATGGCGGGTTCACTCTCAGAAGAAAGCCTCCCGGTACTGTCGTACCGTGCCCCCTTGCGAGAAGGTAGTTGACTGATCTAAGCTGCCAATCGCTTGTCTTGATCCTTACGCCGCTCTGCTCTAGTTTCTGGACTTCTTTTCCCATTCTGAATCTTCCTGACATAGCCACGTGATCCTAGGTGATGAGGATCCTTTGCCTTCTGCGAGTTTGCTCTATTTCTTTCGCTTGCTGCTTTGGCCTCTTCGGATAGCTTGTAAGACTTGAACTCCTCCCAGAAGTCCCTCTGCTTAGCACATTCCCCTCTCTCAAAGTTTGGTTGCCTGTCTTCCTTGACTAACTTATATAAGGTTCCCTTGAAAGTCTTGAACGAATGACCCATGATTTCCTTGGCCTCTTCTTGACTGTAGCCTCATCATAGTTGTTAGGAAAGTGAAATAACCTTTCAGCTTGTTCCAAACTAGCTCCTTCTCACTTTCTGGAACCCTCCACGGGTCATCCTCATGACCAGTCCATTTCCTATACTTGATCGGGATAAAATCTCTGACAAGTGCCCCGATGATACTCTTGATGGGCCCAAAGCTTTGAGAGGCTCCACCGGCTCCCCTACTTGGTCAAACTCAGAGATATGCCAATGTTTACTTGTCTGAGGAAGCTTTGTGGCTCCACGTTAGTCCTGCTGCTACCCTCACCACTTGGCTCTTCCATCATACCCTGCTTCAAAATATAATTAAGTACCCATCAAAAATATCTATCGTGGTGGGGTACTTCGGCGTTATTACGTATGACCTAAGTTACCTCGTCCTTGGTCTAGCTGGAGAAACTGGCTCGGACTCTGGTTTTCATCGTCTTGATTCTCATGCCACCACCATTAGTCGGATCCTGCGGCTCTCCTGTACTTTGGCGACGCGTGGTGAATGGCGATGACGAGTCATGTCTGTGGACATGCATGTCATCAGTGTTTGTATGGCACATGTATGCATAGTAGAAATACAAGCAAATTGGTTTTTGATGGATTAATACAAAGTACACATGACACATCTAGTACATATATTAGAGTAGTGTACTACAAGTACTAATTTATTAATCTACATTAACTTCCAAATATAAAGCAATGACCAAACTTGACATAAAATGATGGTATCTTTCCAAGACCAAAAACCAAGGCTCCTGATCTTTATCGCTCTGACCGGTGGCTTATCTTCTATCTTCAATTCATCGCCTTTCCCATGGATTTCACCATAGTTAGTAGGCAGTCAACGCTTCAGCTTTGGTGTTGTATCTCTTGTGCAGAGCACCTGGGTAGCGATTGACTTGAGCATAGCACTCTTCCCAAGTACGGTACACGCCAGGTCTGTGGCCAACATGCCTACATACCAAGCCATTGTTGCCTAAAGACGCATAAATTAATGTCTTTGCACGGTTGAACAAGCAAATATCGTATATGAGTGTGCTATAAATTGCATAGTACAAATATGGCACAGTAATTAATCCATAGAATCAAATTCTATAGAACACTATAATTAGAGGTATATGCTACTATGTAAACTTTGCAAAGGGGTGTGGAATATCACACTCCAAGTGAAATGCCCTAAGTTATGTACTAGGTTCAATTCCTCCAAGTGAAAGGATTCTAATTTGGCCTATTAGTTATTTCCAATTGCATATAAACGTGTACAAACATTGTCACAGCTCATATCACTTTGTTCCTTTGTCATTTTCACTGGAACTAACACTGAATCCACTACAATCATAGCTATTCCTTATAGACATTCTACGAACACCTTGTAAGCATGGAGTTAGCAGCTCACTGTGTGTATGGGGGTGGCCGGGATCTCGCGCTCCTGGAAGTCGTGGCGAAGCTCCTAGCGTCGTGGAGGAACACTAGTCGGCGTAGAAGAAGTAGTAGGAGCCGCGCACAGCGGACGGCGTCGACGAAGCTCGTGCAGTGGCGTCGCGCTCCACCTCCCTCCTTGCAGGCGTCGTGGATGGCAGCGCCGCTGCTGTGGACGGTGTCAGGCATCAGGAGCACACGGGGATCGTGGGGCGAGACTGCGCAGGCCTGTGGGAGCTTGGACGGGGCTGGAACGGTGGCACGGGCGCGGCGGAGCTCTAAAAATAGTAGAACGGGAGTAGACGATGAGTTTGAAATGTTTAGGCTCGCGCTGGTTGCCTTATATAACCCACCCTTTCATCACTGCCGGTTCAATGTATCAACCGTACATCACTGCTGGTTCTAACTAACAACGGCAGTGATATGAGATATCACTGCTAGTTCGTAACCCGAACCGACAGTGATGCCGTGCAGGAATCGATGGAAACTAACTGTATAAAAAGAATCCATTTCCATTTAGACCGAAGTCACTCGCAGTTCGATTGGTTGAGTCTTTGTGCTTGGCCTCGGTCGCCTAGGTTTGAACTGAGGTTCCCCAAATTTTTTTGTGAAATTTTTTTTTATTTCACATCATTGCCGGTTCCAAATCAACTGGTAGTGATATGAGCTATCACTGCCGATTGTATAATAACCGACAGTGATGTTATATTTTTAAAATTGTAAAATTTGTTTAAAATTCATAGTAATTCATAGAAAACTCCAAAAATTATAAAAATGGTCATTAAATTTGTATTGACTATCCCTACAACTTTTGTTAAGTGGATGTTGATTTGAACAATTTAAATTTCATTTGTTTGAAAAAGTATGTAAATTGAGTATTTTAAAACATTTTGGCACCCAAATGATCTCAAATGAAAAGTTGTAAACAACAAAGTTGTAGGAATCATCAGGCTCAACAACTTTTATTTTGCATTTTGTTCATTTGAATTTGTTTGTTGACTGTGCATTGTTCAAATCTCTAAACATTTTCAAACTCACAATTCAAACAAATTTGCGCCACCAGATGGTCTCAAATGGAAAACTTATAAACAACAAAGTTGTATAACTCATAATGTCTACAACTTTTATTATAGTCATTTCTCCATTTGAAATTATTTTATTAGACATGTCTCACAAAGTGACATGTTTCCACATAACTCATGTTATTTGTAGGAAACATGAGAAAGTGTGAGACATATCTAATAAAAATTTCAAATGGAGAAATGTCTATAATAAAAGTTGTAGATATTCATGAGTTATACAACTTTGTTGTTTATAAGTTTTCCATTTGAGACCATCTGGTGGCGCAAATTTGTTTGAATTGTGAGTTTGAAATGTTTAGAGATTTGAACAATGCACAGCCAACAAACAAATTCAAATGCACAAAATGCCAAAATAAAAGTTGTTGAGCCTGATGATTCCTACAACTTTGTTGTTTACAACTTTTCATTTGAGATCATTTGGGTGCCAAAATGTTTTAAAATACTCAATTTACATACTTTTTCAAAAATGAGAAATTTAAATTGTTCAAATCAAACATCCACTTAACAAAAGTTGTAGGGATAGTCAATACAAATTTAATGACACTATTTTACAATTTTTGAGTTTTCTATGAATTACTATGAATTTTAAACAATATTTTAGAATTTAAAAAATATAACATCACTGCCGGTTCTATTATACAACCGGCAGTGATAGTTCATATTTTTTAAAAAAATATAATGCCTCAAAAAAATTGGTTGAGGCCCGGCTTCGAACCCAAGCCGCCGAGATCAAAGCGCAGAGACTTAATCAAATGGACTATGTGTGTGTTCGGTGGTGAAGGGTTTTATTTTTTTATAGCTTTTGTTTGATGGCTTTGATGATTTATTGAAATTTGTAACTCAAAAAATGAACATTAAAAAGATCAAATACATATTTCCTAAATAATATTGGAAGAACTCATCAATCTTTACACCATATGATCTCGAATTCGATGCAAAATACTAAAACAATATTTCTTTTTGAATTACATAGTTTATGATATTCTAACTATTCATGGTGTAGGAACTATGATGGCCTCATCGTGATCACTCCGGAGGTAAGCAGGTTCGTCACCCTCTTCAAGGATAGGTAGGGTAACGTCCGCCCAAAAGGGGCCATTTCTTGATAACCTCTATACTCTTCTTCGTCCGTCACTCCATCAACACCGACAATCTTCCTTTTGCCTTGCATGACTACTTGTAGTCTTCCCTTTTTGTTTATCCCTTGCATAGAATTTGCAAAACATCCTTTGCAAGGACGAAGAGGTCGTCTCTGTATGCGGTTTGGATAGATCAACGGTAGTGAACCCATCATTGTCGGTGTTGATTTCGTCTAGCCGTACCCACTGGCAACGGAAAAGAGCGACCTTCAACTGTCGTCCATAGTCTAGCTCCCATATCTCATCTATGAAACCATAGTATGTTGCCTCCACCGTGCCGTGTTCATCGTGGGCGTCGAAATGAACAGCACTATTTTGGTTGGTGCTCTTGCCGTCTTGCTTTTTTGTGTAAAATGTAAAACCATTTATATCATACCCTTGGTACATCATCACCGTAGTCGAAGGTCCGGGAGCTAAGAGGTCTAGCTGACAGCCCGTGACCATTCCTAGTCTGCGGCGTCGAAACCAGTCACCAAACTCCTCCTTATGTTTTTTCTCTAGCCAAGCCTGTGACCTACCGGTGTGCTTAATTTGCAGTAACTGTTTGTGCTCATCAATGTATGCCATCACACCGTCAGCCTGCTGGAGGACGGCGAAGTGTGCCTGTCTGAAAGAAACGACTTCGTTGATTGTGATAGCTTTCTCACCTATCGTTCCTTTGCCCCCCCAGTCTTCCCTCGTGACGAGATACTGGAACTCCGACCCGATTGATGTCCAGATAATATGTGCAGAACTCAATGGCCTCCTCCGTTGTCCATCCTTCTACCATGCTACCTTCTGGTCTGAATCTATTCCTAACATACCGCCTAAAAACTTTCATCAACCTCTCGAAAGGAAACATCTGGTGTAGGTACATTGGGCCAAGGGCTTTAATTTGGTCAACAAGATGAACAAGTAGATGCACCGATATGTCAAAGTAAGTCAGTGGGAAATGCATCTCAAGCCTGCATAGAATCTCGGCTATCTCCTGCTTCAGCTGGTCTAGCTTGGTCCCGTCAATGACCCTTTCAGAAATTGCATTGAAGAACGAACACAACTTTATGATCGGGGCGCGTACCTATCGGGAAGGATACCTCGCAGGGCAACTGGGAGTAGCTGAGTCATAATGACATGACAGTCATGAGCCTTTATACAACCATAGTTAAACTTAAGTTCTCTCATGTTAACTAGCCTCTTCGGGTTTGCACAGTAGCCAGTCGGCACTTTGAGATCATTGAAGAAAGAAATAAGCATGTCCTTTTCTTCCTTTTTCAGTGTACATGATGCCACCGGAAGTTTCAAGTGGCCATCTTCAAGAGTTATTGGGTGCAACTTCTTCCTGAGGCCCAAGTGTTGCATATCCAAGCGCGTTGCGAGAGAATCCTTCGTTGTTTCCCCGGTGTTCATCAACGTTTTAAGAGTGTTACCGCACACATTTTTAGTTATGTGCATTGGATCCAGACAGTGACATACACTCAAAAGTGGCCAGTAAGGTAGTTTCTAGAAGATTGACTTTTTCTTCCAGATACTATCAGCAGGCGCTGGTACTGCCCCTTTCCCCTTTCCAAGGACTACATCTATAAGTTTGCTTACTTGTTTAAGTATCTGTTTGCCGTCGCGATACTTTGAAGGTCCACGCTTCTCAATAGTCCCATTGAAATCTTTTTTATTCCTACGATAAAGGTAATCCTTTCGTAGGAACCTACGGTGTCCCATATAGACCATCTTCTTATTTTCTGATAGATGTATAGCATCCGTCTCGTCCAAACACTCGACACACCCAGTATATCCTTTTGTCTTCTCTCCAGACAAGCAACCTCGCCCTGGCAGGTCGGTGATTGTAGCGATGAGTATAGCCTTTATCGTGACATGTTCTTTTTATACTCATCCCAAACATCCTTCACACCCGTCTCCCACATCTGTAGTAGTTCATCGATCACTGGTTCTATAAGCACATCGATATCATTGCTAGGCTGTTTTGGGCCTTGGATTAGTAGTGGCATCTGGATGTATGAACGTTTTATACAAAGCCATGGTGGAAGGTTGTATATACATAGTGTCACTGGCCAAGTGCTACGATTGCTTCTAACCTGGTCAAACGGATTCATCCCATCTGTGCTCAAACCAAACTAAAGATGTCTTACCTCTCCTCTCCACCGATGTTCTTATAGAACATAGTGTTGATAGTCCTCTAGTCCGACCCATCGGTGGGGTGCCTCAACATTGTATCTTTCTTCCGCTCTTCGCCATGCCAGCGCAACAGCTTCGCTGACTTTGCATTTACAAACAACCTATGCACTCGCGGAGCTATAGGAAAATACCATACGACTTTTACGGGCCCTCCTCTGGTCTTGCTACCCTCATTTGACGGACCTTACTTGTATCGGGGAGCTTTACACTTGGGACACGTATCCAAGTCTTTATATTTTTCTCCACGGTACAATATGCAATCGTTGGAACAAGCGTGGATTTTCTCAACCTCGAGGCCGATTGGACAAATCATTTGCTTGGCCAGATAAGTATTTTCTACTAACTCGTTACACTTTGGGAGCGGTTTCTGTATTATAGTTAACAAGTTATCAAAGCCTTTCATTCAATCCGTTCATTGATTTGAACTCTAAAAGCATGATGTTGGCTTCCAGTTTGCTTATTGGACAGGTCGGATACAATGATGTTTTTGCATCCTTTCTCATAGTCTCCAGTTTTTTCAACTGTGTAGTACTAACAAATCCGCCCTGCACATCATGCAGGAGCTGAGAAATGCCATCGTTTTCCTCTGTGTCATCAGCTAACGTATTGCTAAACACATTGTTATTGGTAAGCTAGGTTCTGTGTAATCATCATTAGGCAGAAACTCGTTTAGGGGATATGGTAGGTTTGGGAACATCATCATTTTTTTTTGTCCACCATTTGACAACTCCCCATGCAAAGTCCAAATCATATAGTCTCTCATGAACCGACCCCTGATAATCAAGCGCAATCGTATATGCTCCACGTCGCCCTATTTTCTCGTATTCTTACAATCTTTGCATGGGCAGAATACAAGCTGCGAGTCCCCAGCATTGGCTCTGGCGAACTTGATGAAATCATCGATGTCAATCAAGTACCGTCGGTCTGTACATGACAGATCGTACATCCACCTTCGATCCATGCCTGCAGAGGAAAAATGGGGAGGGCAGAGAAAACATAGGATAGTTTTAATAAGCCCTTTTCAACAATATTATTTGAGTCACAGAACGTTAATGTATTCTTCGAAAAAATTTAAAATTGTTTGCCCTATAAAAATTCAAATTAGTCGCGCTATAGAATTGAAATAGATAGCCCATGCAAAATAATTGTTCTACAACATTCCATGTAAAAATGGATTAAAAAAACATTAGAAAAATTAAGGCTCCATCGTAAACAACATTAATTAATTGCACAAAAAATTTTAGAAACAATAATCTAGCTCCAACAATGGTTGCCACATAAATTACAATTACGAAAAACAATTATTCTACAACATGCCACATAAAAATGAAGAAACAAATTATAAATGCAACCCCTCTACTTGATCATGAACAATAATATAGCTCTAATTTTGGAATTAAAAGTAGCCTTGGTTTTAACTAACCTTTTGAATAGTGAATTTACCACAATCTTGATGCCTTCCTCAAGATCCAACCCAAATGTGCTCTCTAAAATGGAGAAATTAAACAACTACAATAAGAATCAATCTCCAAACACAAAAGTAATGTAACTTACAAGTGTAAAGGAGTGTGCTTGTTACTAACCATAAGCTAGAAGATCTTCAACATGTTTGAGTTTCCAAGAGGTTCTTTAAGCAATTCGGTGAAGAGTGGCTGCAACAATGGAGGTCGTGGGGAAGAGCAGCCGCAACAATGGAGGGAAAGAGGAGCCGCGCACTGTTCTGTTCCGTTGGGATAGAGGATGAGGGAGGAAGCTCGAGCTTTATATACTACAGCAGTATCACTGCCAGTTGGCCCCTGGCCCAATCATTTGGGGTTTGAACTGGCTCATCACTGCCGGCCCAAAATAAACCGATAATGATGGACCGACAGTGATATTTGAATCTGTAGTAGTGCCTAGACATCGGCTCAGGTCCATTCAAAGCGGGTGCGGCTGGTTCTGTCATGGTTGAGCAACTTCCCGGAGTCTCCCTCGGCGTGCCTCTCCCAGCACTAATGGTCACCCAGGACCTCTTCGACGAAATCCTGGTCTATTTCAACAGCACAAGGCGAGTACTGATAACTGGGCCTGGCTGTGTATACTTGAACAGAATTAACTTTTTCCTGGCCTATTTTTTTAAAAACACAATTATGTGATTTGCAGCGATCCTGTTGGTAATATAGGCAGCACCGAGACGACAGTGGATTTGCAAGCTCCAATAGTGGCCTCTTTCTCTTCTCCAGGCCCCAACCTCATCACCCTGGCATCTTGAAGGTACGGTACGGTGCTTGCTCTAGAGCTGCTAGCTAATAACTACTGTATGTATCTGTCAACAGTTATATATCTCCGAACAATGCCACCCAAAAAGAAATAATCTCCAATAAATTCTGGAAACTAAACTACTGATGGATGCAGCCGGATCTATCGGCACCGGGGGTAGACATCCTAGCCTCGTGGTCAACCCGTGCGCGGTGATCCTAACGACAAGAGGAGCGTCCTGTACAGCATCCAGTCCGACCTCCATGGCGTGCCCGCATGCGAGCGGCGCTGCGGCGTACGTCAAGTCCTTCCACCGCGACTGGTCGCCGGCGACGATCATGTCGGCCCTCATAACCACGGGTATAAAACATAGAAACATTCGTTTTTAGCAAACATTCGTGAAGATCAAACATGACACGCAGATGCATGCTTGCATGAATGCTCAAAATTGCTGATGATGCAGCCACTCCGATGAACACGGCTGGCAACGACGGCAGCAACGAGCTCAAGTACGGCACCGGGCAGCTCAACCCGGGCAAGGCACCAGACCCCGGCCTGGTGTACAACGCGTCCGAGGGAGACTACGTCGCCATGCTGTGCGCGCAGGGGTACGACGCCTCCCGGCTCGCGCTCATCACCGGCGCCACCGGTGGCGTGGCCTGCTCAGCAACTCCCGGTGGCTTGACACCGCCGACAGGATCATCGGCCGCCGGTGACCTCAACTACCCAACCATGGCGGCCCACGCCACGCCAGGGAAAAACTTCAGCGTGGGCTTCGCCCGGACCGTGACCAAAGTCGGCGGACCGCCCGGCGGTGCTGTGTACGACGTGGATGTCTTTGTCCCCGTCACGGAAACCTTCCTAGATGTCACTGTTGTGCCGAACAGGCTGGAGTTCAGCGAGCAGACACGGACGGCGTCCTACAGTGTGTATGTGTCCGGCATGGCGCCGATGGCGGTGAACAAGGTTATCTCCATGGCCGTCGTGTGGTCCGATCGATGGCGAGCATGTGGTGAGGAGCCCGTTGGTGGTGTACACGGCGGACATTGAGACGCCGCCTGTCGTGATCAGAGGACAGCAAGTTTCAGAACGTGTGGAATATTTGGAAGGAGCAAAATCGTAGGACTTTCCATAATTCCGCAGGCACATCGCTACTCTTTGTAAGGAAGACGTTGAGAAATTTCAGAGGGTAGCAGGGTCCAAAGCCGGAGTCCACACCTAGTTTCTATGTGTACACGAGGGGTTTTTGTAAGGAGTTTTCTGTTCTTTCAGAGGGCAACAAATAGCAGGGTGTAAAGCCGGAGTCCACGCATAGTTTCTATTATTTTGGTCCCTTTTACTTACATTACATTTTATTCATTTGTTACTTTGTCATGCCTTCAATCTTGTTTTGTTCATTGGAAATCCTCTACTATTTGCCTACTTACAGAGTTCAGAAATCATGGTTGTGTCGCTATGTTCCTACAATTTGTCTACTTCCATAGTTAAAAAAATAATAATGGGGTGGGTGTGTATGCTCTCACCAAGTGGTGCTTTTGGGTGTGTATGCTCTCACCAAGTGGTGCTTTTGAAAATAGTTTTGCCATGTTGTCTTGACACGGGACTGAAACTGAGCTTCTGTTGCATTGGTTATATTGTGTGCTTTCTGCTCAGCATGCGCCAAAGTAAATAGCATGATGCCTTAAGGGAAGAGCAGTAAAATTTAGAGTAGTACCAATATGTGTGTTCCAACTATTGTTCATCAGGGCTACTTTTTCGTTCATGTTTCAGCGCTCTATCCGTTCAGACATGATCGCATTGCATTCTTTTAATGGCCTTTACGGTACCACATATGTTTGCTTTTGCTTACATTTTGCCTAGGATATTTTTTTATCGCTCTCTGTGGTGCATTGTCATGTGTCGTATAGAATGATGTCTCCATGGGAATACATTGGACTAAGAGTTTACATGTTGATTTGTCCCACCTTTATTTTTTTTTTAGTTAATGATTCCCACGTCTTCTCTGAATCTCTCTTATTACGTATGTAAGCAGGCTTGGGTAGTGAATAGAAACTTGCTAGATGACTCATTTATAAAGGTTTGTTTTACTGCTTTTATTTATGATGCAGAGATTGTTTCATTGCTTTTATTTCTGATGTCCTCTATTTTCAAAGGTCTGTTTCAATACTTTTATTTGTAGGGTTATAAGTTCAAATATATACATATGCCGGTATCATTTAATAGCTTGAAGCGCCAACGCCATTCTTTTAATTCTCGATATTTGTATGATACATGCCATATTTAGTTAGTGTTGCTTTGCAAGCTGCGTTCATAATTACAGGACATGGATATAATTATTTTCATTTAAACCTCGATCTATACTCATACAATGTTTCAATGAACTAATTGATTATTTTGGACAATCCCATTCCATGTTCTATTGATGTGCCATAGGTTTTCAAAATCAGATCAGAACCTACTCACTGAAGTTAGTTACTACATCGACATTAGGTAATGTGGCATCCAATTGAATGGTCAACACGCTCCACTATTTTTCCAACCACAGATTTTGTTTGCTAACTGACCAGGTTTGATATGCCTAGCTACATTATCCGTTCATGATATTCTGTTCTGTTTTATTGTTTCTGCTATTACCATTAATTGGATGAGATTTAAATTGGGCCGCATAGAAATGTGTCCTTGCATTGATTCGGACCTGGATGCAGAGACTCCAAAGTATCCAAAAGTGTTGTCTAAATATTTTTATATTTTTTTTGGCAGCCCATCCAAAGCCTACGATGAGAGACTGCAAACACGAACATGGCTTGGCACAACATATTGCTCCTCACTGCCTCTCTGCCCTCTGCTAGCCAACAGCTTAAATTTTGTACCGTTTCTTCTTTGCATCTCTTGCTGGTTTGCCATTGCTTATTTTCCAATTAATGCAACGACCGCTCCTTAGGGCGTCCCCAACGGGCTATCTACGTCGCCAGCTGACATCATTTTTCAGTGACGTGGAAGTGAGAGAGCAGGAAAAACGAAAACGCTAGCGAGTTGTTTGTCGCTAGACTCGCACGCGTGCCAAGAGACTCAGGCTCTTTTCTCTCTCCACTGCTGAACCCGCCCGCCACTCCTGAAGCGTGCCACTGTTCTCTTGAGCAATAAAAAAACTTTGGCTGATCAGATCCATGCTTTGAAGAACGTGAACCGTTGGAGAGTGATTTTGTGGGTTCTATCTATTCGTCACGTGGATGTTCTCCTAGCTAGCCTGTTAACTATATTACAGGAGACGTCCTTAGGCTTTGTTCGCTTCAGCTGAAAAGCTGAGCTGATTTGCGCTGAAATTGATTTATTGTGAGAAGAAATACTGTTCAAAAAATATGTGCTATTTAGTTAAAGTGAACAGAGCTTGAGTGTCCCCCGCATGGTCGGCTGCCCAACAACTTAGAGTGGGTACCATTGCTTTTTTTTTGCACCACTTTCTGCTTTGTCTTCGCTTATTCCCCAAATTATATATTAATTAATACCACAACTTCTCCTTGTCTTAGGGTGTGTTTGGTTCCATGGATATCCATGGATGGGACATAGATATCCCTGTACACAGGGTGTTTGGTTGGATGGATTAGGTGAATCTGGATATCCATAATAGGGAATATTCTGGGTAGATGCTGGATATCTTGGCCCCTAAAAATCTGGCGGATGAGGATATCCACATGTTGATTACCACATGTTTTGTGTGATAATTAGAGTAGTATAGTGCTAATTAATGTATTTTGTTTTTAATTAGTGATTATAATGACAAGATTAGTGTTGGTGCATATTTATTAGTTATAATTACTTGTTATTATTTCTAAATAATAGATATAATTAGTCAAGTATTCCCATCCTATGCAATTTCATCCATCTAACCAAACAGAAAAATGACTCGTCCCATCTGTCCAACCAAACAGACAACATGGATATCCATATCGCGAAATCCATAGATGACCATATTCCATCCACCCTTGTCCCTGAACCAAATACACCCAGTGGTTGCAGTTTTTCAAGAAATTTGGGAGCATCCTGCCATGGTGACCTTCAATTGAAACCAAGAAAGAAGGAATATCATAGCTAGGATGAAAACGGATCGGATACGAACGGATATCCTGATATCATATTTGTTTTCATATTTCTGATCGAATTCGGATTTGGATTCGAATAGTGTCAGCCATATCGGATAAGATACGTCTAGATGTCGACTCATAAATATACGATTTGAGTATTTGGATACGAAAACGGTATCGGATATTGAATATTTGGACTCAGATACGGACAGATCTGAACACCTCTAAACGAATTCGGTCGAACGGACGGTTGGATAAATATCCAGTACCATTTTCATCCCTACTCCTACTGCCTTGTCCGTATTAACGGAGTGTTTAGATACCTAAAGTTTTAGGATTTTAACACTGTAGCAGCAAGGAATCTTTTCTAATAATTATCCAATCATGGTCAAGTAGACTCAAAAGATTCGTCACGCGATTTACAGGCAAACTGTGTAAACATGCAAAAATTTCATCTACATTTAGTACTCCATGCATATGCGGTAAAATTGATGTGACGGAAGTTTTAGAATTTTGGAGGAATCTAAACACCCCTAAGCAGAGAAGACGCACAGGTTGGGCGACGCTAGGGCGGCCCACGTGTGACGGCGTGCCCGATGCACTGTGCTTGCCCCACTCCCAGATACTAGGACTCTATTTAGATCCACCGTAAATTTCTCTATTTAGATTCACCGTAAATTACAATGATAACTAGTCATATTAACGTTATGATATATACATAAAATATTAAATATAGATAAAATATTTGCATGTTTATATTTTTTACATGTACATCACCAGACGAATCTTTTAAGCCTACTTAGACTATAATTAAATAAAAGTTATTAAATACAAACGAATATACTATAGTGAAGAAGTACAACTGCAACTGGATCACATAGATCTCTTCTAGTTTCTGCAATCCATGCTGCGATGTTTGTAGCAGCTGTGTGTGTCCCGATGCATCCCATTCCCAAATCCCAACTGGTCCGATTGCCGTGGAAGCATCAAGCATGCATGCTTAAGACTAGGCCTGCGTTGGTCTCTCCTTTGTGTGTCTTCTATCTTCTCCTTTCGAATCCCGGGTTCAAGCTCGGGCACCCGATTGTGCCACGTAACCCGCTAGCGCGCTAACCGTTCGATCAGCCATCCGTGCAAGATGGACCGTCCGATATGGGTTCGTCTAGCCTCTTGTCCGTCGACCCGCAAGCCCGGACACTCGCGACGATTCGAGAACCCAGGACGAGATCCTTCTCCCCCGACCTCGCAAGTCGCCGCCGTCCAGCCGCGAGGAGAAGCAGCGGCCGGAGCCGATCCTCGATCTCCAGCACACTCCTCTCCAAGTCCAGCTAATCGTAGCGTGGCGGTGATTGGCATCGGACCTGGCCCCTGCTCCCTGACGACGCGGCCTTGGCGATAATGGCCACGACCGCGACAGCGGCCATGGCAACGGCTACACTTCGGCTCCGGGGAAGCTCCCCCAGGCGGTATCGGTGGTCGAGATCCGCGCTAAGTTTGCGCACCACGCCGCCATTGTTGTGAGCTTCAACAAATTCAGCTTCAGCTACTGCCCGGTCTCAGTCCTCGCGGTTGGCAGGGCCTTGTCCTCACGCAGCCCGACGCCTTCTACTTCCATGGCCTCCAGCAGGCCTTCCTCCACGCGTGCGCCGCCGTCTGCGAGGGGCGAGGGCCCGAGGCTTGCGGTGGTGCTCCATATAGCCCATACTTGGCTACAGCAACTACAAAGGCTCAGCTTGAGGCAAGCTTCTCACTCTCCGTCACCGTCAGGCGTCAGATTCGCTTACCTTCTGGAATGGCATGGTCGTGACGACTCTTGCATGCTGACGGTGTCAAGGGCTAGTCCGAATAAAAAGTCAAGACTTGCAGATGAATTGGTGTTAATGAATTGTCCAAACAAGATAAATCACGGGATTGCATCAAGGTAACCACCATTGCTACATGGTACATGCCTGCACCCATGCATTCATGCACACTATCTATTCGATTCAATGCTTCAGAGGGTCTTTTCTTTTTTCTTCTAAACTATGGCAATTTATAATATTGCATAATAATAAGATAGTAGTGGATAAATCTGATATAGCAACGTGAACTGGTTTTCCATGTATCAAATTAAACTTAAGAAATAAGATTAGTTTCTGACTTTGTTCTTGGTAGTTTGCTTCGTGGGGCTACTGATGCCTTTTAATGGAAACTATTTTATTACTAATAATCTATGGATAAAATGGCATAAACCCATGATCCTCACTAATCGTTTTATCAGAAGCAGCAAGAAGAAGATGAACGGATCCTCTCTTCATTAGAGAGGCATCTTCCATTTTATAATTTATACAAATTAATTTCTTTTATATATGATTGATAAAATCATCTTGTTTTTTCACAGATGATAGAAACTATCCCTAAAGTTCACATACACCTGTGCCTTTATGGGAAATTTTGGATCTTCCTTGAGTACTACTGCTCAGATTTGTTTCTCAAGTGTTTTTTTTTTTCTGCTGGAAATTCAACACCTCATCACAGTACGTAGCTTTCAACTCTCTGCTCTTGACCATCATTTCAGGTGCCAATCTCGGCAGATGCTCCAGCTCCCGTGGAGTGAGATAAGCCATATATCATTGTTTTGTCTGAGGTATAAGGATTTAAAACCTGCAAAAAAAGTGGCACTGACTTTTCAGGAAGATATACATGAACTGAAGGATGTGAGATACAAAAAATAAGACTTGACATGGGAAATATGTACAATTTTTTACATTTTATTTAATGTTGCAGTCATGTAGTTTCAAGTCTCAATATATTTTTAAATTCATTGATCCAATCCTTTGTCAAAATGATATTAGCCCAAAATGTTGCACTTACCAGTAAAGCATAAGCAACTGAGCCAATAATTTAGGTTGCTCTGTTTGTTGGACTTGCCATGGTTTTAGTTTATAATTATAACTCTATACTATGATTGCAATACATGTTACAACTCATTTCAACTATATTCTCGAGGCAGTACTTAAGAATGTTTCAACAGAAACTTGCAAGAAATTGTATGTGCTGGATCGAGTTTCTTTCTTCCTCTACAATGTGATATCATGAATGTCCTTGATGCTAGGTTGATTGTCCTATAAGACAATGAAGGGACATTTCTGACCCTGAAACTAATTCACTTGATCACAAGAAGCAGCGCTTCTTCTGTCATTTCTATAGATTTCAGTTGGTTTATTTTTACTTTAATAAAGTTGAGCAACACTAATAGAAGAAACCTACTGTGTTGATTATATAAAAAAATTTCTATCGTACATACATGCTCCTCGGTTTTTAGATAAAAATCTTGATAGATGAATTACTACACGGTACTGTCTTTGCCCTATATAACCTTATATGTAGCTTAAATTCACTTGGTCATCTAAGATTTTCTTCAATTCCAATTCCAATAGTGAAATAACAATAATACATAAAGCATGTTTAACCTTCTTTTGTTATGTTATATACTTGCTTTGTCCTTGGGCGTTGCTACATAATTTTATATGTTTATGAAGAAGCTGAAAGTCAAAGGCTGATGTGAATGTCTAATATTTTGGACAACCGTAAATATACAAAGAAGAACTTGCCTTCTAAGTATCAATTTTAGACATTCCACATTCCTATGTGTTGCAGAAAATTTGTGTCCCTGAAGTGTGGATACTATCTATGGTTCAATATTGATAATATTTACGATGAACATATAGTTTTAGATGTATAACATGGTACTGAAGTCATTTCCACTAAAAGGAGAATGTACTGATAAATGGCAGTGACAAGGATAAAGTCATTTTCTTTAACAAGCTGTATGTTCATCTTTGAACCCTCAAACACTGCTGCACTATACAAACATCTTTTTATTCATATCTTGGAGCTCCAAGTCTCTCTCAGTTTCCAACAAAATAGTTCTCATATGGAAATATGAAACTATTATGCGCTTAGATTATTGATCATCCTTGATATACCCACGCCAGGTGCATAAATGTACGTCAAATAGTGGTATATATTCCAACTTCTAGATTGCGCAGCAAAGCCGCGCCTTCTTTTCTAGTTTCTATCGATGCACCATACAGTGATACAGTACATCCTATTGGGCTCAAAATGACTGTATCAATCTTAAGTAGTAATAGGAACGAAGATGGCATGAGCTAGGTAGAGCTGGAGAGAATAAACATAAGGACGTCAAGTAGAGTAGAGTGTGTGAACGCACGCATGAAAGGCGGAGCACTAGCCTGGCAGCTAGCCTGCATGAGTGAGATTTTAAATTTGGCCGTAGTACTACAACTTATAAAAAGTCGAGAACTTGAGATTAGGTGCAAGTACTAGTTGGTAGTTCTGGTGTACGCAATAATAAATAAATAAATTATTAAACAAGTTTTTAAAAAAGGCAAAAGTGTAATATTGAGCAAGTGGTACAGATACTAGACTGCAAATTTGAGTGAGACAATAAGAATAGTTGCCCCAAGCTGCTTGGCCATCCTCCCTTTCCCAGCAAAGACGACTATATGGACAACCAGAGTAACAAAAAGAGAAGAGGACTTCGTTCTCAAATTGATGTGCAAGCACCAAACATTATGTGTTGCTGCTTGTGGTGGGGATATATGAGCCAACAAGGACAAATTGCTCACCTTGTGTGATTGTGTCTCCTCCGTAGTATATACCACAATGCCTGCTGACAAAGGGATGGCATCATCGGGAGGAAATTCACAAATGGAAGTCGATGTGAGCAGAAGTAATAAAATAGAAGATGAGTGTGCACATCCGGAACATATAAGAAACTTACAGGAGATGAAATTTTGTGTACCAATGCGAGCAGCATCATACCTTTGAAGCAATGAAGCACAAGAACAGCCCTTGGTGGCAAAATGTCGAGCACCTTTAGTGCTAGAACGCAGTTGATGAATCTGACAGTCTAAGAACAATAACCTTTGAGATAGGAGAAAGCAAGGGAGGCTAATAGTCAGGACTGTCCACTTACCGATGTGAAAACGATGCTAGAGATGAACGCATGAGCATGAGGCCATGCTGGATTTAAACATTAAGGCGATGGCTGCTCAAGCAGATCGTCTGCACCTGAAATATTATATTCCCTCTTCATCTGTATCTGTATCTGTATCTGTATCTGTATCTATACCTATACCTATACCTCCTAATAAAACGAGAAGATTTTCGATTTTTTTTTCCAACCTTCCCGATCTTCGAGTCCCAATGTACGGCGCGACGACAGAACACAGGAGCGATCAGTCCACCACCTACGATCACGCCCCGGCCGGCCCCAATGGCAGCCCACTATACAGCCAGCCGCCTTTCTTTAAAAAAGAAATCCTCCAATACAGCCACCACCGTAAGAAGGCTTTGGGCCATTAAAAAAAAATCCAAAATCCTCCAATACAGCCGCCGTAAGTCGGCTTTGGGCTATTTTTAATTCCATCTGTACTTGGTCCAGTTTAATTTTATACGTCGGTTAATATTAGTAACATATAGTAAAGTGAGGGAAAGGTAACCAGATGAAATGTAAATAAAAAAGAGATATTCTGTTAAAAAAACTCATATCTTTTTTAGCCTTTTTTGACAAAGATATGTTGATACGTAAGTCAAACAAGTATAATAATTATTTTTTTCTAGATTGGTTACGAAACCAATTAAGTTAACGAAAATTTATTTTCACACTCTCTGCCTGTAACGCACGGTATCTCCCGCTGCAAAGCACGGGCACTTTTGCTAGTGTATATAAAAGGCCTACTTTTTCTTTTTTTTGTTATGTGTATTATACTTGTACCCCAAGAAATTCTTCACAAATACTTCTGAGATTTAATGGTACACTGGGGGAGAACTTTTTTAACCTTCAAAAAGAGGGAAATGTTTGTGATTAGAGCATGTACATATTGCTAATTTCTGTCGATATTCCCCTTGTAATTCGAGAAAGGAATCTTGATGATCTGCCAATCCTTACTGCATTGGTGTATTCCATTCGTCTCAAAAAGATTGTCGTTTTAATATTCAGAACACGTCAAAAGTTAAGAAACGACACTCTTTTTGGGATGGAGGGAGTACTCGGCAAACCAAAGGTCCACAGTCCACTTCTCTTGTTACAATCGAGGGTGTACACACAAGGATACTAACGCGTCACATGTATGACAGTTGTAAATTTAGTGACGAAAATATCGGTGCATCACATATGAATAACTGAAATATCTGACAATTCCCAAGTAATTGCAAAACACCAAAGAAGGACATTCGATGGAGTAATGATATACTTCTGGTGGTGGAATATTTGAAAAGAAAGGGGAAGAGCTTGAATCCAACTCAAGTTGGAGCTCTTTGCAAGGAGGACATCGATGAGTACCACCTGGCGTCTAGTAGTGGTGTCCACACCAGTTAGTCGGCAAGGTCGAGTGGTTGAACTAGGAAGTTCTTCTGTTTTTTGTTTTCTTTTTTCTTGCACCATTTTGTTTTTGTTTTTGTACTTCTTCACTCTACTAGTAAAAATCCAGCAAGGTGTGTTGTCTCTTTTCGAAAAAACAATTCCCAAGTGAATGAAAACAGCAAGCAGCAAGGCAATAACCACACCATCTAAGTCAGGGCTAGCTCAATGGTCTCCGGCGCCTCTGATTAACTTTTACATGCGAGGAATATGAGGTCTGTTGAAATTAATATTAGACTAACAGGATCTTAATCTTAGTCTAAACATGATCACTACCTTAAACTTATACGGAATAGATCTTAGTGACTAACCAGAGTCGATAGATGCCATCTGTGGTGCGGTAGAGGTCGTAGGTGTATTAGATATGTTGATCTTCATCAATTGAGAGTAAGAACTCTCTCTTGACGTTGCAACAACGGTTAGTGGACGTGGAATATGGCCTTCCAAAACCCTCCAGCGCCTGAGTGATCGGTTTGGGGATGTGAAGAATATATTAGAGAGGCCCAGGAGTGCCTCCCACTGATTTTATATGCGCTGTAGGCCTGGAGCCGAATCCTAATTTAGTAGGAGTGCCTCCGATCATGGCAAGTACTAATCAGTTGAAGAAAATAGCAGCTAGACTGATTGGCTTGATTCCCATTAATTTTGTAATTAACCTTAATTAGGGATTAGCCAACAACCATTTCCAACAAAGTCTTCTGGAACATACACCTCTCTCGCTGCTCCATCCTATTTACTCGGTCTAGGCAAATGTCCCGGTGCCTCCCTCTCCTAGATGACCAGACAATGATTAGGAAACGTTGCGAGCCAACAGAAACATGAAGAAAGCTACAATGTCTCATCCTCATCACGTAGGGAAACAAGCCAGCGCGTGCACTAGTTTAGCTCTGAACTAATGATGTGAAGACAAGGACGGAATGAGTATGGTTTTTTCTAGCCAGCTTGCTGTTCTAGAGTGTTGCAAATTGGACTATATACTGGTCTCGCGGCTTTCTCCTATACTACAGGACAGGAGGAGGATACATGGAGACCAAGAGTATAAATAAGGACCGAGAACAGGAAGGAGTAGATAGAGGAGGCCTTTACCCCACACCATGTTGTCGGTGCTTCGTGTGGTTAATTGACTGATTTGGGGTTCAAGCCATGTGGGCTGAATTGACACAACATTATTGCAGCTTGCTTGTTATGGGGAAAATCCCTTCCAACTTCCTAAATTGTTGACTTGGAATGATTTTCTTGCTTAAATTTTAATACCGGAGGGACACATACATGAATCACCGGCTTGAATGGTGGCGTTAAGAAGATGTACTAACTTAGGAAACAAATTGAGCGACTAGTGAGAAAGGGGGGAAGACCACAACCGCTAGGAGGCAACGACAATCAACGATGCAAGGCAGTGAAAGCCTGCAATGATCAAAGCTTCTCCTTCCTCCAGAATGAGAGCGTTCAGCTAGGGCAGCGACTTCGAGACGTTGTCAAAAGTTTTCTGGTTGCGCTCTTTCCAGACCATCTACAAAACAAGCAACATCAGAGAGTCGAAGCTATGCCTGAAGTGCTTCGGAACAGTTACTCTCGAGTTCTGCCACCAGTTCGCTAAACAGGAACCATGAGGTGGCGCCGCCAAGTGCTGCAACCCCACCCTTGATAGCAGCTACTGCCATACCTCACGGGTGAACACACAAGATGCTAACAAGTGGTCGGTGGTCTTGTCTTGCTGATCACAGAGAGCACAAGTTGCATCTTGCTGAAGACCGTGACGCTTGCGGCGTTCCGCTGTCCAAAGGCGTCCATGGAGAGGAAGCCAAAATAAACTTTTGACTTTCGGCGACACCGCCCATCTCCAAACATGTTTGGCTCCCACCAAAGTGGTCCTCCCAGAGTTGAAGGGCTTGTATGCTAACTGAAGAGACGCTGTAGGTTCCACATTCCATCCATTTTCAAATGAAACGATCGGAAACCACTGGCGAAAGGTGGATCTATCAAGCTTATCCCACAAGAGAATGTATTGTATTCACAAAGTACATAGAGGTCCTTTTTTTTTTGAAACGGAACCGGCAGGAGAGCTACCTATTGTATTAATAAGAAAGGAGAGGCCCTGTACAAACAAAAACAACTATGTACAAACTGGAGTCAAGCTCCGAAAACCCTCGTCAAAGAGGTGCAACATCAAAAGTGCATTAATAATTTAGAAACTTGCTTTGCTCCGGCCATTACCCATAGTCCCGCCTCATCCTTGATTTTTTTGGAGGAGCTGCACTGTTGTGGATTCCTTGTGTTCAAAAATTCTAGCATTTCTTTCATTCCACACCTCCCAACAGACGAGAATGACGATTGATTGTAGGCCTCGCCTCGCACCCGATGGTATGCGATCCATGTTGTTCCACCAAGTTTGCATCGAGTCCCCTGGCACCCAGGTAGTTGGCCTCAACTGGTCATTCACCAGTCATAATGCAATTCCGTCCCAGATACGCCTAGTATAATGATAGTCCTGGAATAGATGGACACTAGACTCTTGATTACACCTGCACAAAGTACATAGAGGTCCTAGACCGTTGGCGCGCCGGTAATATCCCGAGCCCACCGGCGGTTGAGTATCGCCTCACTTACCATGCAGTTGCGCCGTCACTGACAGACCACACGAAAGGTATTAGGTGCAGAGAGACAAATTGCTCCGTCAAACAGCCAGGAGTCCGTCCAGAAACACGTCTGGTGCCATCACCAACCTGACTGGTGCCACATCATTTGGGCCTTAAGGGCTTGCCCAATGTTACACGATGGTTGTATGACTCAGGTTCCACGTCCACATGCAGTGTCCATGCACAGTTACTTCACCTAACAAAGCTGCGAAGCTGCTATTGAAGGGAGCGTTGGGAGCCAAAAGCTAAAGCTTCGTGACACGTTTTTGTCTTGGCCCGAGTAGGCGAGTAAATACACAGCTCCCGTATGACGAAAGCAACATGTTTATTGAGTGGCAGCAGCCTAGCTGCGTTGTGAGTTTAGAGTCTTGAACCATTCGTATCTACGTGGCACACAACTTTAAGATAAAACCACCGTTCTTTTTGGTCTGTGTTGTCCCTGCCCTAACAGCTGCAACATACATCAAAGGGATCCTCTGTTCACGGGACCGACTGTGCAAGGTCTGCTACTGCTTCGTCCGTATTAAGCAGAGAAGACGCAGGTTGGGCGACGCTAGGGCGGCCCATGTGTGACGGCTTGCCCGATGCACTGTGGTTGCCACATCTCTTCTAGTTTCTGCAATCCATGATGCGATGATTGTAGCAGCTGTGTGTGTCCCGATGCATCCCATTCCCAAATCACAACTGATCCGATTGCCGTGGAAGGATCAAGCATGCATGCTTAAGATTACAGGCCTGCGCTGGTCTCTCCTTTGTGTGTCTTCTATTTCTATGGATGAACCATACAGTACATTCCATTGGGCTCAAAATGACTCAGTAACAATCTTAAGTAGTAATAGAAACGAAGATGGCATGAGCTAGAGAGAGCCGGAGAGAATAAATAAGGACGGCAAGTAGAGTAGAGTGTGTGCACGCACGCATGAAAGGCGGAGCACGTGCCTGGCAGCTAGCTAGCCTTGCAGGACTGAGATTTTTAATCTGGCGACATTGCCGAGGTTAGAGATGGCAACGGGTATCCAAAACCCGAGTAACCGACGGGTTTTACCCGATAAATAGGCGGGTGTAGGAAGAATTTTCTACTCACGGGTATGTTATTGGGTAAAAACCTAAACCCATCGGGTATATCGGGTACGGGTGTGGGTGTTTACTACCCATACCTATCTACCCGCGGGTAAGAAACACACGCATAAAAGAACCAGAAACCCCTTGTCATTTTGGCCCATAGAGCCCATGAATTTGGCCCAAAACCTAACTAAACACTCCTTGTATATATACTCTCAAACCCTACCATGTTTCAGTCCACTACACTCCCTCACTACCCAGTTCCCAGCCGCCGCCAGCGTATGCACGTGACGGCGCTTCGAGGGTCGCGGCGTCGTCGACCGGAGCTCGGAGGCCGCGCGGGACTGCAGGGTCACGATCGCAAGTCCACGACTCCCTCCCATGGCCGTGGCCGTCGCCTCCCTCTGCCCCCCCCCCCGGCCAGAGCCCGGAGGCCGCGCCCGCACAGGACCGCGGGTCCGCGACCGCGACTCCCACCCGTCGTCGGCTCGGAGCAACAGACCGCCCGTCGCGACGAAGACTTAAGTCGGAGCTCGAAGGCCACTGCGACGCGACCGTGACTCCCTCCGGTCGGCCGCCCGACCGCCGTCCTCCGCCAGCTCCAGACAGCCGCCGTGACGAAGACATGGAACCGGGGCTCGAGAGTCTAGATCCGGAGTCCCGCAGTCTACACGGCTCTGCTCCACCGCCACGTCGTCCGTCGCTAGCCCCACCACGCGCACAGTCTCGCTATCGCTAGTAGCTAAGGTGGAGCCGGTGATGCGGGTTTCTTATCGGGTGCGGGTAACCCGTCAGGTAGAATTACCCGCGTGGGTGCAGGTATGGGAGTATTTTCTTACCCGTTGCGGGTACGGGTAAACCCGACGGGTAAAATTTAACTTGGCGGGTGCGGGTATGGGTGGGTAGTACCCATCGGGTATATACCCGTTGCCATCTTGAGTCGAGGTACACCGTAGTACTACATCACACTTGGGATCACTTTGCTGGCTGGATTGTAGGCTAAATTATACGGTTAAATTATTGTCAGAGAAAAATATGTTTTATGGCTGAAAATAGGCTGGACCTAGTTCAACCGAATCTTAAGAACTCGAGATTAGGTGAAGAACTAGTAGTTGTGGCGCACACAATGAATAAATAAATTATTAAACAAGTTAAAAAAGGCAAAAGGGTTATAATGAGCAAATGGTACAGATACTAGACTGCAAATTTGAGTGAGACAATAAAAAGAGTTGCCCCAAGCTGCTTGGCCATCCTGATGCCTCCCTTTCCCAGCAATGACGACTATGGACAACCAGAGTAACAAAAGAGAAGAGGACTTCGTTCTCATATTGATGTGCAAGCACCAAACATTATGTGTTGCTGCTTGTGGTGGGGATATATGAGCCAACAAGGACCAATTGCTCACCTTATGTCTCCTCCGAAGTATATACTACAATGCCTCTGCCTGCTGGACATCATTGAGAGGAAATCCACAAATGGAAGTCGATGTGAGCAGAAGTAATAAAATAGAAGATAAGTGTGCTCATCCGGTACATAGAAGAAACTTACAGGAGATGAAACTTTGTGTACCAATGCGAGAAGCAGCATACCTTTGAAGCAATGAAGCGCGATAACAGCCCTTGGTGGTAAAACATCGAGCACCTTTCGTGCTAGAACGCAGTTGATGAATCTGACAGTCTAAGAACAATAACCTTGGAGATAGGAGAAAACAAGGGAGGCTAATAGTCAGGACTGACCACTTACCAATGTGAAACCTATGCTAGAGATGAACGCATGAGCATGAGGCCATTCCGGATTTAAGCATGAAGGCGATGGCTGCTCAAGCAGATCGTTTGCACCTTGAAGGCGATCTGGGTGGATGAGGGTGACTGTTGGATTCTTCAGTCCGTTTTAGATGCATTTATGACCTCATTTGGGTTCATGGGAGTTCATGGGCCATTGCCGTAGCAAGAACAGATGGAAGTGGAGGGGCCCTGCGGCAAAGGCGTCGTGAAGAACAGCCGGAAAGCCTCCTAGCAGATTGATGACCGATGATGTGGATCACTGTGGGATGAGATAGAATTGCTAGTGGGAATTATCTTTATAACAGATGTAGATTCCCTCCTCTTGTATAAAAGGCCCTCTTTTAACTTTTTTGTTAATGTGTGTTATACTTGTACCCAAAGATGTTCTTTACAAATACTTCTCAGATTTAATGATACACTGGGGGCGAACTTTAAATCTTGAAAAAAGGGAAATGTTTGTGATTAGAGAATGTACATATTGCTAATTTCTGTTGATGTTTTCCCTTGTAATTCGAGAAAAGGAATCCTGATGATCTGCCATTCCTTGCTGCATTGGTGTACTCAGCAGGCCAAAGGTCCACAGTCCACTTAGTCGCAAAAAAAAAGGTCCACAGTCCACTTCTCTTGTTACAGTCGAGGGTGTACACAAGAGGATACTTTGCTGCAGCAACGCATCACAGGTATGACAGTTGTAAATTTAGTGAATAGCAAATATCGGTGCATCACATATGAATAACTGAATATCTGACAATTCTCAAGTAAATGAACAGCAAGCAGCAAGACATTAATTATTAGAAATGACTGAATAACTTGATGAACATCAATCCACATACTCAGCAAAAGGCCTAATTACAAGTACACGGGGATGAGGGATGGGGAACCATCATGTCGCTGACAGCCGCTCTGCGCTAGATACATGAGACCTCTACTATTTGGATCCTTAATAATGGAGCTAAATTTGTTGTCTACCCGTCTTCTAATAGGGAATTTCTCACCGAAAATCTTGAATCAAGTCCCATTAACATACACACGCCATCTAAGAACAGGGGACAGCTTAACGGTCCTCCTGTGTCTACTCCATGTTCTCGGTCCTAAATTGTTGACTTGGAATGCTTTTCTTGCTTAAATTTTAATACCAGAAATCCTACGCCCTAAACACTCAAAACAGACCTTTATTCCAGAATTCAACTAGTTTTCAAGATGCTTTCATCTTTAAAAGAAGTCTAGTAAGTATTTTAAACCACAAATAATGTCTCTAAAAAAATAAGAGAAGTTGTAAAGATAGATTGGCACGATAAATACAAATACAACATTTATACATTGTGAAAGATGTCTCAAAAATTAGATTTAGCTCTAGGAAAAGGGAAAAATTATCTAAGAAAATATGAAAAAATTCCATAACATTCAAATCGATGTATATCGACAATTAAAACATGAGATGGAACAACCATGAATGCATTCAACCATGATGTGAAGACAATGTTTCCCAGCTGCCAGCTGCGTGGGGCGCCAATGGTAACCGTACAAGTTGTTCTGTGAATGTTTGATTAAAAAGATGCCAATAATTTACAGTGAAATGTACGTACGTCGGTTAACGCATTGAAATCCCAACTCTCGTTTGGTTTTCTATGGAAATTATAGAGAGATTTCTACCGGCGGTTCCAGCTTGCCTGAGAGCGATGCATGGCTAGTCAGGTCTAGGGCGATGCATGCTGAACTGATCGATACCAGCTATTCAGAAAGTGATGGAAGCTTTGCTCCTGTATGATGCCCAATAAGCCCACAAGATACCACTCCCTCCTCGTGTTGTTTAAATTAAAGGATTCCTTCTTCTTTTATGTGTGCAATGTGTGTGTGTATTTTATTATACTTGTCAAATTTCATGAATGCGTTGTAATGAACTTTTAATGTTGGAAGAAGAGATAAGTTTGTGATCTCAGAGCAAATATTAAGTACTTGTTGCTAGTTCCGGTTGGTGTGTTGTCAGTGTTGAAAAGGCCGGTCGTCCCTTGGAGCTGGAGCAAGGAATCCTGACGATCTGCCAAAGAAAAGTCCCAGCTGCATTGCTGTAGTACTCATCAGCAGCAGATGAAAAAGTCCACAGTCCATCCATACACATCCATGGCTGTGTCTGTTACAATGTTCCTCCTAGTTCTAGGACTCCTAGTTCTACCAGTGACAAGATCCTGAATAGTGCAGAACTGCTTATTAAGAAACGGAGTTAAGGGGCAGGGGCACGATCTCGACACGTGAGTGCGTGACGCCCCCTGCCTGCTCTGCCTCATCATCATCTGTCAGCAGCTTGGAACATGACACGGTCACCAGGCGGAAGAACGTGGTGACCACGGAGACTCTGGAACGCGGCAGGAGAACGCGTCAGCCAAACGTGCGCCTCACGGGGGCCGAGTGGGCGTGAGCCGAGCCGCAGCTGCGTCTGCGTGAACTGTGGGCCAAGGCCTTGTACAAAGAGCGAGTCGGCAAGGAGAGCGATAACAAGAATTTGGTGAACAGAACTTATCGTAATTCCCAATTCTGCTACTGTGATCGGGATGCTAACATCGTCCCTTTCGCTTTTTCTTGGCGTGCACCACTCGAATCAATCCTCGACATGATCCATCATCATCCATTCCATTCATTTCATTTCCATGGCGGCTGCAAATCGCCGACCGTGCGTACTGTATGCATTTCCATAAGAAATACGGCCGGCCGCCACGCAACGCAACGGAGCCTTGGGGGAATCGTACCTACTAGCTCCTGGCTGTTCTGAATCGGATCCTGATACAGCAGGCTGTGGAACCCTGAATCGAATTTGTGCGGCTCCTCATCGTCTTCGTGATGGCCACCTCACACTCGCAGAACAAACCAGCTTTCTTGCTTTTCCTTTCCCCTTCCGACGCTAATTAGAGAGAGCTCCTCCGCCAGGTGCTCACAGAATGAAGTGAGGCACCTGCGCTTGGTGTGCTGCTCGCCAGGCCAGGCCAATGGGCGCGCTCCGGCTGATGCACCTCAGCTTGGTGCTGCTCGCCGCGACGACGGCGGCCACGGTGACGGCGGCGCGGCTCAGCGAGGTGACCGTGGGGACGCTCTTCACCTTCAACTCCACCATTGGCCGCGCCGCGTGCCTCGTCAACGCCGACGGCACCGTCCTCCCGGGGACGCACCTCAGCTTGCTGTCCTTTCCTTTGACACCAACTGCAGCGGCTTTCGTGGGGCCATTGAAGGTGGTTTTGCCTCTTCTTTGCTTCCCGTCTCTATAGTCTTTCTTTTTGAACGAACGGGATATAGTCTTCGTTGGTTGCGCATGTTATTAGTAGCAGTAATCTCGAGTGCAAAGAAGAATATCGATTCTTTTGCTTATTCTTAATTTTGTGTTATCTTTTTGTTTTGCAAAAAAAAAAACAATGGTTTTGATCCGAGGTCAGCCTTGCAGATTAAGCGCATGTTTAGATCCTTTAATGAAGGCAACGTATCTTATGGAAACCAGCCTCCTGTGCAAACTATAGAAACTCTAATTAAGACCACACAAATCTAATCCAATGGCTATAGGCGGGGTGGTTATTTTAGCACTTAAACAAAACCCCCCTCATCCCATCCTTGAAAGAGCATCTAGGATCCCTAAGTGTTTTGGTGATTAATAACAACACGATTAAAGGACTAATGAACATTGTGAGATTTGCAGGTATTTATTTACAGGTGCACATTGATGGTTGAACTATTCTAAATCCATATGAGATTGCAAATCTTCGGTTGTCTAGCTTATATTGATGATTGGAAACAATCTAGTTGAAACAAAAGTCAACAATTATACAATTGAAATGGTATTCAAAGCATGATGTGAAGCATGGGCAATGCACATAAATTGTGACAGAACCGCCTAAATCACATGGCCCACAGGCACCTGTCATTGTCACTAATGATCTCTGACAGCCGGACCCGTGTCCCAAATGATCTAGAAGGTCCTGCCGGGCTACATTAGCGCCCGATGTCCTCCGACAGGATCTCATTGCGAAGTCATTACAGGATTACAACATTTCATAACGAATTACACCAGAGTAAAAGCGCGGAAAGATTATAAGATACTTAGATTACAAATCACTTGTCCAAATAGGATTAAGGTACAAATATTACAAACCATATTTAAAATAAGTAGCAGTGGACTGACGATACAACATAATAAGGTATTTAAATAATAAGAACCCTGCGCAAGGGTTCAACCTTATTCCTCCTCACTACCCTCCTGGACCACTGTCACGCAGCAAGGAGCGAAACAGATCTCCGGCTGCTGAATCCCTGCAACATGGGGTTAACAAACCCTGAGTACTGGGGTACTCCGCAAGACTTACCCGACTAAGAAAAAGGATTGAGACTCAGGAATGCAGGCTGAGGGGAGTCAAGGTAAGGCCGGAGCAAGAGTCAAGAGTTTTGCAGAAAAGCATTACTAACTTATTTCAATATTTTAACTCAGTCTTATTTTAATCATATCCATATATCCAAATTCCTTTTCATATATCATTATACCTTCAAAATTCTTACTCATTCTCAAAACACCTAGTTTCGAACCACTTTTCAATTGTAGGTCAAAGGATCAAGTCTCCATATCCGAGGAGCAACGACGATTCGAATCGATTAGTACCCAGCTGGGGATCCCTATCCACACTGCATATGTAGCACTTAAGCTTGCATATACCAACTCCGGCTACCACGGCTTTTCTACCCCTGAACCGGTCCTGCGCCACCCGAGAACACAGTACTCCTCTCCTCTCCAGGCACGCCGGCCACGAGGGTACACGCTGCTCTCGCCATCTCTCCACTCCCAGTGCGTGGTTGTCGGTTCAGGTAGCAGAGCTACCGGAGTCAGAGCTTTCCGTAGTATGTGGCTAGTTGCAAAGTCTCGATCACAGCAGGCCTCCAATGAACGGTCCCTAATTCTTTTCCGCCGGCGACATTGCATTGGGACTCTAACCCAAATACAACTGTCCCAACGGTTTTCAAATCCCTTTCCCGCCGATGGTCAAGCATTGGGACTCTAACCCAAATTCACAACCAACGAACGGAAAATCCCTTTCCGACGGTTACGGTGCATTGGGACTGCTACCCAAGTACACAATTTCTGAACGGACTCAAGTCCCTTCCCCTTTTTCATGATCCTTAATTATCACATTTTCATAGGTCAAAAATAGCCTTTTATTGCAACTATAAATTGAGTAAGCAGTACTAAGCATTTTTGAATATTTTTATTTTTAAACAGGTTTCCGGGATATTATGTATCAAGGCAGGTAATGCATCAATATAGGTGACAAGCAACTCCTATCAACCTAATGCATTAATAGACTCAAGTGATAAAAATTTTATAAAACACAAGGCGGGGCTAGATGCACCGGGGCTTGCCTTGAATTGCGTACAGCGTCGGGTCGGGATCGGTCCCGCAGATGTCGAATCCTTGGATAACCTCTGGAGTGACCTCCTCAGCAGCAGTCTCGACCTGGACCTCCTCGGGAACGGGCACTACACGTATGCAATGATGGATGCTTAGCATGGCATGAGGACAACAAATGAAGTGCTTGAAAGTAAACCATTAAGATCTTGAGTACAACTTTCCTTCACGGTAAAGTTGTAAACATTTTATGGAAGGTAAAAGCGATGTTTCCTATTTTTTTGTTTTATTGACCATTTTAACGGTCACAGAAAGCCGCTGCACAGCTTTACTACAACCAACATGCGACCCTAATACTTCTGTCAAGGATCACTATGGTGAAAGACCCTTGAGCCAATCAATCCAAAATCACACCAAACAATAGGGATTATGCGCTTAACTTAATTCTATTAACCCATAAACCCCATACTTAATTAACAAGTGTACTAAGAGTTTCCAATTGAGCCCAAATTTACCCAACAGATAGATCTTACCCTAAAATAGTACCACATAAATTTTCATGATTTTTGGATAATTCTGGAATTTATTAAAATTGCTCAAAGTTGCATTTCTTAATTAATATGCTGATTTTTAGTTCCTGCAGAAAGTGTCCAAACCCTATATATAATATTTTATAAAATACTACATGCTCCAGAGAGTATCCACAATTATTTTCATGATTTTTAGATTAACAGAAATAATACTACAAAAATAAAAAACTCAGGAACTATTCAAAGCAATTTAAAATAGGAATCCCTTTGAAATTCCACGGGAAAATGGAAAACGCCTATCTGGCCCAGAACGGCCCAAGTCGGACAGGCCGGCCCACTCGGCCGCTCCCGCACCGGCCCGCGCGCTCGGCCGCGCGCGCGCGCTAAGGGACGCTGACAGGCGGGGCCCCCCCTGTCAGCTCCCTCTTCCACCTCCCGCGCGCCCGCGCGCGTGCGCACTCGCGGCGGCCCGCCGCGGATTTCGCCGCCGGCGATCTCGGCAATGAAACCGCGCGCACCTACGAGAATCCCCAAGCCCAGCGCACACCCTAGCTAGGTTAACCCCGACCCCACGTGCCTCCGACGAGCTCCACCTCGCCCATGGCGGATGCGACGGCACGGCGACCCTGGCCCGGCCGCGACGGTGCGGTAGAGTAGAAGGAAAAAGGGCAGGGAGGACCAGGAGCTCACCACGACTCTAGTCCGACGTCTGGCCGAGGCTGAGATGGATCGGAGCAGCGAGCTTGACGACGGCGGCGGCGTGCAACGGCTCGGCCTCCACGGTGAAGTCGCGTTCCGGTGATCCTAGGGGACAAAATGGGACGCCGCTGCGAGCATGAGCTAAGGTATGACTCATAGAGCCGCAAACGGACGGTCTAAGGCAGAGAGACTCACCACAACGAGCTCGTCGCGCGAGGAGTGGCTGCGGCGGTGCTCCGGACACCCGCGGAGACGGCGACCACGTTCCGACGCACACGGACCTCTACGGCTTGCACCACCAGTGGCAAACGACGCGCAAAGGAGTTGGCTAATCAACAGCAAGCTAGAGGCAACGGTGATGACTCGGTGAGGGCGAATTTTGCCACAAACCGAGGCGGGCACTACGGCGAGCGATAGAGAAGAGCGACGGGGACCGGGCGACCGTCGCCATTTAAGGAGCTGGAAGGGAGGGAACAAGCCGATCCGAGTCGGTGCGGGGTCCCCTACAAGGTTGACTGCGCCGGGGGGGCACACGGCCGGCCGGCACGGGCGGCGCCGCGCGCGCGCGGCGCGGACGGCTGCCGGCCCCTGTTCGCGAACAGAGGAGGGGGCAGATTACTGTAGCCCGATTAAGTGCCATTCAACCGGTTTTGACTGATTTCTCATAATTTTGTGTGCCAACTTGGAAAGATGTAAACATAAAAGTTGTAGTTTTCGAAATTCTGAACAACATTGGTTTAGGGATCAACTCCAAATTTTGAATAATTTTGAAACTATTCAAAAGGGGGTAGAAGAGGGTTTTAAATTTCAAACTGAATTTTTAAAATTACTTTTAAATTTATTTAACAACTTGAAAAATTGCCAAAATAGAAGTTGTCCTATTTGAGTAGCTTTACAACTTTCATTAAATGAGTTTGGTCAGATTCTCAATAGTTTTTAAATTGACATTTCAAATTTGAATTTCAAAGTGGTAATTAGGGTTTAATTTGAATTTATATTGAAGAACTTCAAAAACACCCAAAATAAAAGTTGTTACATATAAAAAGATCTACAACTTCTATGAAGAGACCATGACCAGATTCCAAGTAGCTTTTGATTTAGGGTTTTGGGTCCGATTAGGGCTTAAATTCAAATCTTTCTTTTGATTTGTTTTTTTAATTAGCAAATCAGGGATTCAATTATGATATCCATAACATTAATGAATAAGTCACTCTAAAGACCCTAATCACACTCATATGCAGATGCTCAAAAATAAATATGATGACATGGCAAAATTAATTAGCCGTAATACCCGGGGTATTACATAAATCTTGATGTGGTGTTAATGACAAGTGGGCAACTTCGAGGGACTAAGCGAAAGGTGAAGGGCAAGTGACGACTTGGCAGCCGAAGGACCTAGCTAGGGTGAAGAAGAAGCCAACTTGAAGTTAACCATGCAAGTGGTGATTGTCAATGTGGAAGATCAATCAAATGTTCAAAAATGACTTGAATTCGACACAATTCACATGCTCAAGACTAAGGGATCATGAAGATAAAGTGATGAAGCTCTCAACAATTCAAAGTTTAAAGCGGCAAAATATTTGAAGATCAAGAACAACTCAAGTGGGACAAAACAAAATTTGTGTGAGTTGTATTTGTGTTTGCCCCTCTTGAAGAGTCGCATCACTAAAGTATTGGAGACAAGTGACAGTGCTCAAGGACAAAAACCAGAGAGAAAAGAGGTTGAGAGAAAAGGGAGGAAGTGAGAGAGGCAGCTGGCTGGGCAGCCTAACCCGGCCAGGCCGGGTATCAAAACCGGCCAGGCCGGCTTTCCCGGCCAAGCCGGGTAGGCAACCCGGCCAGGTCGCCTCTCCAACGGCTAGTTGGACTTTGAACTGGCCAACCCGGCTAGGCCGGGTTTGTCGATTCAGCCCCAACGGCTAGTTTTGGAGAGGAGGCTATATATTCCTCTCCCACTCCCTCTTCCAAGGTTGCTGATTCTCCCAATACGCATCCACGACCAGAAAAGCCCTCTTGCTCTCTCTACTCTCTCTTTGTGAGTGAAAAGATTACAACTTCCTAATCCGTGATTAGTGAGTGAGCTTGAGCCTTGAGAGATTTGTCTTTGTGACAAGAGTGATCCATAGAGCTTGTGTGAGCAATCCCATTCTTGAGCACTTGAGCAAGTCGAAGATTCTCTAGTTCATTGCGTTCTTCCGATTGGAGCTTCGACTCCGTGGTGGCAAGGCGTCACCGACGAGCACCCGTGGGGTGTTGTAGGCTGCCTTGGTGGCCATTGTTGTAAGGGTTACTTCCCCGCTGAAAAAGGAAAGAAAGCTCCTTAGTGAAGAAGGTGGAAAGAGACCGTTTCGGGTCCGGCCACGAGTTGACCTTGGTTGGGTCCTCACCGGCTTCCACAACGGAGAGTAGGACACCTTTGGGTGTGCCGAACTTCGGTCAAACAAATCCTTGTGTCTTCTCTTGGTTTGCATCACCCCTCCTCATTCATCACACATTTACTTTCATATTCCACTTGTGCTACTCGGTTGTTGTGGTTTGTGTTTGCAGGAGGTGTTTGGATTTGTCCATACACTTACATAAGCTCTACAAGTCGAGTTGTAATCTTAGTGAAGAGAAGAAATGGTTCGAACATCATTATTCAGCTGTGCAAGTCGGAAGTTCCGGATCATACCGGAAGTTCCGACGCAACCCGGAAGTTCCGGGGAACCATTGGGCAAAGTCGTGAAACCCGGCCAAGCCGGGTGGTAAAACCGGCCAAGCCGGGTTAGCCGGCCCAGCCGGGTTTAGGAGCCGGCCTAGCCGGTTTTGTCAGGGTGCAGGTTGTTTACTAACATTTGTCTAACTTTTGAAGAGCCTATTCACCCCCCCTCTAGGCATCGATTCGGTCCTTTCAATTGGTATCGGAGCTTGGTCTCACGATTGAAGCTTAACCGCTTGTGAGGATCGATGTCTTCTTCATGTGAGGTACCGTTTGAGTTACTCTGTAAGGATGGCTCAAACTTCTCTTCTTGGTCATCACATGTTCTCAATGCTTTACGTGCTATGGATCCGATTTGTGAGAGTGTTGTAGTAGCAAGCATTCCATGCCTGGTACTCAATGCTCATACTTTACTCTTGTTTATGAGAATTATGTGTGCAGAGGTTTATAATGATTGTGTAGTATGTGATGGTGAGTACCTCGAGGATGCTCATCTTGTTTGGGTCAAACTTTGCGAAAAGTTTGGACAACCCAAACTTGATGGACAATTTGGAGAAAAGAAATGCTACACCACCATCACCTCTGCATCACCCTGCTGTGAGGACCTGAGGGAGGATGGAGGCTATGCCGACCGGTTTGCTGCTGAGGAGACAAACCCGGCCAAGCCGGGTATGGAACCCGGCCAGGCCGGGTTGGTTGACCCTGCGGCGAACCAGCTTCTTGAGGCTGATCTTCATCCAGCTGCAGAGTGCTTCTCCTCCAATCTTTCTGACTTAACTTGCCTCATGGCTAAGCAAAGGCCGTTGCAAGTTGAGGATGAGAGAAAGGAGAATGATGAAGAAGAAAGCGAGGGCATTGTGATTGAGGATGATTACTCGGTTGATCATCTTAGTGATAAGGACAAATACATCTTCATGAAGATTGTCAACCACAATGGTAAGTTTGAGATGGCGATTGAGCAACAAAAGCAACTCCGTGAAAGAAAAGATGCATTCACCATCTCCAAGTTGAAAGAACTAAAGGCAATGACCGAAAGGTACGAAAAATTGTCAATTGAGCATGATTTGGTTACTAAATCTTCTTCTAGTGTTGTTCAACTAGAAAAGAAAAACTTAGAGCTCAAGACAAAACTAGATGAACTTGCTAGCAAATATAACCTTCTTGAAGCAAACTTTGTTCATCTCAAGTACTCACATGATGAATTAGTGGACTCACATATCATGCTTGAAATGGCTCATGAGGTTGTTACTACATCGGTAAAATCAATTCAACCTCCTACACATGCACGCACTCATGCACCATGTCAATCAAATATTTCTTGTGCTAATGTGTGTGTTTCTCAAGTAAGCCAATCTTTGATTGAGCATGATCAAATAGAAAACAAAGGAATCACAGATAAGCTTGAAAGGTCAAACAAGGATATGTTTCGGTTGAAGGGCAAACAGGAAGCACAACCTTCTCAAGATAATCGTGATATCATGGTGAAAAAGCTTGAGAAGGGATCAAATCTTACTTCCTCCATAACCCAACAAAAGAATCACATTCCTACCAATTGTAACACATCCAAGAGCAAGAGACATGGAAAAAGAACGTGCTATGGTTGTGGCTTGTATGGGCATGAAGGTGTTATGTGTCCATACAAAACTTGGGCCGACAAGTGTGAAGCGGTCGAAGCCAAAGCGTCCACCAAGTTGCAAAAGCAAGCCAAAAGTGATGGTCCAAGTGCTTGCATGTGGTGCAAGAGGAAGGGCCATTCCTTCAAGAGTTGCTTCTTGGGCTTAAGAGATAGGGAGTAAAGAAAGCAAGCTCAAAAAGAAACAAGAAAATGCTATGGTTGCAATGAGAAGGGTCATTACATTGGTGAATGTCCTAACAAGCAAAACAAGAGCATTGCAAACAATGGTCGTATTTGCTACACTTGTAGAGGTAAAGGACACCTAGCCAAGGATTGTCCCAAAAGTAACATTCCTAAGCCGAACACATTTGATCATGGTAATATGCTTAGGAAGACCACAAATGGAGTTGGTACTAGTAATGAGATGAGCTTACCCAAAACTAGTGTCAATGCCATTTGGGTACCTAAGTGCTTGTCAACTAAGCCAAAAGGACTCAACAATAGTTGGGTACCAAAACAAGCTTGATAGGCAAATAGGTAAATGGAGATGCATTGGAGGCTTGACCTTGACATAAAAAGATCAAAATCAATACAAGTCAAGACTTTATCACAATACTTACTTCATCCAATGGCATCTCGGTAACAAGTTCAATTTATGTTGGCTAGCCATGTTACTTAGTGTAGACATTGAATATATATGTGCATCTCTTGAAAAGGTATGTATAGATATATATATTCATGAAAGTGGCTAGTCCTTGTGCAAAATTTATATTTTGTCCCATATGATGCTCTTAATGGCTCTCTAGTGGAGCAATGCTTATCTATGTTGTAGAAAATCAAATTTGGGACATACAAGTGACAAGGCACAAGGAATGAACCAAAGGAGACCACCCAGGACTAGTACCACTAGTAAAATACCGGTACTACCGAAAGTCGATAGTAACGAAGTAATGCCGGAACTACCGATATAGTCGGCTCAGCCGGGTCTCAGACCCGGCCAGGCCGGTTATGGCAGGAAGCCGGCCAAGCCGGGTCATAAACCCGGCCAGGCCGTTTTCTGCGGGGAAGGCAGGGATGCCTCTTTTCTGTGGTGTTTTCTCTGCTATAATCATCTTTCACATATTAAATTGGTTCACACACAAAAAGGCTGTGAGTATCACCTTTCTAACTAACTTTTCATGCCTTACATGTTATATGGAGAATAGGTATATGTTGAATCCCTATAGATATAAATTTATCTAAAGTCCCTTGATGAGTAATTCAAGATCTCTAGTGCACTTCTTTAGGGGGAGTTCATTATATATCTAATCTCTTTGTTACTAACCTTTTTGAAAGAGCATGTGTATAGAATGCAAGTTAGAGAGGATTATGTTTCAAGTGGATGTTTCCCATTGTCTATCAAATGCCACTTGAAGATCTATTCCAAGCTAGAACTATACTTCATGTCAATTGATCTTGAGAATAGCTTTGTGAGTATCTCTTTGGCATAAGTTTCAATCTTATTAAATTTCTTTTGCCATGATCTAGACATAAAGTCACTTCCCATATTCTTCATTGAATACAAGTGCTAGTTAGAGTTATTCACATCACTTAAAAGCACATATCAAGGGAGAGCTCACTCTATGACTAGAATTCATGAGACTAATGAGTTTGCGAAGTAAATTGTAGTAATCTCATTGAGAATAAGTTTCTCAAGTATTATCCGTACTCATGCTTAAATGATAAATCTTAAAAGTACTTATGGGATGCTAGAGACCAAGGTATGATTTATTTGAAGCAATTTAAATATTGAAAGTCCATCTAGGATCCTTACTTGTTAGAGTGTGCATTCATATGACATAGGGTAGATTTTGCGAAAACCCAACTAGATGTTTTAACTTGTGAAGGTTTATTTGCAAAAGATTGATTCTTGGTCTTTGTGACCTAGTCATGTCTAGAGTGATTATTGTTCATCATGATTGATTGTTTGGCTAATCACTCAAGATATGACTTTCCTAAGTCCGCGAATATCAATCTAGATTATACCTTTATCTCTCTCTTTTGGAAAGTGTCAAGTGAAGAAACATGGACATAAGTTGGAATATGTTTGGTGCAAGCATAAAAGGAAAAGAAAGTTTCGATATTTGGAATGAATCTGACATTCATAAAAGATAGCTTGAATTGAATGCAAACATTGAAAAATAAAAAAAAATATTCTTGGATAAAATAAGAAAAAGTCAATTTAGAGCAAGTATTTGGTGTGGGCCTGAAAGGAAAGCCTTTGTGGCTGAGTGGGCAAAACCGGCCCAGCCGGGTCCAAGACCCGGCCAAGCCGGGTATTGCGGGCAGGGTCCCACCTGTCAGGGGTCGCGGGTTTTACAGTGGGGGGCCTCCTCTTCTTCTACCAACGCCATTCACCTCAGTTCACCCGTGCTCTCTCTCTCAAGTGCTCTCATGGTGGTGTGAAGGTGCCCCCTTCCCGATCTCTCTCCCTAAGGCAAGGATTCAAGTTCCCTCTCGGCTAGGGCCTCCCTTGGGTCGGCTAAGCCGGGATTTGGAGCCCAAATCTTCTCCAACCTCTTCTTCCTCTCCCCCCAAAGGTATTAATCGTTCATGGTGCCCGATCTCTCTCTCTAGGCGACCTCTCTTGATTTCCCTTGATTAGATGATGGATGTTGGTGCTTAGAGGCAATGCTGGAAGTATGGATGAAGTTCCATGGCGGATTTGTGCAGGGAGAGGATCTTTGGTCGACTGGGTGGAACCGGCCAAGCCGGGTGGGAGAGCCGGCCAGGCCGGGTACCCGGCTAGGCCGGGTTTCCGAGGCGGCTCAGCCGGGTTTGGTAACCGGGCTGGCCCCTCCCCTCTGCCTTGCTGGTTTGCTCAGTTGGACAGAAATCCTGTCTTTGCACAGATTTTATCATGGTACTTCAAAGTTTATTAACTTGTATAGATATTTCGTATGATGGTTCACATTAAGTAGAAATCTCTTTGGAAATATGTATATAACACATTGAGCCTTTGTAGCTTTATTGTGATGTATTTCCCTAAAGAAGTCCACTTAATGCGTGTCACCATACTATCTTGCAAATTAATCAAAAGCATTGCACCTTATCTCCGTGTATAGTAGCAATAGAAAGAAACTCATGTGGAAATTGTGTTGGTCATCTCAACTAAATTTCGACATAAGTGTCCTTCTAATGCTATTTTACATCCTCTTTAAGCCATATCTTGATATATCTTGTCAGAGGTCTTATGCTATATTGGAAATCCTTTGTGTGTGGCCTCAGGGACAATGCATCAATATGTCAGAAGGAAAAGGGTCAGAAGAGGGTCAGATGAAGGAGAAGGATCAGGGGCAGTAGATCAGGATGAAACACATGTTGGACAGAGTTCAGGTGTGACTCGTCCTCAGACCAGGCTTTCCTCAGGTACTCAGCCTAGGGTATCTATGTCAGAGATTCAGAAGAGTGGCTCCTCTAGTGATGATGATGAGGAAGAGGAATACAGAGTTGAGCACAGAGACAAAGGTCCAGCAGATCCCTCAGTTGATGATGACGATGATGACGACGACGATGATGATGATGTTGATGAGGCAAATAATGAGGAAGATGAGCAACAGCAGCAGCAGCAGCCAGTCAGAGGCAGTCAGAGAGGTGCTTCAGCTTCTTTTGATCTAGATCAGATGTTCAGGATGCAGCGCCCTCAAGGTCCTCTGAGAAGAGCCAGAATTGACTACATGGCTAGAGGGATGACAGAGGCTTGCAGAAATGAAAGGAAAGTTGATCCCAGGCTGGCTCCTCGCACTGCTACAGATTACAGGTTTCACACTCTCTTTCACCAGGATTTCTATGAGTCAGTTATTCTTCCTAGAAATATCCATAGGGCTCAGTGGATTGACTGGGAGTACATGAGGAGGAAAAATGATCCAATTTTTAATGATGTCATTAGAGAGTGTGAGAGGAAGAAAGTAAAGAATATCATGAGTTTGCAGTATAACTGGAGTGATGAATTGATTGCTCAATTTTATGCCACACTCTATGTTGATGAGACTAATGTAGATCAGAAATTGTGGACCATGAGCTGGATGACAGATGGTGCTTGGTATAGTGTTACCTATGAGAGGTTCAGCACAGTTCTTAGGTTTGATGAGCGTGATATGAAGAGGCACAAGATTCACTCAGAGTTACATTTGCCGGGAGCACAGATGAAATTCATGTATTCTCTAAACTCTCAAGGTTACTTTGGCACTGTGAAGGGCATCTACTCTTTTTATGGATATCTCAATAGGATGTACAGGGCCACTCTTGCACCTAAGTCTGGAGACAATGAGAATATCACATTCTATACAAAGAACTTGCTTGCCAAGATGGCTCCTTCTGCAGCATGCTTTAGTGTGTTTCACTTTATATGGGCCGAGATCAAGGGCATATCTGAGTATCCCATGCAGAGTGCAGCATATGGACCATACATTATGAAGATGATTGAGGATGTGACAGGTTTGACATTTGTGAAGGAAGTGGTGCACAAACCACTAAGGATTGCTTGCCTCAAGACACCGATTGTGCGCACTGATCCTGGAGCTTCCACTTCCACTACTACAGCTCCAGGAGATACCTCTAGTCTTCCTCAGCAGCACGGTGGCTCTCACAGACAGCACTCCAGAGGCCATGGTAGAGACAAGCCACCATCTCCCATCAGAAAAATTTTCAACATGATTTTTGGGATGTGCAGGCGCCAGGATGAAATAGACAGGAGATTCTACAGTGAGCAGGTAGAGGCCAGGGCTCAGCAAGCTTGGGTGAGAGAGACATTGACTCGTCCACCAGGTGCACCTATACCACCTGAGCCAGTTCAGCAGCCTTTGCCTCCTCCTCCGAGGTCACTTGAGAGTTATCAGGAGGAGTGGGAGCGTGAGGACTACTACTCACAGATTTATGGTCCTGGTCCGTCATCTTCACATGGTCATGGCTTTCAGCAGGAGGCCGGTACGTCGACAGCTCCTCCACCGTCCACAGGTCTTGGTTTCTCTATGCCACCTTTTACACATGCTGGCTCATCTTCTGGGATTCCATATCCCGGTTCAGCTTCAGGCAGTGGTGCAGTATATGGTACAGGTTCAAGCTATGGAACAGAGACAGGATACGGCTCCGAGGCAGGCTTTAGCTCAGTTCCAGCTTACTCTTCAGGACCTCTTGAGCAGCCACGTATGTCAGAGAGTGAGCAGGTTGCACACAGATTCAGCACTTCTATATTTGCACCTCCATACACTTCAGAGACTCAGTGGCAGCAGACAGGTGCCAGCAGCAGCTACTTTGACAGCAGTGGTGGGTTCTATGACAGCACAGGTGGCAGTGGCAGTGGTTCGTTTGGTGCTTTGTGAGCCCTCTTGTGTCTTCTCCAAATCGTATCTATCTCTTCTCATGTTTTTTTTATGATGTGATGACAAAGGGGGAGAAGATGTGGATTAAAGCTTCCGTGCATATCTCTGTGATTTGGATGAGTTCACTTTTGTATAGCCACTTTGTATGATCTTTGTGATCGAGACTTATGAGCATTATTGTTACATCATCTTGAGAGAGAGATATTGTATAATCTAGCTCTTCAGTTATTTCGTGGACTTGGGAATATTTGTAATGAGTGCCTCTATGTGGTTTCGTTATCTTTTTATTATTGTTAGCACTCTTGTTGTCCTTGTAGTTTCTCTCTTGTGATGGTGTATTGTTGTTATTTTTTTTGTTGGGTGATATATCTTGTTGCATCATGTTTTATTCTTATATCTATACTTTGTGGTTATTTGGATAAAATGATTTAGGGGGAGTCTCCCACTTGTATTAACATGTGCAAATTGACATATGTGGTCGGCTGTTGTGAATTCCATTCATATGCACATGTTGAGGGGGAGACACTCACAAAATTTTAATTCCAAATCTCCTTTGTTTATAATTACTTGTAAGCTTTAATCGGGTTGTCATCAATCACCAAAAAGGGGGAGATTGAAAGAGCATTTAGGATCGCTAAGTGTTTTGGTGATTAATAATAACACGATTAAAGGACTAATGAACATTGTGAGATTTGCAGGTATTTATTTACAGGTGCACATTGATGGTTGAACTATTCTAAATCCATATGAGATTGCAAATCTTCGGTTGTCTAGCTTATATTGATGATTGGAAACAATCTAGTTGAAACAAAAGTCAACAATTATACAATTGAAATGGTATTCAAAGCATGATGTGAAGCATGGGCAATGCACATAAATCTTGATGTGGTGTTAATGACAAGTGGGCAACTTCGAGGGACTAAGCGAAAGGTGAAGGGCAAGTGACGACTTGGCAGCCGAGGGACCTAGCTAGGGTGAAGAAGAAGCCAACTTGAAGTTAACCATGCAAGTGGTGATTGTCAATGTGGAAGATCAATCAAATATTCAAAAATGACTTGGATTCGACACAAGTCACATGCTCAAGACTAAGGGATCATGAAGATAAAGTGATAAAGCTCTCAACAATTCAAAGTTCAAAGCGGCAAAATATTTGAAGATCAAGAACAACTCAAGTGGGACAAAGCAAAATTTGTGTGAGTTGTATTTGTGTTTGCCCCTCTTGGAGAGTCGCATCACTAAAGTATTGGAGACAAGTGACAGTGCTCAAGGACAAAAACCAGAGAGAAAAGAGGTTGAGAGAAAAGGGAGGAAGTGAGAGAGGCAGCTGGCTGGGCAGCCTAACCCGGCCAGGCCGGGTATCAAAACCGGCCAGGCCGGCTTTCCCGGCCAAGCCGGGTAGGCAACCCGGCCAGGTCGCCTCTCCAACGGCTAGTTGGACTTTGAACTGGCCAACCCGGCTAGGCCGGGTTTGTCGATTCAGCCCCAACGGCTAGTTTTGGAGAGGAGGCTATAAATACCTCTCCCACTCCCTCTTCCAAGGTTGCTGATTCTCCCAATACCCATCCACGACCAGAAAAGCCCTCTTGCTCTCTCTACTCTCTCTTTGTGAGTGAAAAGATTACAACTTCCTAATCCGTGATTAGTGAGTGAGCTTGAGCCTTGAGAGATTTGTCTTTGTGACAAGAGTGATCCATAGAGCTTGTGTGAGCAATCCCATTCTTGAGCACTTGAGCAAGTCGAAGATTCTCTAGTTCATTGCGTTCTTCCGATTGGAGCTTCGACTCCGTGGTGGCAAGGCGTCACCGACGAGCACCCGTGGGGTGTTGTAGGCTGCCTTGGTGGCCATTGTTGTAAGGGTTGCTTCCCCGCTGAAAAAGGAAAGAAAGCTCCTTAGTGAAGAAGGTGGAAAGAGACCGTTTCGGGTCCGGCCACGAGTTGACCTTGGTTGGGTCCTCACCGGCTTCCACAACGGAGAGTAGGACACCTTTGGGTGTGCCGAACTTCGGTCATGCCTTCTCTTGGTTTGCATCACCCCTCCTCATTCATCACACATTTACTTCCATATTCCACTTGTGCTACTCGGTTGTTGTGGTTTGTATTTGCAGGAGGTGTTTGGATTTGTCCATACACTTACATAAGCTCTACAAGTCGAGTTGTAATCTTAGTGAAGAGAAGAAATGGTTCGAACATCATTATTCAGCTGTGCAAGTCGGAAGTTCCGGATCATACCGGAAGTTCCGACGCAACCCGGAAGTTCCGGGGAACCATTGGGCAAAGTCGTGAAACCTGGCCAAGCCGGGTGGTAAAACCGGCCAAGCCGGGTTAGCCGGCCCAGCCGGGTTTAGGAGCCGGCCTAGCCGGTTTTGTCAGGGTATAGGTTGTTTACTAACCATTGTCTAACTTTTGAAGAGCCTATTCACCCCCCCTCTAGGCATCGATTCGGTCCTTTCAATCCTAAAGGTGGATTATTTTAACATTTAAACCCCCCACATGTATCTATCAGATTAGATTTGTGTGGCCTTGATTAGAGTTTCCATAGTTTGCACAGGGGGCTGGTTTTCATAGCATATGTTCCCATTTAATCAATTGACTAAACTTTAATCCCTACAATTGTTTGGATGGAGAGACTAATGGCCATTTAAAGCCTACTCCTATATACAAAGACCAAAAAAACCCCTAGTTAATGCACGCAATCATCATTTATATTTGAACAACCGCCTGGCGTCCCGCGTTCGTACATCCGCGCTGCCTTGCCGCGCGCTGCTTGGTTTTACTGGCGATGATTGTTTCAGCTTTCACAGATATGACTATTGAATAAACCATCGGCTATCCAATCCTAAAATTGATTCTGTTTGGATCTTCGTCTCCTCGAAGTGTATTAGCCACATTTCCTTGAGAAGACGATGCTTATGGAACCTAATTTTCATCATGATCACACAAGTCAAAGTCTTTATCCGTCAGAGCACTCTATCTAATGGTTTTGCTTTAGCACTGGATAACCTGGTAAATCTAATAAAATTTTTCATTTCATCTTCAGAACTTTAAAAGGCCGCCCGATGACATTTCGAAGTGAACAATGTGCAAAATTAAAGAGCTCATTTTTACCTCTTGGCAATGGGCCTTGTTGAAACTCCAGTTGATACTTTGTACCCTTGTATCATCGTTGTGACCTCCATCCAAGTGCAGGGTCTCCCGGTACTTGTCAATGTTGGGGACTGGGGAGGACCTCGGCCTGGGTGTTAAGGTCCAGGTCCTTCATGTTATCTAGGGAGCCAAGGCCGAAGTCATCGGCGCCAGGTGCGGTCGAGGGAGCGGAGAAGTTGAGGACGCTCGGGGAAGCATACGCCTGAGAAAAGAAGTCCCTAAAGTCATCCCTATGGCCATGGTGGATGCGGTGCAATGCCGGTGAAAGATGCGGTGCGGAGGAGTACGTGGGGCCGCCAGGGGGTGGGGGGAGGGTATGAAAATGAGAGGAGCATGTCGTGGGGTGGCGGCAAGTGGGTAGTGTTCGAGAATGGTAGAGTTCAAAAGAGGTAGGGAAGTGTCTTTTTGGTCGTTTAGTTCCGTTTAGTCACACAAAGAAACTTATGGACCAGTTAGTTTAGTCACACTTTTGTATTCACTATGTTTAGACTTTTAGGGACTAAAAGGGAAGTAAAGGAGGGGGGGTGATGTTCGCTAATTCGAGTGATCAGTGACCGCTAAATTATCACTAATTGCTTCCTTTGTAATTGGATTGATCTGGCCTAGTTCCAACTGTTCACAAATTTTATGAATACGTCATCATAAACTTGCTGGTGAGTGTGGAACACACCGTCCTGTTCGCTTGATCAATCAACAGTCACGAAACAGTATTTTCTCTCATAATAAATCAGCATCAATCAAAATTAACGTTTATTTTCAGTTCAAACGAGCAGCTTACCATGTTGGAGGGGTTGGAAAAAGGGTTATGTCTGTGTGCGATCAGAGCACGTGCTTATTATTGCTAGATCGGGTTGGTGTTTGAAAAGCTAGTGGGTCGTCCCTTGGAGCATGAGCAAGGAATCCGGATGATCTGCCAAAGAAAAGTCCCAGCTGCATTGCTGCACTTCAATCAGAGATTATTAAAGGTGAACAGTCCATTCATACACCTCCATGGCACTGTGTGACTCCTAGTACTGTGTATATTTGTGTACTACCACTACGTGTGACAAGAAGATCCTGAGGCCCCGTTTTGCAATTTACAATTTGGAAAAAGAATCTTTTTCAATAAATGTTCAATTATAGCCCAATTAGATTTAAAAGATTCGTCTCGTGATTTACATGCATACTGCGTAAAAATACAAAAATTTTATCTACATTTAATGCTTTATACATACATGCGCCGTAATATTTGATGTGATGAGAATCTTAAAATTTTGAAGTGCATCTAAACAGAGCCTGAATAGTAGTGCTATAACGGAATAAAGGGAGCGATTTCGACACGTGACCGCCCCACAACCACTGTCCAGTGTCCACTCATCGTTGAAGCAAGCCTCTCCCTTTCGCCTTTTCTTGTCGTGTAACACTCGAACAAATCCCCCTCAACATGGTGGATCCATCCATGGCTGCAAAAATATCTCCCTCGACGCTGACTCGCTGAGCCCGTCGCGACGGCGAATGCCACACCACACGCAGCTTTATGATGCTCTGCCCTCCTCGGTCCTCGCCTGAATTCCCCGTCGCCGTCGCGCTGTAACCATCGATTAGAGAAATAAAAAGAAAGTTCAATAAATTCTATAATCCTATTTAAGAATATCATTTAGTTAAGCATATCAAGCTAACTTTATCTTTATGAAATTCTAGTATTTTTTTTCTAAGTGGAATTTCCAATTTAGAACTGGTTAATAACTAAGATTAATAATTAAGATCTGACATTTTACAGATTCCCTATATATATTTTTATTTGTTACACTATTTCTGTTATGTAAGCCCACTTAGCTCAGAGGTTAGAGCATCGCATTTGTAATGCGAGGGTCATCGGTTCAAATCCGATAGTCGGCTTTTTTTTTCTATCGATGTTCCATGAACAAGAATTTCTCTTTTTCTCCGAATTAAATGGGGAATCCAGGGTCTATTATGTCGTTTTACCTTACAATTTTGCTAGATACAAAGCATAAAAATAAATAATATATATACAAAAAATCCAGATGTTGATGAAATTCCATCCCTAGCGTATAAGGGCTAGCGATATTCGTACGAAACATATATGACTACGAATTGATAGTTGCAGACGGCTGTAGATAAGGTTGTTGCTTCGGCTCCTCGGCTAAGAAAAATAATAGTTGTATTGGCAAGGCATGAAAGGGATTTTCTAATGCTATCCGAAGACGAATCGGAATACGGAACCGGAAGCCGTAGCCCAGAACCTTAAGCTTGAGCGGAAGGGGAGGAAACCGGCTATTCGAACTGGCGGGTGGGTGGATACCCTAGTTCTTATTGCTTTGTCGGAGCAGGGGCGGAGAGGGATTCATTAGTTTGACAGATGTGGAGTACTCGTTTCAATGAAAGGGAGACAAAGACCAGGCAAGGAAGCAACTATCATATCCACAAAGTGCTTCGGTCTCTGGATCCATACATCTCGATCAGAAAAGAATCAATAGAAGGAGAATCGGACGATATCTTTTTCGAAACAAATAAAAAGGAAAAAAAAGAGAAAACAGAAATCATGATGAACTAAGCCCTCTGGGGGGCTTGCTTAAGAGTAAGAAAGAGGAATCGCCTCCCTGGCTGCCGCCGTGGCCCCTCTCGCTCCAACGCCCCCTCCCTGCCGCTGGCCACCCCGGCGCCTGCGTCGCGTGCGTGCGTGATGCACATGTTGGCGCCAACCGAGACGACGCACCCGCATTGCTGTCCCGGGACACGCAACGGAACGGTCCTAGGTACCTGGCAGTTCTGAGTCCTGCCTGATACAGCACTCGCCCTTCAAGCTTTCAGCTTTCTTCCTCCCTCTTCCTGTTCCAGGCTCCTCATGTCCTCATCCTCTTCGTGCCCACCTGGCCACCTCACAAAACAAACCAGCATCTTGCTTTTCTCTTCCGACCCTACTCTACTCTACTCTACACTACTCCATTATTAGCGCCGACGACTCATCCGGCGGCGGAGATAGAGGGCTGGATGGAGTGAAGCGATAGAGGGCTGGATGGAGTGAAGCTCGTCGGTTGGGCTGTTGACTTATTAGGAAGGTGCCCAATGGGCGCGCTCCGGCTCCGGGCGATGCTCGTGCTGCTCGCCGCGGTCGCCGCCGCGCCCGCGAGGCCGGTCACGGCGGCCGGGGCGCGGCCCAGCGAGGTGGCCGTCGGCGCGCTCTTCACCTACGACTCCACCATTGGCCGCGCCGCGCGCCTCGCCATCGAGCTCGCCGTCGACGACGTCAACGCCGACCGCAACGTCCTCGCGGGCACCCACCTCAAGTTGCTGTCCCAGGACACCAACTGCAGCGGCTTTCTTGGAACCATCGAAGGTTGGCTCTTCCCTTCTCGGTTGCTCATCTTTCTAGTAGTGATTTCCAGTGCCAAGAAGATTGAACTTAGAATGCCGATTTTGTTTTCTTATTCTTAATTTTGCGTTTTCCTTTTTTGTTTGAACAAAAGGAACAATGGCTTTGATTCGAGTCAACCTTGCAGACTACATGTTTGCTAATTCGAGTATCAGGGGCTGCTAAATTAACACCAACTGTTTTCTTTTAATTGGAATGATTCGGCCTACAGTTCCAACCATTCACGAAAGTGAAGTGGTGACCGCGAAGAAAAATTCCAGCTTTAGCACTAGCTGCGAGCAAAAAGCGTGTAACCAAACAGAGTAACGTGTGAGTGCTCATTTCTGGACTTCTTTAGATGTTTAAGACCTCTACCATCCGACAGTTTAAACATAGGCCTTCTTGATGCAAAGGGAGTAGATGATAGTGGTGGAGAAGAGGCCAGCACAATCTGACGTGTACATGTGTTCTAGGTATGTCGGGCCTTGTAAAATATTGATCTGCAATCTGCACGCCCTTAAAGAAACAAAGTGGGTGCCACTGCTTGATTCAGAATGCCAGAATTTGCACGTTGAGGGTTAGTAATCAGCAATTACAGTAGTACTTAGTAGCCTTGCTTAGCTGCTTTCCCGTCCTCTTTCTCAGTATCTTGTCTTTTGGCACATGGAGGAAGAAAGTATGTTCTCTCTATCCTTTTTTTTTTTTGTTTCTGGAAACTCATTAAATTTGCGGTTCCACTGAGTTACCATTGTTGGGTTTTTTTTTTTTTTTTTTTTTTTTTTTTTTTTTTTTTTTTTTTTTTTTTTTGAGTCCCTCTTGGGTTAGGTAACCCATATGTCTAGGACCTGAATGTTGACTGCCAAGACAGATTCATTTGTTGAGTGTATTATTGGTCCGGTATCTTCATCTATCTGAATTAAGGTCAAAGGTTCCCTCTTGCCCATTATTTATACTCCTCCCTTACTAGTTTAAATGCAATAATTCCCTGCCTCGTGTCTCATGAGATGATTTGTTAATGTTTAAACTGGAAATGAAGACAAAACTGCTACTTGGCATTATGATGACATCGCCCTTTCTTGAGAGTTTTGCTAACCAGACTGTCCTGGTAATAGAAGAGAAACAGACAAAAAGCATACAGGTACAGTAGTACCACAAATGGCTCAACGTATGAAACATGTCTCAACTGTTAAGGGGCATCTAAGCCTCCACTTTCTTCTCATGCAAGATTCCTTTTTCTTTCTCATGGCATGTTGAAGCCTGCTCCTCTTTGTCTGAAGCAACACAAGTTTTCCTTTTTTTTGTCAGATAAGAAAGTTTGGTTACATGAGTCAAGTTTTAGGAAGATACTTAGATCATATAAGCAGAGTGAAAACTTACAGAAGTGAAATCTCTGATTAATCAGCTGTACCTACTGCTGCTCACTTGGATGGTCGATAAACTGATTATAAAAAATTTATTTGGTTTCAGCATTGCAGCTAATGGAAAGGAATGTGGTTGCTGTTATTGGACCACAATCCTCCGGGATAGGCCATGTCATCTCTCATGTTGTTAATGAGCTACATGTACCTCTTCTATCATTTGCGGCCACAGATCCAACTCTTTCTGCATCAGAGTATCCTTACTTCATAAGGACAACTATAAGTGATGACTTCCAAATGAATGCCGTGGCTAGCATTGTTGATTACTATCAGTGGAAAGAGGTGACTGCTATATTCGTTGATGATGATTATGGGCGAGGTGGTGTGTTGGCCCTTGGTGATGCGCTTGCAGCAAAGAGGGCGAGGATTTCATATAAAGCAGCTATTCCTCCCAATTCAAATACAGACGTGATCAATGATATACTGTTTAAAGCAAATATGATGGAATCAAGAGTCATGGTTGTGCATGTCAATCCTGACACAGGGATGAGAATATTTTCTGTTGCTAACAAGCTCCAGATGATGGCCAGTGGCTATGTCTGGATAGTAACTGATTGGCTAGCTGCTGTCCTGGATTCATCAACGTCTAGAGATCGTAAAGATATGAGTCATATTCAGGGATTAATTGTTCTTCGGCAGCACACTCCTGAATCTGATGCCAAGAATAAGTTCATATCTAAATGGAATAATGCTGCTCGTAACAGAAGTGTTACTTCCGGCTTGAACTCATATGGTTTTTATGCTTATGATTCAGTTTGGGCTGTTGCTCGTGGTATTGATCAATTTCTTAATAATGGGCAGCAGATCAACTTTTCTACAGATCCAATGTTGCATGATTCTAATGGCAGCACTTTGCATCTATCAACACTCAAGATCTTTGATGGTGGTGAGCAGATGCTACAGCAACTTCTGCTCACAAATTTTACAGGCCTAACTGGTCCAGTCCAATTTAATTCAGAACGCAATTTGGTACGCCCAGCATATGACATCCTTAACATCGGTGGTTCTGACTCCCGGTTGATTGGCTATTGGTCCAATTACTCAGGCCTCTCTGTTGCAGCTCCTGAAATTTTGTATCAGAAGCCACCAAATACTTCTTCACTTGCCCAACAGCTTCATAACGTGGTTTGGCCGGGTGATTCCACCACTACTCCTAAGGGATGGGTTTTCCCGAACAATGACCAGCCTCTGCGGGTTGGTGTCCCAATCAAACCAAGCTTTAAGGAATTAGTGACAGGTGGAAAGGGCCCTGATAATGTGACTGGTTATTGCATTGATATATTCAACGCAGCAATTAAACTGCTTCCTTACCCGGTTCCATGCCAATTCATAGCAATTGGGGATGGTAGAAAGAACCCTAACTATGACGGCATTATTAGTATGGTTGCTGCCAATGTATGCTCTCATTCTTTTTTCGTTGTATTTCACTACTCTGTTGTCAGTCCTCTGATTTGTTTTCATTTCATTTAGTCCCTTGATGCAGCTGTAGGAGACTTTGCTATTGTGAGAAACAGAACAAAGATTGTAGAATTCACACAGCCTTACATTGAGTCAGGGCTTGCGATAGTAGCGCCAGTGAAACAAGCAACTTCAAGTGCCTGGGCTTTCCTTAAACCATTCACATTGGAGATGTGGTCTGTAACAGGTGCTCTTTTTATTTTTGTGGGGATAGTTGTTTGGATTCTTGAACATCGGAGTAATGAGGAGTTTCGAGGCTCTCCACGAAGACAAATTATAACAATATTTTGGTATGCTTCCGTTGCTACTTAGGGTTGTATTTTATCCTGGGTTACCAATTCTGGCTTGGGTTGAATTCATTATTTTATTGGCGATTTTTCTAATTGACTGACATTTCATTATTGTATTTCAGGTTTAGCTTCTCAACAATGTTTTTTTCACACAGTAAGTCCACTAGATCCATCACATGATATAATGCTTAATTCGTCCATGATCCTTTCCCTGTCTGTATGTAAACTTCTTGACGAAAAATTCACTGCAGGGCAGAACACTGTAAGCACGCTAGGGCGGTTTGTGTTGATCATATGGCTATTCGTTGTGCTGATCATCAATTCAAGTTATACTGCTAGCTTGACATCAATCCTCACAGTCCAACAGCTCGCAACAGGAATAACTGGAATCGACAGTTTGATTTCAAGTGGTTTACCTATTGGGTACCAGGATGGAAAATTTACCAGAAATTACCTGATTCAAGAGCTCAATATTCCTGAGTCTCGATTGGTACCACTAAATACGATCCAGGAGTATGCTGATGCCCTTACCCGTGGACCAAAAGATGGCGGTGTTGCTGCAATTGTTGATGAGATGCCATATGTTGAGATCTTCCTGTCATACCACTGCAATTTCAGAATAGTGGGACAGGAGTTCACCAAAGAGGGATGGGGCTTTGTATGTTCTCTGTTCTTTCTCTAGTTCTTTTTCTGTATTGGTTCACCTTGTTTTTGTCAATCCTCCCATTGCATCTTATGGAAGGCTGCAGAATGGTATTGTGGTTGAAATAATTTACTCTTCTCCATTGTTCTTTTCAGGCATTCAAGAGAGACTCCCCCCTTGCTGCAGACTTGTCGACAGCCATCCTTCAACTCTCAGAGAGTGGCCAGCTTCAGAGAATTCACGACGAGTGGTTCACACGGCCTAGTTGCTCCTCTGATGACAGCGAAGTGGGGGCAACCAGGCTTGGTCTCGGAAGCTTTTGGGGCCTTTTCCTCGTGTGTGCCCTCATATGTCTCTTGGCTCTGGTGGTTTTTTTCATACGGATATGCTGGCAGTATAACAAGTACTCCAATTCTGAAGTTACTGGTGAGCCCAGTGCAGCAGCTGCAGCTGCAGCCGCAGCAGCTGCAGATGCTGCCGCTGCTGCCACTGATGCTGTCCAAAGACAGCGGAGGCCATCACGCCTCGGCAGCTTCAAAGAGATTATGCAGTTTGTCGACAAGAAGGAGGAGGAAATTAAGAGAACGATGAAACGAAGATTAAGTGAGAAAGATAATCAAGCTGCAGGATCCTCAGATGCTCATTCAGTGGCTTCAGCATAGAACATAATTTCCAACTTCAGTCCTTCAGAAGGCAAACCAATGAAGCACATATACAGATAACATATTGAATTAGGTTCTCGCTCCCCAAAACATATATAGTATGATAAACTAACTAGCTTCAATCTAAAAGGCTTTGTTGTTGCAGTAGGATGATCAAGAAACCATTTTTTATCAAGGTCATTAGCATTTCGTCTCAGATATACAAGGTTTGCATACTAAACAATTGCCCATGGCAATTGAATTCTTTTTCAAGCTGTGCAAAGTGTGTGTGTGTGTGTGTGTGTTTTTTTTTTCATCTCTAACAAACATCTTTTTGAATGGGTTATAACCAATGAGCTTTTTTACGGTGCCCTGTAACAATTTAAATCTAAGAGTAACTTTAAGAGTATACACTTTTAAGGATCTATTTATATCATTTTCCTTTCATATTGATAAGAAGAGATTTGTTGGAAAAAAAAATATCTCCAGCAGATATCATCCTTTATTATAATTTCTCGCTCATCAAAGATATAGAGCGAAGCTGGCTCTCCAAAATGCCAAACAAGATTTAGAGAAGTTGTTGAAGAGTGACGAGAAGTAAAGATTAAATAGCAATTTTTTTTAAATAACCCTCCAAATACGGATTTAGAGAGTGGGTGGAATAAAAAACGGTTGGAGATGTTCTAATGGGTGAGATTAAGTTAGGATGTTAGGTACATACATGAGAACTTTCTTGCCATATATATGGGCAAAGGCTCACCACGCACAAAACGCCCGATCAATCAATAGTAGGTTGCTATGACCCGACGTGAAAGTCTAAGAAGCAAATAGAATTGAACGGTATATGCCAATATGCTTGTTAAATGTTTGGTTGGAAAAAATATGAGCAAAGCTGTTTTTCTAAGATCTTAAGCTTCGTGGAACTCTACCAAACACTCTCTAAAATGAACATTATGTCAATTAGAATAAACTTGGTTGTAGATCATATATAAGGATGACAACGGGGCGGGATTAGACCTGAAACCCGCGGGTTTTAGACCCGACGGGGGCGGGGGCGGGTCGGCTTTTGCCCCCGCGGGTCTTGGGTTCGGGGCCCCGAATCGGGGCGGGTTCGGGGGCGGGGCTGCAGTTTGCCCCGCGGATTTATTTCGGGGGTCCGAAAATGATGTACCAGGCTACCAGCCATACAGCAACCCACAACTATTTTGGCCCGGCCCATCCCAACTACAGCACTAACCTGCTCAATCTCACGCCACCAGGCTCCACCACCGCCCGCATCGCACATTCGCGTCACAGCGTCGTCCTACTCGCCCTCTCGCATGCGTCGGCGCCGCCCCCACATCCCGCTTCATCCTTGCTCCGCCGGGATGTGTCGCCCGCCGGTTGGCTCCCTCCTCTACATCCTCGTCGGGATGTGGTCGCTGAAAGCCCATGTTTGATTTTGGGTAATTGATGAAACCTAGTTTGCTAACGATTGCTCTAAGTGTTTAATGAGAACAATTGGCAAATAAGATGGAGCAAAGGACCGGGTCGGTGGAGGCCACAAGTGAAGGGAAATGACGTCATCCATGCAAATGGTATAAGTCCATCATCAAAGGTGTCCACAAGGTCCATCAAAAGATGAGAAGGAAGTCGATAAGAAACCGGGAGCTCAAGGCAAAGGTATAATCCATAGGAGCTTTTTTGCTTTTAGTGATCAAGACTCCATAGAGGGAGTGATCACATTTAGGATAGATAGCCGTACTATCAAGAGGGGCGAAATCGTTGATGAAATACGGTTATCAAATGCCACTAGGTGTTCATGATCATTGCATTGCATATAGATGCTAGTGACACTAACAAACCCCTGGAAAACTCTTTTGAAAAGGCTAACACACGTGCACAAGGTGTAGAACAATTGGTGTTAGCACATGGGAACAAAGGGTGAAGGGTTTGAGTGAAAATCTTGAGAAAACAGAGCGTCGGACCGTAGAATCTCAGAGCGTCGGACCAATGTCTTCGGTCCGACGGCTAACACTGCTGTGAGCGTCGGACGCTCAGCCTTTAAGCGTCGGACCATTAGCCGAAGCGTCCGACGGTGCAGATCGTGCGAGAGATGACACGTGGCGAGCTCTGAGAGCGTCGGACTCTCGGCGTTAGTCCGACGGTGAGCGTCGGACCAACGTCCGACGGTTTTCAGGGCTCGGGGAGCTCTCTGGAAGCGTCGGACGGCCGCGTTCGTTAGTCCGACGCGCTGTGTAGTTTCAGTCCGACGGTGCAGTGGCAGTGGGCGTCGGACCGCGGGTGTTAATCCGACGACCTACCGTCCGATGGTTCGTTTAGCGCGGGAAGTTAGCCGTTGTGTTCCAACGTTCGACTTCAAACGGCTAGTGACACGTGGCGTTCATCCGGGGCGTCGGACCGTGCCGATTAGTCCGACGGTCTGGCCGTCGGACAGTCCGACGGTACGCAGTGAAGTCTAAACGGCTATTTTCTTGTGTGTAGCTTATAAATAGTCACTTGGCTGGTTTGGGGTAGCTCTCTCGGCACTCCTAAACATCATAGAATACTTGTGAGCCTTCCCACTCCACTCTCACTCATCCTACTTGATTGTGATCATCATTTGGTGAGTTTGGAGAGCATCAAGTGCATTGCATTGATAGAGATTATCTAGAGGCACTTGGTAGTGGTGATTCGCAGCGGTTTCTCTCATTACTCTTGGAGTTTGCCGACTCCTAGACGGCTTGGAGCTGCGTGGATCGTTGAGGGGAGTTGGTGATTGTCTCCGCCTCCGATCAAGGTATTGTGAGGGGTTCTTGAGCCTATCCCCGCGGGAGATCGCGAAAGGCATCTTTAGTGGATTGCTCGTAGCTTGATGGATCCCCATCTTGTGTTGGTTGTGCGGCACCCTTGAGAAGGGTTTGGCGTGTGAAGCCAATTAGCGCGTGAACCTCCAAGTGGGTGTATCGCTACAACGAGTACTAGCTTGCCGGCAAGCAAGTGAACCTCGGTAAAAAATCTTGTGTCATCTCTCTACCGAGGATTTCCCTTGTATTGGATTGATTGGTTATATTGGACTTCATATCTTCTCTACACCGGGGGTATTGAAATCACCTCTACTCTTTACTTTTGTGTACTTACTCGCTTGTGTAGTTTGTTAGTTAGTTGCTCACTTAGGAGTAATGTATAGTAGTGACATAGCCTTTGAGTGTGAACTAGTGATCATAGTGTAGTATACTTGTCTAGGTGGCTTGCATAGCATAGTTTAGAGCTAGTGCTTTGCAAAGCTTGCTATTGTTACTAATCGGCTTGTTAAGTGTTGTTTATAGATTTTTATAGGCTATTCACCCCCCTCTAGCCATTTAGGACCTTTCAAGTGGTATCGGAGCCAAGGCACCGTTGATTTGAAGCTTAACAACCTACGGTGTAAAAATGGCTCAACTCAACACTCACATCAACAACACCAAGAAGCCACCCCAATTTGATGGCACAAATTATGCATATTGGAAGAGCAAGATGACCTCACACATCAAGTCAATCAATAGAGAGGTTTGGAGGGTTGTGGAGACCAAGATTGAGATTGCCGAATCGGCAAACACCACAACCGCCGAAGAAAGATTGCTTCAACTCAATGACATTGCGGTTTGTGCTATTCATGAGGCCGTAGATGAAAAAGTGTTTGAGCAAATCAAGAACATTGAGAGTGCTCATGGAGCTTGGAAGAAGCTTGAGGAATCATATGAGGGCACCAAGGGTGTAAAGGCCGCCAAAGCATACATCTTGAAGGACAAGTTTGCAAGTTTCAAGATGAAGGATGATGAAACCGTGCCAGAGATGTTCCATAGATTGTAAGTCATTGTGAATGATCTCAAGGCCGTGGATGAAGAGGTGAAGGAGAGTGACTTCTCAATGAAATTCTTGAAGAGCTTGCCCAAGAGATTTGCTACCTTGATCACGGTTTTGGTGAAGACTACATTGAGTGAGTTGACACCAAACCAAGTGCTTGCGGAGGTGATGACCGATGATGCCTATAGAGATGATGATGACAAGGAGGAGTTGATCAATAAGAAGAAGAAAGAAAAAGATGAAGACTCCAAAAATAATAAGAAGAAGAGTGTGGCATTCAAAGCCACATCATCATCAAAGGACAAGGGAAAGTAAAAGTTGAATCAAGTGAAGATTCATCTAGCACAAGTGAGAGTGATGAGGAGATGGCTCTTCTAGTGAGAAGATTTGGCAAGTTCATGAAGAAGAAGGGCTACCGGGCAAGAAGGAAGAAGAATACAAGAAAATTTGATGGCCCAAGAAAATGCTTCAATTGTGGAAGCAAAGATCACTTGGTAGCCGATTATCCACACTCAAGTGAAGATGATCACAAGGGCAAAAAGAAGAACAAGCATGAGAAGAAGGAGAAGAAAGAGAAGAAGGAATCCTCATACAAGAAGAAGAAGAACTATTCTCATGTGGTGACATGGGATAGTGATGCCTCTTCAAGTGATGAAGAGAGTGATGATGACAAGAAGAGCAAGAGGAAGGCACATGCAAGCATTGCCATTCGTGACAAGCCTTCCATTTTCGACACTCCTTCATGCTTCATGGCCAAGGGCACTAAGGTATCATCCGATAGCGAATCTAGTGATGATGATAGTGATGATGACCTAACAAAAGACGAATTAATTGAAATGCTTGATGATACACTATTTATTTTAATAAACTTAGAAAGGAATGTAAGGGCTTGCACAAGGATAAACAATCCATTGAGCAAGAACTTGAGGAGCTTTGAGCATCTTATGAGAGTCTAAAGGAAGACCATAAGAAGCTCCAAAAGGCTCACACTAAGCTTGATGAAGCTCATTCCTCTCTAGTTGAGCAAAATGAAGACTTGCAACAATAAGTGCAAAAGAAAGAAACTAAAACTTGCAACATAGGTGTAACATGTGATATATCTTGTGAACCTATTATTATTGCCACCACTAACCCTTCTTGTAGCACTTCCACCACTACCTCACCCACTAGTGACCCTTCACTAGTAGTTGAGAACAAGAACCTAAAGGAGGAGGTTAAAAAGCTCAATCACTCCTTAGCTAGGGCTTATGGTGGTGAGGACCGCTTGCTTATGTGCTTGAGTAGCCAAAGGGCATCTCTCCACAAAGAGGGATTGGGCTATACCCCCAAGAAAGGCAAGACCGCCTTTGCTCCTCACAAGACTTGTTTTGTGAAGAGAAATGGTCGGTATTGCACAAAATGCAAGCAAGTTGGTCATATAGAGCAAGATTGCAAAAGCAGGAAATCCAATGCTTATGTATCCTCAATTGAATTTGATTCTTGCTACATTCTCACAAAGGGCTCAAACGGTGTGAAGGTTAAGTTTGTTGGTACATCCATGTTGGGTCCAAAGAAGAAGACCATTTGAGTACCAAAGAGCTTAGTTACTAACCTTCAAGGACCCAAGCAAGTTTGGGTAATTAAAAGGAATTGATCTCTTTTTTTAGGTCATTTACAAAACCGGAGGGAGGCATTGGGTGCTTGATAGTGGATGCACTCAACACATGATGGGTGATTCTAGTATGTTTGGCTCTCTCAACACAAGTGGAAATAGTGGCTATGATGCAATCACATTTGGTGACAACAAGAAAGGGAAAGTTAGAGGACTTGGTAAAATTGCTATCTCCAATGATATGTCTATCTCAAATGTGTTGCTAGTTGAAAGCTTGAACTTCAATTTGCTCTCGGTTGCACAACTTTGTGATCTCGGTTTCAAGTGCATATTTGGGGTTGATGATGTTGAAATTGTTAGTGTTGATGGGTCAAATTTGATATTCAAAGGGTTTAGATATGACAACCTATATCTTGTGGATTTCAATGCTAGTGAAACTCAATTGTCAACTTGTTTAATCACTAAGTCAAGTTTGGGTTGGTTATGGCATAGAAGGCTTGGTCATGTTGGAATGAAACAATTGAACAAACTAGTGAAGCATGATCTAGTTAGAGGTTTGAAAGATGTCACTTTTGAGAAAGATAAGCTTTGTAGTTCATGTCAAGCCGGCAAACAAGTTGGAAATACACATCCTAAGAAGAGCATGATGAGTACTAGTAAAGCTTTTGAGCTCTTGCACATGGACTTGTTTGGACCAACCACGTATACTAGCATTGGTGGGAGCAAGTATGGATTTATGATTGTGGATGACTATACTAGATATACATGGGTATTCTTTCTAGTTGACAAGAGTGAAGTGTATGATATATTTAAGTCTTTTGTCAAGAGAAGCCAAAATGAGTTTAAAACAACCATCAAGAAAGTTAGAAGTGACAATGGTAGTGAATTCAAAAACACCAAGATTGATGAATTGTGTGATGAGTATGGCATTGGACATCAATTCTTACCCAAGTATACACCACAATCAAATGGCATTGTTGAAAGGAAGAATAGAACCTTGATAGATATGGCAAGATCAATGCTAAGTGAATACAATGTTAGTCATTCTTTTTGGGCCGAAGCAATCAACACCGCTTGCTACTACATCAACCGTTTATATTGCCATGGTATGCTTGCAAAGACTCCTTATGAGCTATTGAATGGTAGAAAGCCCAACATTGCATATTTTTGGGTTTTTGGTTGCAAATGCTACATTCTCAAGAAAGGCACAAGATTGAGCAAGTTTGAAAAGAAATGTGATGAAGGTTTCTTACTTGGCTATTCAACCACAAGCAAGGCATATAGAGTTTGGAATTTGGCTAGTGGTACTCTTGAGGAGGTACATGATGTTGAATTTGATGAAACCCAAGGCTCTCAAGATGAAGTTGAAAATCTTAGTGACGTGAGAGGCAATGACTTGGCAAATGCAATGAAAGATATGGACATTGGTGATATTAGGCCAAGGTAAGTCAATGATGATGAAGATGATGGTGCAATTCATACTAGTATGCAAGTTGAAAATGAAGCAAGTGCAAGTAACTCACAAGATCAATCTCAAGTGCAAGATCAACAAGCTAGTTCATCTCAATCCAATGATCAAGTTCCTATTCTTCAACCGGTCTCTATTGCAAGGGATCATCCTTTGGATCAAATCATTGGTGGTATTCAAAGTGGAGTTCAAACTAGAGCAAGACTAGCTCAAATTTGTGAGCATTTCTCATTTGTATCAACCATAGAGACAAGCAAGATTGAGGAAGCATTGAAAGATATTGATTGGGTCAATGCCATGCATGAAGAGCTCAACAATTTCACAAGAAATCAAGTTTGGGAGCTAGTGGAAAGACCAAAGAAACACAATGTGATAAGAACAAAATGGGTCTTTAGAAACAAGCAAGATCAAGATGGCATAGTAATAAAGAACAAGGCTAGATTGGTTGCACAAGGTTACACTCAAGTAGAAGGTCTTGATTTTGGAGAAACCTATGCACCAGTTGCTAGATTGGAGGCCATTAGAATCTTATTAGCCTATGCTTGTGCCCACAACATCAAGTTATATCAAATGGATGTCAAGAGTGCATTTCTCAATGGGTACATCAATGAGTTGGTTTATGTGGAACAACCTCCCGGATTTGAAGATGTGAAGAAGCCCAACCATGTGTACAAGTTAAGAAAGGCATTGTATGGTTTGAAGCAAGCACCTAGAGCATGATATGAGAGATTGAGAGATTTCTTACTCTCTAAAGGGTTCAAAATGGGAAAGGTTGATACAACTCTCTTCACTAAAAAGCTTGGCAAAGATTTGTTTGTGTTACAAATCTACATGGATGATATTATCTTTGGATCAACAAATTAAGATTTTTGTGAAGAATTTAGAAATATGATGGCAAGTGAGTTTGAAATGTCCATGATTGGTGAGCTTAGCTACTTACTTGGTCTTCAAGTTAAGCAAATGAAGAATGGTACATTTGTAAGTCAAGGAAAGTACATAAGGGACATGGTGAAGAAATTTGGATTGGAACATGCAAAGCCCATGAATACTCTTATGTCAACTAATGGGCATTTGGACTTGGATGATAGTGGTAAAATGGTAGATCAAAAGCTATATAGATCAATGATTGGAAGTCTCCTTTATGTGACCGCATCTCGACCGGATGTCATGTTTAGTGTGTGCATGTGTGCAAGGTTTCAAGCCTCACCAAGAGAAAGTCATTTGAAACCCGCAAAGAGAATATTGAGGTATTTGAAGGGCACACAAGATGTTGGGTTGTGGTATCCTAAGGGGTCCAACTTTGAGCTTATTGGATATTCGGACTCCGACTATGCCGGTTGCAAGGTGGATAGAAAGAGCACTAGTGGAACTTGTCAATTGCTTGGAAGGTCACTTGTATCATGGTCTTCAAAGAAGCAAAATAGTGTTGCTCTCTCAACAGCCGAAGCGGAGTACATTAGTGCTGGAAGTTGTTGTGCACATTTGCTTTGGATGAAGGCAACCTTAAGTGATTTTGGATTGAAATACAAGAAAGTGCCTTTGCTATGTGACAATGAGAGTGCTATTAAGCTAACCAACAACCCCGTGCAACATTCAAGGACAAAGCACATTGACATAAGGCATCACTTCATTAGAGATCACCAAATCAAAGGGGACATTGCAATTGAAAGTGTTGGCACCGAAGATCAATTAGCGGATATCTTTACCAAGCCACTTGATGAGTCAAGATTTTGCCAGTTGAGAAATGAGCTAAACATACTAGACTACTCCAACATGAAGTGAAAAGCACTCCACATTATATGACATGCCTCTTCTTCGATAAAAAGCAAGGTAAAATTGGTTGACATGGCATTCATACTTTGATAAGAAATTGTCTAGTTCATGTAGACATGAAATGCATCTTATAGGCTCATTCATGAAAAATCAAAATGCTTTCATGTATATATGGTACCACTTTTGTTCTTTATGCTTGTATGATCAAGTGGTAGCATATGACATATTGATGGGCTTGCAAACCTAGTGTTGAATCTAGAACATGAGCTCATGATGTGTAACTTAACATGGTCAAGATAAACCTACTAGTGAGGTGTGAAAAAGCTTGTCCTTGGATCAAACTTAGTTACATATTCTAGGCAAGTGATCTAGATTAAACCAATGTGAAAATGAACTAAATCCCATTTATTGACTTGATACTCTCATATTTTGCACCATTTTTTGGTGATTGTTGACAAAGGGGGAGAAGAAAGTCACAAAGATAAGAAAGAAAAGGGGTCAATTAAAAAATTTGAAAGCACACAAGTAGGGGGAGCAAGCTCATGAATAAGTTGTTGCATTTGTGTATGCATTAACATATGAATTGTTGCATTGTCAAAACTTCAATTCCTATACTTGTTTGAATATACTTGTTTGAATTGATGAAATGCTTAGAAATAGGATTTGAATGGTGATTTGACAAACTAGCATGTATAGGACTTACATGTCATACAAAGTACCTCTTTTACTTAAATGTTGATCTCACGAGGTATTTTGAGTTTGTGATGCATGACTAGTAAACAATGGTGCTAAGGATGGTATATTTCCTCAACTCTGATGGTATCACGCTTCGAAGGTCCATTCTATATACCTTAGCATCATTTGATAGTAGTAGCTCACCCAAACCTTCAAATTCATGCATATGTGAAAAATTGAACCAAACATAAGGAATCACATATGTAGGGGGAGCTAATACTACCAAAGTGCAAACTTGGTTTTCATTTCATATCTTTGTGAAGGTTGTCATCAATTACCAAAAAGGGGGAGATTGAAAGCCCATGTTTGGTTTTGGGTAATTGATGAAATCTAGTTTGCTAACGATTGCTCTAAGTGTTTAATGAGAACAATTAGCAAACAAGATGGAGCAAAGGACCGGGTCGGTGGAGGCCACAAGTGAAGGGCAATGACGTCATCCATGCAAATGGTATAAGTCCATCATCAAAGGTGCCCACAAGGTCCATCAAAAGATGAGAAGGAAGTCAATAAGAAACCGGGAGCTCAAGGCAAAGGTATAATCCATAGGAGCTTTTTTGCTTTTAGTGATCAAGACTCCATAGAGGGAGTGATCACATTTAGGATAGATAGCCGTACTATCAAGAGGGGCGAAATCGTTGATGAAATACGGTTATCAAGTGCCACTAGGTGTTCATGATCATTGCATTGCATATAGATGCTAGTGACACTAACAAACCCCTGGAAAACTCTTTTGAAAAGGCTAACACACGTGCACAAGGTGTAGAACAATTGGTGTTAGCACATGGGAACAAAGGGTGAAGGGTTTGAGTGAAAATCCTGAGAAAACAGAGCGTCGGACCGTAGAGTCTCAGAGCGTCGGACCAAAGTCTTCGGTCCGACGGCTAACACTGCTGTGAGCGTCGGACGCTCAGTCTTTGAGCGTCGGACCATTAGCCGAAACGCCCGACGGTGCAGATCGTGCGAGAGATGACACGTGGCGAGCTCTGAGAGCGTCGGACTCTCGGCGTTAGTCCGAAGGTGAGCGTCGGACCAACGTCCGACGGTTTTCAGGGCTCGGGGAGTTCTCTGGAAGCGTCGGACGGCCGCGTTCGTTAGTCCGACGCGCTGTGTAGTTTCAGTCCGACGGTGCAGTGGCAGTGGGCGTCGGACCGCGGGTGTTAATCCGACGACCTACCGTCCGATGGTTCGTTTAGCGCGGGAAGTTAGCCGTTGTGATCCAACGTTCGACTTCAAACGGCTAGTGACACGTGGCGTTCATCCGGGGCGTCGGACCGTGCCGATTAGTCCGACGGTCTGGCCGTCGGACAGTCCGACGGTACGCAGTGAAGTCTAAACGGCTATTTTCTTGTGTGTGGCTTATAAATAGTCACTTGGCTGGTTTGGGGTAGCTCTCTTGGCACTCCTAAACATCATAGAATACTTGTGATCCTTCTCACTCCACTCTCACTCATCCTACTTAATTGTGATCATCATTTGGTGAGTTTGGAGAGCATCAAGTGCATTGCATTGATAGAGATTATCTAGAGGCACTTGGTAGTGGTGATTCGCAGCGGTTTCTCTCATTACTCTTGGAGTTTGCCGACTCCTAGATGGTTTGGAGCTGCGAGGATCGTTGAGGGGAGTTGGTGATTGTCTCCGCCTCCGATCAAGGTATTGTGAGGGGTTCTTGAGCCTATCCCCGCTGGAGATCGCGAAAGACATCTTTAGTGGATTGCTCGTAGCTTGGTGGATCCCCATCTTGTGTTGGTTGTGCGGCACCCTTGAGAAGAGTTTGGCGTGTGAAGCCAATTAGCGCGTGAACCTCCAAGTGGGTGTATCGCTACAACGAGTACTAGCTTGCCGGCAAGCATGTGAACCTCGGTAAAAAATCTTGTGTCATCTCTCTACCGAGGATTTTCCTTGTATTGGATTGATTGGTTATATTGGACTTCATATCTTCTCTACACCGGGGGTATTGAAATCACTTCTACTCTTTACTTTTGTGTACTTACTCTCTTGTGTAGTTTGTTAGTTAGTTGCTCACTTAGGAGTAATGTATAGTAGTGACATAGCCTTTGAGTGTGAACTAGTGATCATAGTGTAGTATACTTGTCTAGGTGGCTTGCATAGCATAGTTTAGAGCTAGTGCTTTGCAAAGCTTGCTATTGTTACTAATCGGCTTGTTAAGTGTTGTTTATAGATTTTTATAGGCTATTCACCCCCCCTCTAGCCATTTAGGACCTTTCAAGTGGTATCGGAGCCAAGGCACCGTTGATTTGAGGCTTAACAACCTACGGTGTAAAAATGGCTCAACTCAACATTCACATCAACAACATCAAGAAGCCACCCCAATTTGATGGCACAAATTATGTATATTGGAAGAGCAAGATGACCTCACACATCAAGTCAATCAATAGAGAGGTTTGGAGGGTTGTGGAGACCAAGATTGAGATTGCCGAATCGGCAAACACCACAACCGCCGAAGAAAGATTGCTTCAACTCAATGACATTGCGGTTTGTGCTATTCATGAGGCCGTAGATGAAAAAGTGTTTGAGCAAATCAAGAACATTGAGAGTGCTCATGGAGCTTGGAAGAAGCTTGAGGAATCATATGAGGGCACCAAAGGTATAAAGGCCGCCAAAGCATACATCTTGAAGGACAAGTTTGCAAGTTTCAAGATGAAGAATGATGAAACCGTGCCAGAGATGTTCCATAGATTGTAAGTCATTGTGAATGATCTCAAGGCCGTGGATGAAGAGGTGAAGGAGAGTGACTTCTCAATGAAATTCTTGAAGAGCTTGCCCAAGAGATTTGCTACCTTGATCACGGTTTTGGTGAAGACTACATTGAGTGAGTTGACACCAAACCAAGTGCTTGCGGAGGTGATGACCGATGATGCCTATAGAGATGATGATGACAAGGAGGAGTTGATCAATAAGAAGAAGAAAGAAAAGGATGAAGACTCCAAAGATGAGAAGAAGAAGAGTGTGGCATTCAAAGCCACATCATCATCAAAGGACAAGAGAAAAGTAAAAGTTGAATCAAGTGAAGATTCATCTAGCACAAGTGAGAGTGATGAGGAGATGGCTCTTCTAGTGAGAAGATTTGACAAGTTCATGAAGAAGAAGGGCTACCGGGCAATAAGGAAGAAGAATACAAGAAAATTTGATGGCCCAAGAAGATGCTTCAATTGTGGAAGCAAAGATCACTTGGTAGCCGATTGCCCACACTCAAGTGAAGATGATCACAAGGGCAAAAAGAAGAACAAGCATGAGAAGAAGGAGAAGAAAGAGAAGAAGGAATCCTCATACAAAAAGAAGAAGAACTATTCTTATGTGGTGACATGGGATAGTGATGCCTCTTCAAGTGACGAAGAGAGTGATGATGACAAGAAGAGCAAGAGGAAGGCACATGCAAGCATTGCCATTCATGACAAGCCTTCCATCTTCGACACTCCTTCATGCTTCATGGCCAAGGGCACTAAGGTATCATCCGATAGCGAATCTAGTGATGATGATAGTGATGATGATCTAACAAAAGAAGAATTAATTGAAATGCTATGTTGAATGCGCCTGTTAATCATACGGTTTCCTTCTGTGATGCTGGACTTCTTGGCTCTTCACCGGACCCAAAGAGATTTCAAAATAGTAATGGGCCTTTGATTGATCTCTGCTCCTTTTGTCTGTCGCCGGCCCATTCCAGGCCCTTTTGCAATAGTAAACCAAGATGCCGAAATTGTCTTTCCTTAGGGCACTTTTCTAGAAATTGCCTTGCTCGGCCTCGTTTGGCGCAGTTCCATAATGGAAGGGGTGGCTCTTCGAATTCTAGTAGCCGTCGACCCAACGAGTCTCTGGATGGTGGGCTCGATCAATTCACCAAAAATTTATCAGTACATGAGTGCATATTTGATGGAAATAAACGGCATTACCTCGCCTCCTCCGGTCATTGTTCCTTGGACTCTGCCGTGGCGCCTTGCTGCTCCAGAGTTCATCGACGACGACGATACGCCGGAGGAAGCAGCGGGGCCGGCGACTCCATCTCCGATCATCTTCTCCTCTTTCCATGAGTATGCTGCAAAGATGCTTGGTAACTCTCTTCTTTCTCCTATTCAGCACGTTTCTTGGTTTCTAAAAAACCCCAATGCTGCTACAGTTGCTCCTAACCCTAATCCGATGGCCTATCGGTTTGTCGATCCTACCCCATTCATGCCGCAATGGGGACAGAGAGTGATGGTTCCAGGAAGACCTCTTATGCGCAGAGTCATCATTGGTCGGTTGAATAGGATTCACAATGATCTAGCTATTGCTTTCATTCACCCGGTTCTGCCAGTTCTTGAGTTCAATCATATGAGGCAGATTTTGGCTCATTTTCTGAATGATCAGATGGGGATGCCATATATTTCTATCCAACCTTGCCCTTTTGGTCAGGCTTATGTCAAGTTCAGCAGAGTCTCCCATCGTGATGCTCTGGTTAGCAGTGGACCCCAGCAATTTGGCAACTCTTTCATTTCTTTCATCCCTCATGACAAGGCCTGGAATAATACTACCACCTTGTATACCCATGAAGTTTGATTGATGCTGCTGGGTCTTGATATTGATGTGTGGTCCTATGATTTCGTAGATAAGGCTGTCTCAAACTTTGGTAAACTCATAGTCTGGGAGGAAGATCATGATAATATGTCCAGGGCTTTGGTCAAAGTGAGAGTGACATCTTTAGATGAGATTCCCTGGTTCTTTAATTTCTCTGAAGGTGAATCATCTGAATCTGATAATTGGACTGTTCAATGTGAAATAATTTCTACTACTCTATTGGGAAATCAGCCCCCTGATGAGGATTTCCCTCCAGAAGATCTAGATGGTTTTGACCCAAATCACTTTGATTTCCATGGATTTGGTCAGCCTGGGCACGCTCACCCTCCACCTCCTTCATCCCCTGCACATGATCAGAACTTTCAGCATGGTAACCAGCAAAATTTTAACTGGGCACCTTGGCCTGCAAATGAGAATGCTGAAGCTCAAGACAATGAAGCTCCTCTGCTGATCCCTATCCGGCCTACTGGATTGAATATAAATGGAGCCAATGCAAATGAGCAACAGCTTGCCCTAGAGCCAGAGGTCATTCAAGTTTAGAATCCAGATGCTATGGTTGGTCATCCTCTGGATAATGCACAAATTCTTGTCATGGATGATGACACTGATACTGAGTCTGAGGAATTTCATCCACAGGCAGTGTTGCCTATACCTCAGGTGGAGATTGTGGAATTCCCTAACTTCAACAATCTCCGACCTATGATCCCAGAAGAGATTCAGGAGAAGGAATTGTTGGAATGGTTCAATGATCAGGGGCTGCCTGACCAAAATGTTCAAAATCAGGCTGTAAATCCACATCAACCATTGCAGAATGTTGAAATACAAGGTGATGAGCATCAGGACAACCCTTTGGACCAGGCACACATGGATATAGCTGAGGGTCATCTTTTGAATGGTGAAGTGCAAGCTAGAGCCCAAATTCAGAATATTGCTGGGCAAAATGATAACTATGATCTGGTTCACCTGGGTTTTGTGCAAACTCTATTTCCTCCGATCACTAAGGATCTATATAGTGCTTCTTTTGGTGTGGGTAAGCAAGCTTTAGCCGAAAAGACTTTTCCTCCATGTTCTTTAGGTCCCAGTCCTATGTTCATCAGATACTGGGCTAAGTATTTCTCAAGCATGGACCCTAAGCTTCCAAAAATCTTTATGCCACCACAATGGCTGGATTTCTTCTCATTCATGATGCTCCAACAGGGTTCATACAATTGGGCTAAGGATTTCCTTACTTCTGAAGCTTGGAGTATTATTCAGTCACATTCTGGTATTGATGACTCTTTTCCCTTTTCCATTCTTTCCCACAAACCATCTATTATAATTTTTTATTTTACTCGCTCTCTTTCAGGATCTAATGTTGTTTCTCCTTCTGATTCCTCTGAAGAAAATCAAAAAATTGGATTAGTGGATGGTCTTACTCAGCCCGGGCAATCCGCACCTCCTCATCCTACTGCTCGACTTGATGCCCCTCCTAAAGGAAAGAGTGGTAAGAAAATGCCCATCTCTGATGTTGATCTGAGGCGTAGTAACAGAATCCATGACACGCATAAAGGTTTTAGATCTCTTGTGTGTAAAGTTTTGGGGTCAAATTGCTTAGGTTGCTCAACTAAGCCTCCCCTTCTTTCTCATTCTGTAGTAAGGGACCTTAGAGCTTCTTTCTGCAACATGGATGAGGCCAGTCTCTCTGCTGAAAGGCTCTCCTCGAAGCCCAAAAAAGATGCTATTTCTAGGCCCAACAACAAGAAGAGTAAAATTGCAAAGTCTTCTTCATCGAATGAAGTTGACACTGACAGGGCCCAAAACAAGAAAAACAAGCACAAGAAGAGCCCTGATGTTGGGCCACAGAGAGATGCTTGAACTGACTGTGTTCGGTTCCCCTTCTTTTGCTTCATATTTTGTTGAATGGATGTAAAAATTTGGAATGTTTTATCCTGAAATATTAGGGGTCTTAATTCTGATAAGAAATGGAATGCTGTAAGAGACAAATTAAGTAATGTGAGTTGCGATGTTCTTTGTTTGCAAGAAACCAAGAGAGAGAGCTTTAATCTTTCTTACATTCACAACTTTTATGACGCTTCCTTTGATTCTTTTGTTTATCTTCCCTCGGTTGGAGCCTCTGGGGGATCCATAATCATTTGGAAGAGCTCTGTGCTAAGTGGTCACATGGTGTTTCGAAATTCCTATGCCACCTCAGTTGAGTTTACCTCTCTTCACAACAATGAGTTGTGGATTCTTACCAATATTTATGCTCCTTGCACACCTAATGGTAAAAGGGAATTTATAGACTGGTTTAAGAATGTTCAAATGCCTGATCACGTGGATTGGCTTTTAGTTGGGGATTTCAATCTTGATTTCAATCTTTATCGTAACCCAGCTGATAGAAACAGGGAAGGGGCTAATTATGCTGAGATGCTGCTTTTTAATGAGGCCATTAGTGCTCTTGGTTTAACTGAGCTGCCTCTTAGAGGAAAAAGATTCACCTGAACTAATAAGCAGCATCCCTCCTTCTTGAGAGACTTGATTGGTTCTTCACCTCCACTAGCTGGTCCCTAAAATATCCTCTCACCAATGTAGCCACTCTCACTGCTGAAACCTCAGATCATGCTCCTTGTCTAATTTCGATCTCTACTTCTATTCCCAAATCTTATACTTTTAGGTTTGAAAACTTTTGGCTTCAACATGATGGATTCCTTGATCAAGTAAGTACTGGATGGCACTCAGACTTAATCCATTCTGATGCAGCCAAGCTTGTGATTGCTAAATTTAAAAATCTGAGAAAGATATTGAAGGCCTGGAGTAAAACACTCTCTAATTTAAAGCTAAACATTGCTAAGGTTTTTTCGGCTCCCACCTCCCTGTGTAAATGGAGAAGTGATTCTCCGCTGATCCCCACCTGAATCAGTTGGCGTTTTGAGCGTTTGGCTGGTTGGGAGTGATTCTTCTTGGATAAGCTGAAGCTGGATCTCTGCCAAACGGGGCCTAAATGGGTAACATTGGGTGATGCAAATACAATGTTTTTTCATGCCAATGCTACTGCAAAATATAGAAGAAACCTCATTACCACTCTTATCAATGATCAAGGTGATTTCATTTATAACCATTTTGAGAAAGCTGATCTTATCTGGCAATCCTTTAAAGCAAGGTTGGGCACCTCAAATTTCACAAATATCTCCTTTGATCTGCCCAGTTTGCTCCAACATTCTCTAGAGCTTTCTAGTCTTACCGATGAGTTTACTATTGAAGATATTGACAATATTGTGAAGATTTTGCCCTCTGATAAGTCCCCTGACCCAGATGGCTTCAACACTGACTTCCTGAAAAAGTGTTGGCACATTGTCAAAGAGGATTTTTACCTTCTCTGTCAGGCCTTTCATTCTGAAAATATTTATCTTCAAAGTATTAATGGTTCCTATATCACTCTTATTCCTAAGAAGGACAATCCCACGGGAGTTTTTGATTTTAGGCCCATTTCTTTGCTCAATAATTCAGCCAACCTTCTCACTAAAATTCTTGCATATGTACAAGATTGTGTTGCTTGGGCTCTTGAATAGGACAATCCCACGAGAGTTTCTGATTTTAGACCCATTTCTTTGCTCAGTAATTCAGCCAAGCTTCTCACTAAAATTCTTGCATATGTACATGATTTTAGACCCATATTGATTCTTATGAATAGGACCATCCAAGATTGTGTTGCTTGGGCTCTTGAATATTTACATATGTGCCATCATTCAAAGAAAGAAATCATAATTTTGAAGTTAGACTTTGAAAAAGTTTTTGATAAAGTGGAGCATGGTCTTATGTTGCAAATTATGGAACATAAGGGTTTCCCTTCAAAGTGGATTAATTGGATGAAACTTATCTTTAGTTTAGGGACTTCTTCTGTTCTTCTCAATGGTATCCCTGGGAAAGTTTTTCACTGTAAGAGAGGTGTGAGACAAGGTTACCCCCTCTCTCCTTTGCTTTTTGTCCTCTCTGCTGATCTTCTCCAAAGTGTGCTAAATGATGCCAAGCAGAATAACCTTCTTAATCTTCCTTTGCCTTTGCCTTTTGATAATGACTTTCCTGTTCTACAATATGCTGATGACACTCTAATTTTCATGGAAGCTGACATCAATCAGCTACAACACCTTAAAGATATCCTTCACTCCTTTGCTGAGTCAACTGGCCTAAAAGTAAACTTTGATAAATCTTTCATTGCTCCAATTAATGTTACAGATGAAAGATTAGATATTTTGGCTTCTGTCCTGGGCTGCACAAAACAATCCTTCCCCTTCAGTTATCTTGGCCTTCCTTTAAGTCACTCAAAGCCTTATGTTGCTACTTTTTGGCCTATAGTATCCAAATGTGAGAAAAGGCTGGTTGCTTTCTCCTCTCTTTTATCTGAAGCTGGAAGACTTCAGATTGTAAATAATGTCCTCTTTGCCTTGCCAACTTTTACTATGTGCAATTTCCTTTTGCCAAAAACCATTTTAAATCAAATTAATAAATTCAGGAAGCATTGTTTATGGAGAGGATCTGATTTAAATAATTGAAAACCCTCTAAAGCAGCCTGGGCCATGGTTTGCAAACCAAAGATGAAAGGAGGGCTTGGGGTGCTTGATTTGAAAAGCCAAAATGAGAACCTGCTGATGAAACACCTTCACAAGTTTTATAACAATGTTCCTGTCCCTTGGGTTCAACTTGTTTGGCATCAGTATCATCAGAAGAGGTGCTTGCCTTTATGGGATAGACCAACCAAAGGGTCCTTTTGGTGGAGAGATATTGTTAAATTGCTTGACAAATTCAGAAATCTGGCTTCTGTTCAGGTTCAGAATGTTTCAACCTACTTTCTTTGGTTTGATTCTTGGGATAATAGAATTTGGAGTCAATCTTGTCCTCATCTTTTTTCTTTTGCTAAATCTCAGCTTACCTCTCTTAGTCATGCTGCTTCCATTGATAATATTGAGGATCTTTTTCATCTCCCTCTTTCTCCTGAGGCCCATGCTCAATTTCAAAATCTTAGCCAATCTCTTCATTCCTTAAATCTCAGTAGTAACAATGATAACTGGCATTATCCTTTGGGCTCTTTTTTCTCCTCCAGGCGGATTTATAAGCACATGATTGGTCATCATCAAATCCATAGCTCCTTCAAATGGCTATGGCGCTCCTCCTGTCAAAATAAAAGAAAAGTGTTCTTCTGGTTAGTCCTAATTGATAAATTGAGTACGAAAGATTTGCTAGGACGTCGGGGTATGCATTTGGATGATCCTTCATGTGTTTTTTCACTCTGGGCATTTAGGAAAGGCTGCTCTATTTGCTTTTCCATTGCCCCTTTGCTTCAGCTTGTTGGTACAGCTTGCAGGTCTTAATCCCAAACACTGAAGACATTTATGTGATTATAGAAGCACTTCGCGTGCAGCTGAGAGTGCCTTTCTTCTTGGAGATTATAATTTCTATGTGCTGGGCCATCTGGATGATGCGCAATGACATGATCTTCAGAAATCAGACGCATTCTATTCAAAGATGTAAAGTGGTGTTCAAATGTGAATTTGCTCTAGTTGTGCTAAGAGCAAAAGCTTCCCTTCATCCAGTTATAGATCAATGGCTAGACAGCTTTGTGTAATTTTAGAAATTTTCTTTGTTTCTTTTTATGTTTCTTGAAGACCTGTTGTAAAGCTTTGTTCTTTTTATTAATATATCTCTAGTAGGGGCTCTGCCCCCTCCTGTTTCATAAAAAAACAGGATGTCTTCTCCCTATGGTGTCGAGTGTTTCTTAAAAATTTGAAATAAATAAACAGGTTGCATCACAAGAAACACTCATCATATTCTAATAGGGCACATCATGGACAAGTTACAAAATATGCTTAAAAATTTCTTGTATTAATTGACATCAGAAGAAAGAGTATAAGCTACGTGTTAGTTTTTTTTTAGAATAGTAAGCTTTCCCTGTTTTATTCTGCAAATAAAATGTACTTTTGTAAGAGTATGAAGAATGTGTGGCTTCTAGTTCTGCTGGCCTCGAGAGGCCTATGGCTTGTTACATTTGCAGTGTTGTAGTGCAGAACATACGCAATTTTGATGGTTATCTTCTACAAATAAATAAACAAACTGGAATAAATAAACAAAGTAGAAAATACCACACGTGTTGTTGTAGGAATCGCAGATGAAATTATTACGCGTGTTGTTGTGGGAATCGCAGATGAAATTATTCTACTATATAGATTGATACATAAGAATTGTCTCCAAATATATATAAGCATAAATCTATGAAAATGATGATGAAAAGCGAGAGCCTCGTTAGCCTCAAGCAAAGTTATCAGGCCTTGTCATGCAGACCTGGACGCTCGGTCTTGTATATAACAACCTGTTCACTCGTCTAGATTTTAACTTCATTTTAGACATAGAACAGTGTTTTTCTCTCACAACAAATTAGTATCAGCCAAAATCATCGCTTCTTTTCAGCCTTATCGGTCATGACTCATGAGTGCTAATGTACAGCACCTCCAAATTATAAAACCTAATGCTAGCAGAAAATTAATTCTTAATGCATCAGCTTGAGGTACTCTAGGTAGGTACCAATGTAAATGAAGCAAATAATAAGTGAATCCAAAACATTAATGTAGCATCACTTGTATTAGTCCACAGCTACGTGGCCTTTGGACATGATGGAGCTTCTTTTTTCTTCTCAACTCCTCTTATAAGCTCCACCATTTTAGCTGCAGAGAATAAGAGGGAGCCAAGGAAGTAAGGCTAATTTTTGAACAGCAGGCACCAACAGATAGATCACCATTACTCCATTCTTTTATTTCGGTCTTTGTTTGGTTGAATTGGCATGGGATGTATCAGGACATATAGAGGCACAAAGTTGCACTTTGGCACGAAGGACAAAAGGATTTAAGGTGTGCAGAACTATGGTTGTCGGCTAGGCCCCGTTTAGATTCACTGCAAATTGCAATTGCAACTAGTCACATCAACGTTGCGGCACATGCATGGAACATTAAATGTAGACGAAATATTTGCATGTTTGTACTTTTTACATGTACATCACGAGACGAATCTTTTAAGCCTACTTGTGCCATGATTGGACAAAAGTTATCAAATACAAACTAACGTGCTACAGTGCAGAATTGCAACTGCAACTGGGATATAAACGGGGCCTAAGATTGCATGCCTACCAAAGCAAGCAACACAAGGCCACAGGTGGACTTCAACATCTTCGTGTCGCAAAGCAATGTCAACTGATAGAGCCACCAGTTGAGGAGCGGTTGTCCACCCTGGTCGGCACCAAGCCTAGTGCATGTAGTTACGATGTTCCTAAAGGATTGGCATTGGGACTACCCTCCATTGAAGATAAAGCCAACAGGTTGCCTTTTTCCCATGGTGTCGAGTGTTTCTTAAAAAATTGAAAAAAAATAAACAGGTTGCATCACAAGGGATACTCATATTCTAATCAAAGGAACTTTACTCAGGGCACATCTTGAACAAATTACAAAATATGGTTCAAAATTTCTTGTATTGATTTTTTTTTACAAATTACACGGCACAAACACAGGCGCTCACAACGCACGCACAGTCACCCCTATGAATACGTGCATGCAAACCCTACCCCTAAAGACTGCGACGACAGATCTCGAGATTGACGAAGTCACCAGAGGCGCCTCGCTATCGACGGGAACGTCGCCTACCACTGAAAGCACAACGCCGTTAAATCCTGTAATAAATCCAGGAAAGATGCGACAACCAGGATTTGGACTCTGATGGGTAGCGTCCCACTGGATAGTCGTACCATTGGACCACAGGCCCATTCGCAATTTCTTATATTGATTGACATCAGAAGAAAGAGTATAACCTATGTGCTATTTTTTTTTAGAATAGTAAGGGTGTGTTTGGTTTAAGGGTCCAAGAGGTTCGGAATGGGTTGAACCTATTTTCGATATTGTTTGGTTCCAGGATCAGTGGGTTGGGTTCAACCCCTATAGGAAATATTCCTTCCAGATACGGGTTGCCTGGATACCTCCAAACACACGGTAAGTTTTTCAGTTTTATTCTGCAAATAAAATGCAGTTTTGTAAGAGTCCGAAGATTGTGTGGCCTCAAGCAGAGTTATCAGGCCTCGTTAGTCATCAACTCGTCATGTAGCTGTAATTAAGACCTGGACGACGATTGTTCGTCTGTTCGGTCTTGTACATAACAAACCAAGAAATTCCAGCCTCATCGGTCATCTCTATCTACAACTAATAAGACTAAAGTGTAGATAATTTTTTGGTGCGACAAAATATTTTTTTTATCATGTCTAGATCTGTAAGTGCAATCAAGCCCTAATATGGGTTTTGGTGATAATGACCACGTGATTAGAAGACTAATGTGGTTTATTGAGATGATGGACAGGCAAGGGTATTAGGAGGATGTATTCTTATGCAGGTGGACCCCTAACAACTTATGGATGCGGCATCCGGCTCAAAGGATGTTTAAATTCGTTTTTATTCTGAATTTGAGTATAGGAAAAGCCGTACTATTAAGGGGGATGCAAAAGACAGGTTTGAAAGTGTGACCAAGTGCAAATATTCACACCAAACATCCTAATTTCCACTGTCAAAACCAGCCACAAAATTCCATATCATTCTGATCTGTTTTGGCAGCGCGGCACTGCCGGCCTTAGGCGCGGCATTGCCGGCCTCTGGCCCGGCACTGCCGCGACTTATTCTGACCGTTAGACTCGGGGGTGATTCAAAATCACCTCCCCGTCGCCCCCAACGGTCATCTCGGCCATTTGCACGATTCTAGAACCAGAGAAGGCTCTCTCTTGCTCTCTCTCTCACTCCCAAAGCTCTCCACTCCTCTCATTTTGGAATTCAACTCAAATCTTGAAGAGTGTGAGCTCATCTTGAGCAAGAACAAGCTTCTCGCTGTGATCTTTATTTTCTCCAAGCACTTGGTTCGCGTTCAAGCCGGTGGTTTGCCGCTCCAGGAGCAGCAGTGCTGGGAACCCCGACAGTGCCGCTCTACAGGTCGGCACTGCCGCGCCTGTGTTTGATCTCCGTTTGCGAAGAAATTTTGCAGACCTATTCAACTCCCCTTCCAAGCCAGCCAGTGATCCTACAAGATCATTCGAAACTGTTTTTATTACAGTCACGAAGGTAACAGATACTATCACAGACCAATTTTGTCACCTCTTAACAAAGGAAGATACACTTTTGTCTCTGATAACAAATATCATAAAAAAAAATTGCACATATGTTGCTCATCTTAGACCTCCATTGTCAGTTCCGTATTTTTTGTTGACATCCTTATCCTTTGTTTCCAAGGATAGTTTGAACTCTTGCTGTCTCCAACGATCATCTTAAGCCACCTAAGCTTGGCAACACACATGCTCTTACTCTGTCCTGATGTTTGTATCAGGCCTTTGGCCTTGAAAAGACCCGCCCACTAATCTCTAGGTTCAATCTGACTTTGCTTACAATCAAGCAAGGCCGCACGTAGCCTTTCAGTTTCTTGCTCAATCTCTGCTATCCTGGCCGACCTTTTTATCGAGATGGCATCCAGGTCCGGTGCCGGTTTGAGCCGATAATACATAAAAGCAAAGCCACTGAACACCAGGAGGAAAGCTGCGTTGGGTGCAGCAGCTTCTTTGAATGCAGCTTTTGCCCAGTCCCACTCATTGCCACTGAGAACCTCCTTGTTATGAGTTTGAGGACCCCTAAGGTTGGTTGGCGGCGTGGAACCAGTAGATGTAGAGAACCTAGAAAGGCAAGGGCGATTGGAGGTCGTTGCAAGGAGGCCATGGTGTTGAAGGCGCTCCTCCAGTGCAGATGGAAGGCGAGGCGGTGCGCGGGCCGCCTTGGCAGCGACAGATCGAAGGAACGCTGCTCCTGCCATTGCCATGCCCACCAACAACACCGATGGATTGGATCTCGTTCGTCTTCCTTGCTGGCCTGGCGATTACTGCTTAGAGAGAGAAAAATCGAATCGAATCGCCGAATAAAGGAAAAATCGAATCGGATTGAATCGCCGAATAAAGGCTGGCTATGTTAGGGTTGTGTGTGATTTGGGTTTTCCTGATGATCTCCTCCTCTCTATTCGGCTGCTATATATATATATATCTACCGTACCTAGGTTCCGCTTCGGCTCCGGCACCGAAGGGACGGTTCGGAATCGGGACCGAGCATGTCTCTCCCTCACCTGTGTGCCTCCGAAGCCGCCGCGAAGTGTTCCCTTCGCCTCGCCGCCGCCGCCGCCGAGCTGCCCCAACGTGGATCCTGGTGCTTTCGGAAGCCGAGGAGGGGCGGCGGGGGGCGCAGTGTCGATGTGGTGCCGGTGCTGACGCTGACCGTGGACCCCCCCCCCCCCCCCCCCCCCCGCGCCACTCCGGGAGGCACACGGGAAGGAGCACCCATCTCCGAGCCGGCGAGCCCCCAGCAGCAGCGCCCTCCTCGACGTCAACCACAGCGATGGCTTCCTCCGTGCAGTACTGCCCCTTACCCCCTCCTCACCTGTGGCGGCATTCCCTTCTCCAGCGGACGGCATCAGTTGCGCCACGAGGGATTGGAGCGGCCCTAGCTCACGGCACCAGATGCAAGCACAAAGGTCTGTGGCCTTCAAAATCAATGACGAAGTGGAGATTCATCAGACCGAATATGGATTTCTTTCTTTTTCAGTGTGAGGAATCCATCCACCAGTCCCTTATTCTAAGACAATACTAAATTTGTTCTCAACCAAGTCAGAATATCTCTCTCCCAAGTTCAGTTAGTGGCTGATTTTTGTGTGCTGTTACTCTAGCAATCCATCAAACTGACTATTCAATGCTAGAATCTGCTATTGTCCAACCATGAAGCCATAATGTCTATATATGTACCCGTGGCCATCTTGGCGTTGCTGTGCAAATGAGATCCATTGACCCGTCCAGGATCTGTTGGATGTACAGAAGCATAAAAGAGAGCATGCTCATCCTGACTTGTTTGTTGGTTGTTAGCATTTGCAACGTGCTTAATTATTTCTTTTGGGTGTGCATATAGAAGTTAGTCGATGCTAGCTGCGTGCACTAGATATCTAATATGGAGAAAGTAAGATTACACTGTTAATCTCTAGCTACGCACACAATTTCATTGGTAAAAAAATGTTATGGTATTAATCAAAATATATCTAAAATCTGCAAGTATGTTTGGAAATTTGTTAACATAGATGAAACAATATCTTCCCTGAG
>JAHLJS010000052.1:0-13585 GCA_038502445.1 Eremochloa ophiuroides | reverse complement strand
CAACTTTGGAACCACAAATTACATGAGACCTAACCAACGGAAGAAAATTGTTAGCCAATTTAACTGAATCTGTTGAGACAAAGAGCCATAGACCTTGCACTGAAATTATTATTTTTAATGCAGGACCTTAGATAGAATTTGGATCTATTTTAAGAATCTGTATTGAAAAAGTCCTATAATTTCATCCAAACAATTTAGAATTTGGATTATAACACAAGACACAAAATTCAAGAAACCTAGAATCTAGATTTTTGGAATCCAATCCAAACAGAACATAATAGTGGTAGACGTCATGATCCACTACACTAGATAGTTAGGAGCATGGAAGAGCTGGAGCCCTTTTAACAGAGAAGCAAAGAAATGTGTTTTTTCTTAGCTCCTCCTCACAAACATAATGCAAATTATTTCTAAATTATCACTTGAATTGTTTTTTGCTAAATATTTTCCAAAAAAAGATTTAGTTTCACAAAAAAGATATTTCACATGAGAAGCCGGGCCAAAGTCGAAGCCATTTTAGAGGAGCCAAAAACTTGCCAAACGGATCCTTAGTATTACATTTTGTCTTGCCCATGCTCTACAAATATCTTGGCTCCGCCACTATCAACAAACCTTATTATGCATAAGTCTATGTGCATAACATAATATGTTACATTAGTAGGGGCACAAGCCCGTCCCGTCCTTTAAAAAAACATAATATCTTACATTCTTCATTAGCATTTAGGATAAAATATAAATCATAAGCTTGTGCCACAAAAGTCACGCATAGAAGTATTACAGAAGTTATATGCTTCTCAAGAAAAGAGAAGTTACTGAAACAAAATTTTAAGAAAAAGAGAAGTTACAGAGGATGTCTCATCGTTTGATGGTTCTATTACCGACGAACGGTCACTGATTAGTGGAGTGAACAAAGCAACTATATTTACCATTCCTAAAGTTTTTGTGCAAATGGTGGGTTAGGTTTTCTATGTATTGCTCGTACAAGCACTTTTATTATTGTTTTCTAAGCTTGCTGCTCTTAACTGGACCTCCTTTTCATGGCAATTTGACATTACAATCTAATGTTTAACCACTCTTTTTATGTGAATATTTGTACAAATAGCCAACAATATATGACACATTTAAAGCAATTTTGATAACGGCGAATCCAACGAATTTTACTAGTGTCAATTATAAAAGTTAAAAACGTCAATTATTTTGAAACATTTTTTCCTCTTAATTAATCTTCACAGCAATTTATGACATTACTATTCTAATGTTTAACCATCTTTTATGTGAATATTTGCACAAATAGCCAACAATATATGACACATTTAAAATAATTTCAATAATGATGAATCAAATTTTGCCAAAGTGTCAATGATAAAAGTTAAAAAGTTAATTATTTGGAACATTTTTTCGAAAGGTCAACCATAGAAGTAATTTTCTTAATAAGACAAGTTACGAAGCAGTTTAGGAGAAGGCTTATGATAAGATGTCAATAATGTCAAACATAAAGTCCCAACAAAATATGTTACCCTCATCAAGGACATGTACAACAATACCGTGACTAGTATCTGAACTAATAATGGTAACATAGGTTACTTCACAGCTGAAATAGGACTTCATTAAGGGTCAGCATTGAGCCCGTATCTCTTTGCCTTGGTAATGGATGAATTGACAAGGGACATTCAAGGAGATATCCCTTGGTGTATGCTTTTTTCAGATGATGTAGTTCTAGTTGATAAAAACTAAGCAGGAGTAAGTAGGAAGCAGGAGTTGTGGTGACAGAACCTTGAGTCCAAGAGTTTTAGAGTAAGTCGAACTAAAACATAGTACATGAGATGTAACTTCGGCAACGCTACATATGTGGAGGGATATGTGAGTTTGGAAGGTCAAGTGGTACCTAAGTAATATACCTTCCGCTATATAGGATCGATGATATAGAAGGATGAAGATGTTGATGCAGACGTTTGCCATAAGATCAAAGTATGGTGGATGAAGTGGCGTAAAGCATCTGGCATCTACTGTGACAAGAGGGTACCACAAAAGCTTAAAGACAAGTTTCATAGAATGGCCATTATACCCACTGTTGTTGTAGCAGAATGTTGTCCTATAAAAAGATGATATGTTCAACAACTGAGTGTTACAAAAATGTATGTGTTGTGCTGGATTTATGGTCACATAAGGATGGACCGGGTTTGGGATTATGATATACGTGATCATCTAGAGATAGCACCAAATGAAGAAAAGCTTGTCTAAGAGCAACTCTAACAGACTCTTTAAATCCTTCCTAATTGGTAGGAATAGAGATTTTGGTGGAAAGAATACTCTCCACCAGACTTTTTAATTGGTTATCCAAATATAGATATCTCATATTCCGGATTTCTTGGTAACCAAAGATAGATAATGAAAATGGTTCTCTAGAGTACGTAGTACGTAGAAGATATAGAAAAGCTGTTAGAGAGTTATAACATATAAAAGGCGAATTTTATGCAAATAGCTCTCTAAATGATGATTTAGAGAGTGAATTTTAGAGACTCTTGAAGATGCTTTGACATCGGTTGAGATGGTTTGGCCATATCTAAAGAAGACATTCAGAGACACCAGTGTATTGTGGAGTCCTTAGTCAAGATATCAATTAATCAATATGCAGAGAGCGAGAGGAAGACGGAAACTAATATGGTGGAGACAATAAAAAGAGATTTTAAATGCTGAAATATATATAGAGATCTTCGTTTGGATAGGAATGTTTAAGAATTAGTATTGACGTCCTGAATTATGACTTGGGGCTTATTTTGAGTTTCAACTCTAGTCTACGTTAACTTACTTTGAAAGCCTACCCTAAATTGCTTGGGACTAAAACGCTTTATTTTTTGTTGTATTTTTTTTCCCTCTCGATTAATCTTCCAGGAAATGAAATTTATCAGCGCACGGCAGATCCGACAGAAAAGGATGCTTCGAATTGGTGATATAGAATTGTAGATGTCGAAATGACAGCCATTAGATAGCAGGAGCTTCTTGACCACTATCATTTGAAACTCCAAACTCCAGTGCCTGAACCTCATCCCACACTATGAAGCCGACGATGGTATGCAGCGCAGCGGAAGACACAAGCAGTTCAATGTGATCCCCAACATGCAAGGTTTATGACCATTGTCAGCTGAAAGCGTCCCACCAAATGGTTGCTCTCAAATTCACACACCCACTAGCGAAGCACAGAAACAACAATCATATATCAAAAATGTTCTTTCAAGCAAAAGTAACTTTCCTAGTTACAGGTCCTCCGAGTTAAGTCTGACAGAAACAGAAAGTAATAACCAACCAAAATTACAGGTCCACTTTTCTAACTGATGCTCACTTCGTTGCAGTTCATGGTGTGGTGAGTAAATGTAAACAGCTCAGACTACCAAGAGTTCCTCCAGGCAAAACCACCAGCTAAACCGTCAACTGCAACCTATTAGTAGATCAGCGTCTCTTCTTGCTTGCTTTTGAGCCGCTCTTCGATGGGCTTGCGACGAGGTAGATAAACAGTCCAACAAATGAGACAACAGACACAAGTGACCATATTTCGCCACAAGCCTCTGCACGTGGATGACAAATTTTTTTTGTTAGTGTCCAGCTCAAATGAATACTTAAATCTACATGAGCAGCATATTTAGATGAACTAGGAAAATTGACAAAAGTAGAAGGAAAGAAACAAATACCTTAGCCTGAACATAATATGAGAACATATTTGGATTTCCATGCGGAGGTCGCACCAGAAACAGCATCGAAACATCAGTGATCAGTATCAGAAAGAAACATGAACTAGGATATGCAGGCAATTGCATGATTCCTTACCCATTCAAACTTCTTCTCTGGAGGTCTTTCAGCAAGAATATCCAGTGGGAAGATTGGAGTTGAGTAGGCCTCCTTCAACATATAAAACATTGATTTAGCTAAACACTAAGTCAAGCAGTAGCGATGTAGAAAATAAGAGGATAATACAAGATGTATAACATAAGGAACACCACTGAATTATATACAGTAGAGTTAAAGGGGCGAAACCTGGAGAGCTGTCTTTGTGGGAATACGGTATGTAATAATAGCTGGTGAACCCTGGAACCTGCCCTGTGTTTTGGTCTCCAGGACATATGTGTGTGAAGCAGTGGCACCACTGAAAGAGCCAAAGGAATGAAATCATTTTCTGTACTGATGTACATGAACACGTAAAGCAAAGATATGCATTACAAAATGTACTCACGGGTCAAGCCTTTCCAATGTCTTCGATTTCTCTCCAGTGACAAGCTCAAACGCTTCCGTTGGCCAAGAGTCGTCATTAATGGACACATCATAGGCAGTCCTGCAATATGTTTTACAATAAGTTCATGCAAATGCTATGAGAACATATCTGGGGTTGATTTGCCATCATATGAAACAGAAAGGAACACATATACATCATGCAATGACTCCAAATCAAGAAAAAAACTGTAATGATCAAATTCGAGTACATAATTGTATTACTGGGACCGTGATACAAGGGACAGCGGTAGCACATGGTGATACCAACAATTGTTGTACCACAAAGGGAGCACATCCGCTGCACATAGTCATAAGTAAAAATTACAGGTCAGTTTATTAGGCAATTTAATGTTTAACACAACCAACTAGTCCAACAGTCGTGTGCAGATATAAACTATAAATATGTGACACTACAGGACATATATTTGAACAAGAAAGATATCTTTAGGTAAGCAAAGCAACACAAATTGTGTTGTCCCATACAAATGACTACTGAAAATAGAATGCATGCAACTGCAATGGTACCAATTGCCTTAAATCCAAAGCAAACATGACACACAGTTCTGCAAATAAATAGAAAGTGCATTTCCTTTTGCAAGTGCATACCAAAGAGTGAACTGCATGGGAAGCTGACAGAGCATCAATTTGTGCATGAAATAAATTGCAAAGCTCTTTCTATGGAAAAAAACAAATTAAGATACCATTAACCATCTGCATGTTGAGGCCACAAAAATTCTAGTAAGATGTAGCAGACAAAATAGACGATGCAATGTTCCACATGGACCCTATGAACATTTTCCTTTGTGACACAACTACGTCCACACAAGTTAGGCCCAGCGCTTTGGATGCCAACTGAAATGTTAGCCTTACTTGTTGTGTAGCTAGATAACCATCAACATGCACCACATATGCAAGAGAATCATTGATTAGTTCGCAATTGAGGATAACAAGTTCTGATTGAGCAGTAAATTGAGAGCAAGGGCAGCACAGGGGATAATGGTCTGATCCCGTTTACATCAAGGGGTAGGAAGAATTGGGGAGTCCATAAAAGCAGAGAGCACGAAGAGGTTGTAAATTATCAATTCTTCGCTTCTTATACACAATTAAGCAAATCTATAATTCGAATTTTGCGGACCTGCGATAAAAAGAAATTGGCAGCTAAACCACCCCCCCGCGCTAAGGTTTAAGAAGGAAGCCTCGCATCACTCGCTCACCTCCCAGAAAAGGAAGGCATAACCTGAGTCAGATCAGATCCCAGGAGCAAGCGAAACCACTTACAAGCAACAAACCAGATCGGCGATCCATGCAACAAACTGGATCGGCGGTGGGAGGCTGCGGGGGGAGCGGTGGTACTCACGCGGATCCCTGGTTGTAGAGGTCGAGGGAGACGGCGACGCGCTCGACGCCCGGCTTGGGGCGGGAGAGCGAAACCTTCTTGTGCGCGACGACGAAGGGCGCGTCGGCCGCGGCGGCGGAGGCGGCGGCGGCGGCGAGGCCGAGGAGGAGGAGGGCGACGAGCGCGAGGGACCGCGCCATGGCTGCTCTCTCGCCTCCGGCTTGCTGGCTAGGGTTCGGGCTACGAGTCAGTCAGCTGCAGTTGGGAATGGATCTCGTCTCGCTCTCCTCGTCGTCTGGTAATAGAGCCGAAGCAGCTCCCACCCGGTCCGTGGCCGTGACGCGGCTCGTGAGGCTGCACGTGGAGCCCACCACGCAGCCACCTCGCCACGTCAGCGCGCGTGAGTGGAGCGTTTTTTTTTTGCCACTTTGTAGACCTTTGCTTCTGCATTCTCTAACTTTTATTTCTTGATTTTTAAAAGAGTAATTCTGGTGGAGAATAAAGTAAAGATTAATCAATTCTAAAGTGATTCTTCGGGAAATGATAGAGAGCGGGTTTTTTTTGGGTAAATGAAGAAATGATTATCGTTTGCTTTCTATCAGTTACATCAGCCCGCAAAATAACCAGCCAGCCAGCCGAACAGAGTAAATAGAATCGCTTAAATTTTCTTTCGTTCCTCGTTATCTCTGATAGAAAGACGAAATCACTAGAGATCTCTCCCCATGTAAACTGAACCGGCAAAAGCCTTCAACCCTGTTCACTTCAACTTATAAGCATTTATTTTGACTTTTTTTAGCCATAAAACGGTATTTTTTCTCTCATAAGAAATTAGCATAAGCCATTATCAGCTTTGAATTTAGCTTTGTTTAGCATTACAACACATTCATTGTAAAAGTATTATCAAATTTTCCTTATCCTTTCATAAAAGTCTCCAAATTTTGCCACGGGCCCTGTATAGGCAAAACTGCCATTTCCACCACAGTAAATTTAACCATGGCAGACTAATGCGTAATATGCATTTGCACTATCAAATGGCAAATGAATTTGCAATACTACATAAGCATATTCAACTGGACACAACGAGCTTCAGCTCTAGATTTCACACGCTTGTGCTTTGATTAGTGGGCAACTGCAACCAGCTTCTTGAACAACCAAGCATCGGAGGTCGGGCAATGAAAACAGGCACGCCGGACCGAAAATATGTCTATCTACTTCAGAAGGGTCTCCCTGCAGCTTCCATCATCTCCTTTGCTCGGATCAGCTTCTCGATTTGTCTCACGATCTGGGAAGAAGTTAAATTTACGTGAGAATGTGTCTCCACTGTTTTTAAGTTGTATTCAGAAGTTACAAAGTGCTGTGCCTAACTGTCCAAGATAAAGACACATGTGGTCTGCAAAGAAATAAAATATCGCTGACTTACTTCAAGGACCATGTCCTCAAGCGTCACCGAGTCAACGCTGCTGTACCCTCGCTGGGATGCCACATCTGAAAGGCATCTCAGAAAAAGTTACACCCGATTCTAAATATCTACCATTTACTAATTGTAACTCAAATGAACAAAAGGCGGTTAGAGGATTTATCTTTACTTTGTACTGAAACAGTAATATCAGAAACTCCATAGCGCTCTTTCAGTTCATCATACTGCTGACGGAGCTTGCTCATCGCCTACACATGTAGATAGATAATGAGGCCAAGCTAAAAGATAAACATGCTAATAACTATCCAGAGAATGTGGCAGCATGTTTTATAAATAACAATTGAATTTCAGTCTCAGTCATCACATCGATAGAGAGCATCAAACAACTGGCTATAAAAAAAAAATAGGGTAACCTGAGAAAAAGAGTCTGGATCTGTAGTGGCTTGTGTTCCAGTGCTCTTCAACATGTCATTTGCTGCCATTTCAAGAGGAACATCAATCCAAATGGACACACCATGCCTCAGCAGCCCTCTGGAGGTTCATTTAAACAATAAACAGCAGCATTGGTAGACTTAGCTAATAACTTAACATGCGTGACAAAAATAATAGACAATAGAGATACATCCATACATACAGATTGGTTGAGTTCATAACAGCGCCATCTCCACAGCACAGCACAAGGCTACCCATGGATGTGAGCTGCTTTAACCCTTCGGTCTAGCAGCAAGACAGAAAATGGAAAATTGGTGCTAGGTAATGTAGGGCAGTAACATTTCGAGCAAGAAAGCTAGTAAGAAAATTTGAGGGAGGGAAAGAGAAAGAAGGAAAGCACCTCGACTTCAAGATAGCCCTTCTCATCAGATTCCTTGAAGGCTCTGAGGGCGTCCTTGCCACCAAGAACATCCTCAAGCAGTTCCTCACTGCAGAGGTAGCGGTATATTATGGAATTTGCGAGCAGCTTGGCAATGTTGCGCTTAGCTGTGCAATCTGTGCCTATGCATAAAGAAACAATCCAGTCAGTGTCTGCAGTTCTGCACCTTGCTGGCGTGGACTAGGCCTATTTGTTTTTCTCCCCAAAGTGACATAGAATATTAGAGTGAGATGTCATGGTTTTACCGTTTTAGTAAACTCAGAAGGGACAAATAAGTAAATAACATGGATCAGAATGAACACACTCTGTGACAAGGCACACTGGCGGACAAGGAACTGTACTGCTTTCACGCTAGTTAATGGTACCCAGGTTAAATTCTTCCATGAGCATGAAGACTGCAGGCCTGCAGCAGATTTAGAACAGCAGGCTGGACATGGTATTTTGAAACAAATTGCACAGGCAGTGTACAACTTGGCCTAGATGAAAACTTGGAAGGCTGCAGGCTTACAGCGGAGCTCTTCAGAACAGGACCTGGATGGAAAGGGCCATCCTGTCAACAATTGTAGCATTTTGCTAACCTTTGGTCCCCTATTCATGGCACAGATTTGACACATGAAGAGAAGACATCCTGGAGCTCATCTGCTCATGGAAACTACTCAGAAATCAGCTTGTGCGGCACAATTGTTTGTTTGGTTAACAAAAAAAGATTGGATTTCATAGGTTGAAAATACAAGATGCAAGTTTGAATACAACTGTGGCTACTGCAGAACAAAGCGGTCACAATGGACGACAAGCTATTGCCAAGGGTTGTAATGTTGATCAAATTTGAAAGTTCTGTAGGAACCAGGAAGAAACAGCCCTTCACCCCTTCCCCTCACAGTTATACCTTTTCTCTCAAATAGTTTGGCAGAAAATTGCAGGCCGGGTGTGGGACTACAGTTACAGGTGTGAGACTACAACTACTTAGCTAGATGACAACAAATCCCTATTATAGTGGTGACCAACCTAAACTGTGGGAACACCATGACAGCAGAAGGAATTAGACACTCAACTAGAAAATATTAGGCAATTTGTCTTCTGTCTTGTCCAGTGCAGACATCCATTTGCTATAAATTGTGGTAGTAGAAGAAACTGCTGAGATTTAGAATTCAATAATGTCCTCACACCCAATGTTTTCTGATCGGCTGATCGTTCCTGATCGATCTGGTACCGATCAGGACGATTAATCGACCTCTGATCGTCCATATAATCGTCCAGCAAATACTAGGACTCTATATCATATATGTATGGTATATATACCATATACTATATATTTATATAGTAGACATCGAACATCAAGAGTTCAAAACTATATTTCTAGTTAGTTGGTTACTTACGTGTGAGATTTGACTCCATATTCTTGCCCAGTAATTGAAGCAGCCCATTTGTCTATTTACTTCTGATCGACCTAGAGAACTAATCGGACGATTAATCGCGACTAATCGACGATTAATCGGACGATCAGGTTTATGATCGGTCTGGTCTGATCGAAGGGTCTAATCGAGTGCTAAGTACCGATCAGGACGATTAATCGTGATTAATCGCGATTAATCGGACGAATAGAAAACACTGCTTACACCAATGACAGTTGTTTTCTCTTGTGCTGTTTAGATGCATACTGACTTGACATTTGTACCTATGTTCCTTGTAAACACTATGTCCAATATAATTTATAATGACAAGGCAGATCACATCGGAGATATCCTCACCTTTGGGTTTCTAAGTGTAATGTCAGTTTGTTGTGTTAACAAATTTAAACTGTATCTAAATTTGATTGATGACTAACACCTGATTCAAAACAAATTCCAAAGGAAGCTAAGAAGCATACCAATAATATAGATTGGCGTTTTCCTGAAATCGCCGACGGCCTCCGCAGTTTTCCTCTGCATTAGATTGCAACCAAGAAAAAACAAGCAAAGTCCGTCCATAAGCAGGATAACGATTGCTAAATAGATGGCAGGAAGAGGGATGGAGCCTACAAGTAGATCGACGGATGGGTTGAGTTCCTCTACAGGTATTTCCGAACCTGCAAAGAGAATGGAAAGAGGGGGTCGTATTTGTTCATTGAGAAATCGGAACACAGAAAGAAACAAACAGTGAAAAGGAAGGCAGCAGCACTGTACTTGGGAAGGCGCGGATACGATGTCGCTGGATGCAGCGCCCTGTGGAGACTGACGCCGGTGGTGTGGCGAACGAGAAGCGCCTCGGGGAGGCGGAGAATGGAGAGAAGAAGCCTGTCGTCGCCGCCGCCGTAGCTGCTCGCATCGCCATGGTGCCGGTCCCGGTGGTCGCCTCGCCCTCCTCTCCCGTTATCCGCAAAGGCCTAGAGCCGAAGGAGGCGAAGGCGAGGCCTCGGCCTTTGATGTGAGAGTGGACGGTGCTTGATCGATACGCCTCATGGGCCCCACGTTCCAGAGGGACACGTTCGATATTTCAGGACTAATTGCCACCAGATAAAAATCCAGCGCATACATTCTTTCTTATCTATTTTAAATTTTTTTCCCTCTATTGGTCCCTCAAAATTATAAGACGTTTTAACTTAATAATGTCAAGCATACCCTTTTTTTTAAAAGAGAAATATATTAATATCTCAGTCTCTGCATCGAGCAATGCATTATTACAAGCCAAAGTACCGTTGTTTTTTTAAAAGGGAATATATTAATATCACAGCCTCTGCATCAATCGATGCATATATCCTTTAATTATTATAAAGAGTTATTCGAACTCGAAAATTAAGGAACCTTAAACACAAAGTTCTGCGACAAGAGAAACTAAAACATTTAAACGGGAAAGTTCAAACTAGATAGCAATCCTATTGCCAAATCTCTAGCCGTGTGAAGCGAAAACCTCTATTGCGGTTGTCTCAAGCATCGTGCACCCCGTTTTAAAATCTTGGCGAGCCTCATCCTTCTGAAAAATCGCCCATGATCTGATCAAATACGTTGCTCTGAATAACACCTGTAAATATAAATATGACATGATTTTATTAAATATAACATCATTACGGTTCAACCAAAGTACCCAGCAAATCGTAGCCGCACCCTGAAAGGACCGAATCGATGCCTAGAGGAGGAGTGAATAGGCTCTTCAATAATTAGACAAAGGGTAGTACACAAACTGCACCCCGACAAAACCGGCTAGGCCGGCTCCTCAACCCGGCTGGGCCGGTTTCACCACCCGGCTTGGCCGGGTTTCACGACTTTGCTCAGTGGTTCCCCGGAACTTCCGGTATGAGCCGGAACTTCCGACCTGCATAGCTGAAAACGAGATTCGAACCGTTTCTTCTCTTCATAAGATTACAACTCGACTTGTAGAGCTTATGTAAGTGTATGGACAAATCCAAAACTCCTGCAAACACAAACCACAACAACCGAGTAGCACAAGTGGAATATGCAAGTAAATGTGTGATGAATGAGCAAAGGGTGAGGCAAACCAAGAGAAGACACAGGATTTGTTTGACCGAAGTTCGGCACACCCAATGGTGTCTTACTCTCCGTTGTGGAAGCCGGTGAGGACCCAACCAAGGTCAACTCGTGGCCGGACCCGAAACGGTCTCTTTCCACCTTCTTCACTAAGGAGCTTTGTTTTCTTTTTCAGCGGGGAAGCAACCCTTACAACAATGGCCACCAAGGCAGCCTACAACACCCCACGGGTGCTCGTCGGTGACGCTTGCCACCACGGAGTCGAAGCTCCAAGCGGAAGAACGCAATGAACTAGAGAATCTTCGACTTGCTCAAGTGCTCAAGAATGGGATTGCTCACACAAGCTCTTTGGATCACTCTTGCACAAAGACAAATCTCTCAAGGCTCAAGCTCACTCACTAATCACGGATTAGGAAGTTGTAATCTTTTCACTCACAAAAGAGAGTAGAGAGAGCAAGAGGGCTTTTCTGGTCGTGGATGGGTATTGGGAGAATCAGCAACCTTGGAAGAGGGAGTGGGAGAGGTATTTATAGCCTCCTCTCCAAAACTAGCCGTTGGGGCTGAATCGACAAACCCGGCCTAGCCGGTTGGCACCGGCTGGCCGGGTTCAACAGTTCAAACCAACTAGCCGTTGGAGGGGCGGCTGGCCGGGTCACCTACCGGCTTGGCCGGGAAAGCCGGCCTGGCCGGTTTTGCTACCCGGCCTGGCCGGGTTAGGCTGCCCAGCCAGCTGCCTCTCTCACTTCCTCCCTTTTCTCTCAACTCTTTTCTCTCTGGTTTTTGTCCTTGAGCACTGTCACTTGTCTCCAATACTTTAGTGATGCGACTCTCCAAGAGGGGCAAACACAAATACAACTCACACAAATTTTGCTTTGTCCTTCACTTGAGTTGTTCTTGATCTTCAAATATTTTGCCGCTTTGAACTTTGAATTGTTGAGAGCTTCATCACTTTATCTTCATGATCCCTTCGTCTTGAGCATGTGACTTGTGTCGAATCCAAGTCATTTTTGAACATTTGATTGATCTTCCACATTGACAATCACCACTTGCATGGTTAACTTCAAGTTGGCTTCTTCTTCACCCTAGCTAGGTCCCTCGGCTGCCAAGTCGTCACTTGCCCTTCACCTTTCGCTTAGTCCCTCGAAGTTGCCCACTTGTCATTAACACCACATCAAGATTTATGTGCATTGCCCATGCTTCACATCATGCTTTGAATACCATTTCAATTGTATAATTGTTGTCTTTTGTTTCAACTAGATTGTTTCCAATCATCAATATAAGCTAGACAACCGAAGATTTGCAATCTCATATGGATTTAGAATAGTTCAACCATCAATGTGCACCTGTAAATAAATACCTGCAAATCTCACAATGTTCATTAGTCCTTTAATCGTGTTATTAATCACCAAAACACTTAGGGATCCTAGATGCTCTTTCAATCTCCCCCTTTTTGGTGATTGATGACAACCCGATTAAAGCTTACAAATAATTATAAACAAAGGAGATTTGGATTCAAAATTTGTGAGTGTCTCCCCCTCAACATGTGCATATGAATGGAATTCACAAAGGCGACCACATATGTCAATTTGCACATGTTAAGACAAGTGGGAGACTCCCCCTAAATCATTTTATCCAAATAACCACAAAGTATAGATACAAGAATAAAACATGATGCAACAAGATATATCACCCAACAAAAGAAATAACAACAATACACCATCACAAGAGAGGAACTACAAGGCAACAAGAGTGCTAACAATAATAAAAAGATAACGAAACCACATAGAGGCACTCATTACAAATATTCCCAAGTCCACGAAATAACTGAAGAGCTAGATTATACAATATGTCTCTCTCAAGATGATGTAACAATAATGCTCATAAGTCTCGATCACAAAGATCATACAAAGTGGCTATACAAAAGTGAACTCATCCAAATCACAGAGATATGCGGAAGCTTTAATCCACATCTCTCCCCCTTTGTCATCACATCATAAAAAACATGAGAAGAGATAGATACGATTTGGAGAAGACACAAGAGGGCTCACAAAGCACCAAACGAACCACTGCCACTGCCACCTGTGCTGTCATAGAACCCACCACTGCTGTCAAAGTAGCTGCTGCTGCTCCTGTCTGCTGCCACTGAGTGGAATTGCGCCTGAGTATGTCTCTGAAGTGTATGGCAGCAAAATGGAAGTGCTGAATCTATGTGCAACCTGCTCACTTTGACATACGTGGCT
>JAHLJS010000051.1:0-225208 GCA_038502445.1 Eremochloa ophiuroides | reverse complement strand
TTCGGCCTCGGCAATAACGTGTCGGCGGCGATAGCAGGGTCCAACACAAACGGTTTTCAACTCCCCAACCAGCTCACACCTTCTGCTTCTCGATTTTTCACGTGAAAATCCGCGAACCTGAGACCTCTATCCTCACGCGTAGCTGCTCTAACCACTTCACCCCAAAGTCAACTATCTCAATATAGCATATCTATTCTCTTAGTATTCACTTTGTAAGATCTTAAAATGAATATTAAGGGTCCTAAACGCCTTCAGATGAAAAAAAGATCGTAAACTACAAACTTGTTCTAATCAACATGTACAACTTTGATTTCGGTCATTTCGCCATTCGAGATCGTTTGGCAAATTTAAATTCTAAATCATAAAAAATTTAGCCATACTGTTGGGACACCAAATGATTTCAAATAAAAAACTTATCAAATACAACTTTGGTTTTGATTGATGTTTCATCCGAGGTCGTTTGAAAAATTTTTATTTCAAAATTTTGAACTTCAAATACAAATTGGAGACCATAAGTTATCTCTAATGAAAAAGTTGTATATCTCATCAAAATCTACAACTTTGGTTTTTGTTTTTTTTTTCATCTAAGATAGTTTGCACAATTAAAAAAAAACAGAATTTCAAAATTTGAGCGCTTCAGACGAAATTCTGCGATGATAAATGACTTCAAATGAAAAGGTCATCAACTGCAATAGTTCTAGATCTCGAATATAAAGTTTGTTTTCATCCAATTTTATTTGGAAAAGTTATGAATTTTATTGTGTTGGAGTATGTTTATCATCGCCATATCAAATAACAAGTTGGTGGTGAAAATATTTTCACCGCCGCTTCATATGGCGAGGTGATGTAAACCGGCTATGATGACTATCTACTGTCAGTTGTAATACAAAGCGGCAGTGATGTTATGGCCGCCAGTCCTATAATGAACCACGTTGGTGATAGGTCTCATCAGCGCTGGTTTAATTGATACCGATGGTGAAAACCTCATCGGTAACAGTCAATCTGTATGAGTGCACCTACTTTCAGGTTGTGTGGTAACTAAGGAGATTTGATTCTGGGTTTTGCAGCCGACAGGCCTCCACTGGCTTATGGAGGATTTTGTGGGAGGTGGACCTAATAGAGTGGTGGCTGCACCATAGACCACTGCTCAGTTCGGGGGTTTGATTCTCCGGTGCTCCTGGTCTCCTGGGATGTCGCACCCAATTTTTAAGGATAAATTGAATGAACCAACTTATGTGCGCCCAGAGATCAATCACACACATAAGTGACAAATTACATAGTACATCACAAGGTTTAATATATAATGAATAATATTACAGAATCTTTACATTAATAACAGCGGAAAATATAGATAACTCTCTCGCGGAATCTCCAATCCACAGGGAATAGTTGACTGGTGAACACAATCCTAATAATCCTCAGAAGAATCCTCATAGTCATCTGTTACCCATCCAGGATTTTTATCCAAATATGAAAAATAAAGCAAGCGTAAGTACATGTCGTACTCAACAAGAATAGCACGGGTTTATGAGGCTCAAATAAGGCATGACACTGGTTGACAGCGGTTGCTTTTAGTTGATCATGTTTTAGCAGTTTGAGTGAGAGCAGCAATAGAATATACCAAGGAACAAGATTTGCATGATCATATAAACATGATAATTAATATGGAATAAACATCAATAGAAACTTCAAATAAATCAATATTCAATTAGTTAAATTCCTGTAAGACGTCCAAGGCCGCTCGTGACCGTGAGCACGGCTGATATATCAGTTTTACACTCTGCAGAGGTTGCACACTTTCACCATAAGTCTTGATTCCCATGTGTCAGGGGTTTGCAAGGCCCGCACTACACTGCCAAGGTGCATAACAGGGTCTCACTATGAAGTCTTTCAAAAGGCTCTCTAACAAGTTACTAATCAATCCGGGCGCAATGGCAAGGGGCGGTAGAGCCCTCCTTCCAAGTGGCACACACACGCAGCAGTACACACAAAGACAGGAGCCGCAAAATAATTAGCTCGGTAAGGAACCTTTCAAGATTAACAACATGATAGAAAGTAACTTCCTACTTGACTAAAGCCAGAGCCATATAGCCCCCATGGTTGCGCTGTAAGTCCCGGTGTCATACTTACAGATAAGTCCTTAGTCCATGTTGCTAAAAGGCATTTTTTAATCTTTATTTCATAATCAATTAATCAAGTTGATAAGATCATGACCCATCAAAGCACTAGCATCACTACTCAAATGCAATCTCATAGGTAACAAGGATTAAGTCATCAAAAGATAGGAATAAACACTATGGTTGCCAAGGTAGACACATGCATCATGAATTTAGTGATTAAGGTGAATAGGCAATAAGGATGGTCCATGCTATACTTGCCTTGATCAAAGTGATCCTGAGAATTTGGATCCTCAACGGAGTACTCTTGATCACCAACGTATTACTCACCGTCTGAACTCGATCATAAAATCACCACACAATCATCGAGCCAATCATACACGAAGCAAACAAGATTTAGATTAGAAATAGTACACCAACAGTAGAAAAACAGATTGAAAAGTTTATAAAAATAATCTACGCATCGCTACAATTCCAACGATATAAAGTTCACGAAAATCGGAGTTCAAACGGGGAAATTATGAATTAAACAAGTTTTACTTTAATAAAATAATAGATTAAATCTAATCTCGAATTTTAAAAGTTGAAAACATGTACAACAGTTGCATCATTAGATAGATTACGAAATTACGAATCTAACGAGACCTGAACGGATCAAATCGGAGCTAAAACGAATATTTTATGGCTAAAATAAACTGAGTGGCAAATCTGTAAAAACGTATTTTTGAATCTAACCCGAGGAAAATACGTTTTCAAAACAGGAAGGCGTAATCCAAGGAATACGCTTTGGGCTGCAGGTTGAGAGGTTAAAAGGCTGAGGGTCTCTTTTGGAAAAGTGCCGGCGAAGGGGTATCCTTGGTTCTGGTTCGTTGGATCTGCAATGGATGGTCACGATTAGATCAGAGAAAAGGGAGAGGGATCTCCGGCCAGGAACAGGAACTCAGGCCGGCTGTTTTATCGCCGGCGGCGAACTTCCTCGCCGGCAAACGCGAATAGGGTCATGTGGTGCATGTTTTGGCTCGGGGAAAGCATTGGGTGGAAGAGGAGACAGAGGCGAAGCGATCTAGGGTATCGGCATGAGTTGCGGCCGTTTACAGAGCAAGCCGCAAGCTCCCCGGCGGCGGGCTAGCGACGGCGAGGTCGCGGTGACCCGGGAGGGAGTAAAACGAGCCAAAAACGGTGGGCGAAGCTTCTATACCTCTCTTCAAACCTTCGGGAGCGACCAATTCGGACGGGGAGAGCTCCGGTGGAGGGATTCGACGGCGGCGGCGGTGCTTTGTGCGGCGGCGCGAATTAGGCTTCGGCGGCGCGGCTAGGCCACGGTGACTGCGGCTAGGGCTTGTGGGAGGGATGCAGAGGGCTCGGGCGGTTTTATAGTGAGAGGAGCACGCGTAGGGAGGACGGTCTCCGCTGGGAATCGACCGGAGGGCGCTCGGGTCGTGTCCGATCTGGACACCTTCCAGAGGAAGGGGACAACACTGTGGGGGGGGGCCCCACCTATCGGCGCCGAGAGAGAGGGAGGGAGCCAGGTGCCTGCTCTGGAGTTGGGCCTCGGCCCGGCCAGTTCGGCCCAAGCGGGGAGGAGGGGAGAGGGGAAAGGGGAGAGCTGGGCTCGGCCCAGAGAGAGAGAGAGGGAGAGAGGAGAAGGAATGGGCCGGCTCGGCCTGGGCTGCAGAAAGGAGGGGAGGGAGTTTTCACTTTTCTATTTTTTTTCAAACTCATTTTCCAAATGAGTTTTCAAAAATACTTTTGAATATTTTGCAATACTAATGAAGTGAAATCAATACAAAATAGATATAAGCAGCATGAATGCAACATACATGTGGTAGCCCTATTTTAATTAATTTACAAAAATTATTATTCCCTATATTTATATTAAATGCCCACAAGATTGTATAAAATAAATCAAATTAAATTCCTATTTCAAAGATGCAAATTTTTAGGGTTTTACATGGGAGGTTTGGAAAGAGCAGAACGCAAGGGTCTTGAATGAGGTCTCCACTACGGCGGTCGTTGCGAAGTGCATCTATAGTGAAAACTAGGGCTCAGTGCTCAGTGGATTGTGGCGGGATTTAGCCCCTTAGGCTCCATTTGGGCGTTTCTACATGGCGCGGTCCTTGTCGCACCATCGACCGCTGTATAGTATTTTAGGTGTTTTCATCGTGGTTTGTTAGTCTTGCAAATGCTATCGCTTGCCACTCGCAAATGGTTTGACGTAGCAGGACTAACAGCTAGTTGTACCAGCAAAACTCCTCTCCTCCTAACGAAACACGCGCTTTAAACCCCCGTTCGCGAAAAACAGAGACGGTCCACGCCTTTGCCCATGCAGATGATATTTGCTGAGACAGACGCTTAAGCCGCGCTCTTCCTCCTCCTCATCGCCATCGTTCCTCGTCGTCGTCGCCTACGTCGTGGGCCTCGTCTACCTCAGCGTCGTCTGGCACCTCGCCGGTGTGGTGTCCGTGCTCGAGGACTACAAGGGCTTCGCCGCCATACGCAAGAGCAGGGACCTCATCAGAGGGAAGGTCCTCACCCGCCGGGGTCATCTTCTTCACGCTCAACCTCGTCTTCGCCGTCGTCGAGCTCGCGTTCCGCGCGTGGGTCGTCAGGGGCGGATCCGGGGCGGGCTCCAAGCTCCTCCTCGGTCTCCTCATGCTCGCCGCGCTCTGCTGCGTCATCATGCTCGCGCTCGTCACGCAGACCGTCGTCTACCTCGTCTGCAAGAGCTACCACCACGAGAGCCTCGACAAGGCCAACATCTCCGACCGCCACGAGGTCTACCTCGGTGACTACGTTCCGCTCAGGCCTCCGACGTGCAGATGGAGAACTTCCAGGTCTGATCAATCTCATCATGGTTATGGCTTGGCTTCTTCCTCCTCTGCTTCCTTCTTTTCTTGTTCACTGCCAAATCCATTCCAATTCCATCCTCTGCTGCTGCTGCTGCTGCTGGATTTTTACAAATCCGTTCCATCCTCTGTACTATTGCCATCGGCAGGCAGTCAGGATTGGGGAATCTGTAATTTTACATAGACACGGACAGCAACATGTGATGAACATACTTTAGCAGTACTGTACTTTCTAGAGAGAACTGGGAATTCGGGTTGGGGACAAGAATAATGGGAATCTGTACTTGTAGTGTAGGATTTGCTCCTCCTTTTAATTGTGGCAAAAGGAAGAATGAACATATTATGAATTACTCTATTATGAAATGAGGTTAGGTTAATTTCTTTCTCAGGGACCAGGGTTCCTGTCCTTATTTAGCCCGCTTTTTAATTGGAATCTGTACTTGTAAGGTGGGGGGTTGAGGTAGAGGATTTGCTCCTCCTTTTTAATTGTGGCAAAAGGAAGAATGAACATATTATGAAATGAGTGTAGGTTAATTTCTTTCTCAGGGATAGGGTTCCTTCCCTTATTTAGCCCGTGCCCGTGATACAAAAGATAAATGGATATACTGAATTTACAAACTTACTAGTTTCAGCGATATGGATGATGCCTTTTGATTATTATATATGCCGTGTTATGAGTTATGGAGATCTGGAACTGAGGAGTGATGAGAGCAAGCGAATTGCTTTCACTAATCAATATGCCCTATTCTGATGATGGCATGGTTGGCCTGGCTGTAGAGATCTGTTCTTCAGTCAGTGTGTGTCTAAATGATATTTACTCCTCCATTTAAATGATTTGCTGCTCCTTTTAAATTTGTGGCAAAAGGAGAATGAACGTATTTTTTTCTAGATCGGGTCTTTTACCTGTATTTCATTAAGAAGAAAGGCCGAAAGAAAGGCCCGAGCACAGATACAAAGAGACTCAACAAGTAATCCTAAGATTACCGGTGGAGGAAACAACAAACAAACAAAAAAGGATACAAACGGACAGAAGTGAAACTAAAACAAAATAACTCAACACAACGGTAGCCAACAGTGAAGAGGAGCCGTAGATGAAACAAGCGACAAAGCATCATGAATTATTATATGAAATGAGGGTAGGTTAATTTCTTTATCAGGGACAGGGTTCCATCCCTTATTTTGCCTGTGATCGTGATACAAATATTAATGGATATACTGTGACAGAACCGTCTTAATCATAGGGCCCACGTGCCCCGTCATCGTCTCTAAGGACCTTTGACTAGTCTGCACGAGTTCCCTTTGACTTAGGTGGCCCATCGGGTCTCATAGGAAATCTTACTTTCTCCGAGGATCTCATTGTAAAGACCTTACAAGTATTACAATAGTTTACACAAATGACATAAATCAGAGTAGAGAGTGCGGAAGTTTCACATAATCTTAGAGTTACAATATAAATTACATTATCCCAAACCAGAGTTTCGTAGTGGAGTAGCGGTATACAACTTTACACCCTGCCCAAGGGATTAAATCATATACTTTTCATCCATGCACGATCCGCTGACCGGCACGGTCCCACGCAGAACTGCACACTCAGTTTACCTGCAACAGGGGTTAACAAACCCTGAGTACGGGGGTACTCCGCAAGACTTACCCGACTAAGGTGAAAAATTAGATTCAGGAATGCAGGCTGAGGGGAGTCAAGGTAAGGCTTGAGCAAGAATCAAAGTATTTTGCAGAAAAGCATCACTATCCTATTTCATTATTTGATCTCAATATTATTTTATTCATATCCATAATTCCAATATCAATTCTCATATATCATGTATTTTCAATTTCCTTTTCATTCTCGAAAACACCTAGTTCCGAACCACTCTTCGCTGTAAGGGTGAGGATTATGTCTCCATTAACCGAGGAGCAACGTCGATTCAAATCCAGAAGTACCCAGCTGGGGATCCCTATCCACACTGCATATGTAGCACTCATATGACAACCCCGCCTACCACGGCTTTTCATACCTCGGAACCGGTTCTGCGCCACCTGAGAGCACAGTAGTCCTCTCGTCTCCAGGCACGACGGCCACGAGGGTACACGCTACTCTCGCCATCTCTTCACTCCAATGCGTGGTTGTCGGTTCCAGCAGTAGAGTCACCGGAGTCAGAGGCTTTTCCGTAGTATGTGGCTAGTTGCAAAGTCATGATCACAGCAGGCCGACAACGAATGGTCTCTAAATATTTTTCCGTTGGACACCATGCATTGGGATTCTATCCCAAGTACACTGGAGACCACCCGGTTTTCGCATCCCTTTTCTGATGGCGAGGATCGTTGGGACTCTAACCCAAACAGATGGTCAACCAAACGGAAAACTCATCCACGTTGATGATAATGGACTGGCCAAGTACACCATCACCAAACGAGGACAATACCAATCCCATAAAATGATTCATTTGTTTCATATCATCACAGTTTTCAAAATAGCATTTTTGCAACTCTATCATTAAGCATGACTAAGCATTTTTCAATACTTTAAATAAATCAGGGTCTCAGGTATAATATGTGGTCAAGGAAAGGTAATGCATCAATGGTTTATCACTCAACTCCTATTAACCTAATGCAGTAGATTAACTCAAGTGATAAATATTTTTAAATAACAAGGAGGGGCAAATGCACCGGGGCTTGCCTGTTGCTTGAAGTAGATAGAACTCTGAAATCAATCGCAGAGAAGGGTCCACGTCCACCAAGTGAAGACCTTATTCGGGATACGCTTTAGATAATAATCGCCGCGCGGTCAATACATGAAATAGTACTGCAACACGTAACATGATGATATGCATGTCATGATGCAGGAAATGCACAAAATCACTGATCAATAGAAAGTAACTTAATTTGAAAATTGAGTACAACTTTTCTTCACGATAAAATTGTAAGCCAACGAAACTAATTACTGTCGGGTATTAATTACTTTGGTTTGTTGACCATTTTAACAGTCGTTGAAAGTCGAATTAATTTTTTCCCTTATCAACCCTTTTGCCTAAGCAAATTATTAGACCCTATCATCATATGCGAATAACATAAATTATTAATGTTCTGAATCAACAATTTAATTAAAAACCTAGACACTAATTAAGGCGCCAATGATCATCTCAAGTTAATGACCCAGGGACATCCAAAAGTCACACCCAACTCTAATTTATAAATATTGATATTGCTTTTATTATTTATTACTTAGAGTTTTATGCAATCATGCATGGTGACTATAATTACAATAAGTCAATCATTTCATGCCATGAGACAGCAAGGGTTAAGTGTCCGATGGTCTTCAAACAAATCTCCAAAAGTAATCAAAGACTAAACTAATCGTCTCCCTCACTCATACTAGATTCTAAATCCCTAATTCAAGTTTGAATTAATTATTTAAGTAAAATTTATTAAAATAGACCCAAACTCTTTCTACAGATAGCTCTGAGTCCCAAACAGTACCCAATCAAATACCATGATTTTGGATAATTAATGTGGCCTACAAAATTCATGGAAATCTCATTTACGAATTAAAATAGGCATTTTTATTATATACATAAAGTACTCAAAATATATATTTTATATTTTCATATATTCAGTATATCACAGGGAGCCTCCACAATTTATTTCATCATTTTTGGAGCAATAATTTAATTCCTATAAAAATAACAATCTTTAGTATTATTCATTACTGAGGAAATTGGAAAATCTTATTTCCACAAATGGGTCACTGCTACTGGACCGGCCCATAGTGGCCCAGCGCTCGGTCCTTCGCTCTCCCTCTCTTCCTAGCGGACTCCCGCGCTACAGGGCCAACCCGAAACGGTCTAGCACGGCCCATGGGCACGGGCAGACCGGCCTAGTAGGCCTAGCTCGGCCCCCACCTCTTACCTCCTCCCGCCGCTGACCGGAGCAGAGCCGGCACGGCTCAGCAGGCACCGGGTTCGCTGCCGGGGAGTCGGAAAGTGATGGCGAGGGCACGCACAAGCGCACCACACCAGGGCAAACAGGTTTAAGTGCCTAAACGGGGTTTTCCCGGTTGGGCGCAAGCTCACCGGCAGCCATGGCGGCTGACAACGGCGGCGCGACGCGTTCTGGCCACGACGGCTCGGTAGAATAGGAACAGAGGGTTCGGGAAGGATCCGTAGCTCACCACTAGTCTTAAGCTCCGGTTGGTTGGACGAAAAGGTGACCGGAGGTGGTTCGTTGATGGCAACCGTCGCGGCGGCGACCGAGCTCTGACGTCGAGATGACGTTCCGACGTCAACTAAGCTCCATTAAGAACACCGACATGAGCATGAGCTTCACCACACTCAGTTGAACATATAACACAAAATGGGATGGAGAAATACCCACCGTACAACTCAGGCTACGCCGAACCGGGTGTGGCAGTGCTTTTGCCGCCCGCGGAGAAGAAGGGCTCGGCTGCGCGTCCCCGGCGGTTTCAAGCGGCAAGAAATACCACAAACGAAGCGCAAGGATGAGGCGGATATGGGGCTCGAGGAATTGGGTGGGACTGGATGGACGACGGCCAATTTTTGGCTGGGCCCTGAGAGCACGCCGGAACCGGTGAGGAAGGAGAGAGAGGAAAACAGGGCGGCTCCGAGGTCTTATATGGGAATGGCTGAGGCAGAGCGTGACCGGGACCCCCCCAAGCGCACGACGTTGATGGCGACTCGACCTGGCCAGGCCCGGCCAGCGCCGGCGGCCGGCGTGCGCACGCGCGGCTCTGCCCGTGAGCAGAGCAGGACTGGCCCCCCTGTTTTTCTGCCGATCACTGTAGCAGCTCCTAGGTCAACTCCTATTTGAGTTCAATTGAGCCTTATCTACTTTGAATCAGGGAAAACTCCAGAAATCAAAGTTGTGGCACATTTTGTGTAGAACATTTTTGCTTTTGGGACCATGTTCAAATTATGCACCAATTTGAAATCATTCAAAAGAGGGTAAAAGGGTTTTTAAAACTTCAATTGCAATCCAATAAAATTCTCCAAAATTTTCTACATAACATAAAAATATGTAAACATAAAAGTTGTTCACCTTGCTGAGCCCTACAACTTTTATTAAGGATGTTTGGTCAGATTCTTGTTAGTTTTTGAATTTGTATTTTAAGTTTAAACTTTAAAATATTTATTAGGGTTTTATTTGAAATTCTTTATAATAACTTCAAAATTTTCCAAAATAGAAGTTGCTCAACTTTTATAGATTTACAACTTTTGTTTAAGGCCCAACCCCTAATTATACTTAGTTTTTGATTTAGGGTTTGAGGTCCGTTTTAGAGTTTATAATTGATTTTCTTTCTATTTCCCAATTTAATTGAGATAATTGCATACAAACACAAATATTTACATAATAAATCATTCTCGAGCACTTATGCACAATCACATGTTGAAATAAAAATCATTTTTGTTAATGCATAGTAAAAATGAGTTTATGCAGGATGATTTACATGCAATGATGATGACATGGCAGATTTTAATTAACCGTAACACCAGATGTGTTACGTATACTGAATTTACAAACTTTACTATCAGCGAATGGATGATCATTCATTATATATTGTCAGCTATGGAGATCTGGAACTGACGAGGTAAATCAATATGCCTTATTCTGATGAATGTCTGATTGCTCTTGCGCTGGCGGTTGAGATTTGTAATTCAGTTACCGTTTCAACATTTTCTGCCACTGGCGTGCTAGGACTGCAATTAGCAACGGTGTGGTTATGCTGCTCCAAACAATCTGTGATTCAGAATGAACTGGGTGGTCTATGACATCCACATCTACCTTACTGCTAGTGCTCCAATTGGCTCTCCTACTCTGCATGTCTTCCAATTGGCTGTGATGTCGACAGTTTTATAATTATATAGGTTAACGACGTAAGTTTTATGTTCAGTATGAGAACTATATATTATGAGAGTATTTCTCTAATGAATCTAAAACCCATTTTATGACTGACTTTTATATAAAAAAAGACTAATATGTTATGTGTGTGACATAAAATTTTTCTAGAACACAACTTCACGTGCATTTCATGTGTGTGACATAAAATTAGTATAGTTAGGTAGAATATGAAATATAATCTCGTACTATACTATTTTTTGGTCAGATGTCAGTACCAGTTTATTTAAAATTGGACAAACTTATGTTTGGACATTCATGACGGAAGGAGTATTAGGCCTTCTTTTTTTAAAAAAAAAAATCTATTACAAAACTTTTGTAATAAAATGTAATGGAAAAACATATTCCATGCCATTTGCCCTGTTTCCTCTGTATTTTTCTCACCGACGTCCTAATGGAGCAATTCCAGGTGTGGCGAATTCCCAAATCCGGTTCGATGCCATCTCCTCTGTTTCCTCTGTTTTTGGCTAATTCTCCAGTCCCGATTCCATGCCATCTCCCATGCTTCCTCTGCTTTTTCTTTCGCAGGAAGAGGTATGCTGGATTTTGTAATGTAATTTTGCACACACGCCAACAACATCCACGTGTCATGAATATCTACTGTAGTCCTTTTAGAGAATTATGAATTGAGAATTTGGATGATGGTATTATTAGTTGGGGGACAAGAAGAATAATCAATCCTCATTTGCACAAAGAGACTGGGTTAGTCACAACATGCACTGGGTTAATCATGACACATCAATAGTTCATCAAGACAACCAAAAAGTGGAATTCAATGGCGGGAAACGACGTAGAGGCAAAGAAACAACCACTTGCATTGGAATTCAATGGAGGGGAAGATACCGATTGGGGAGAATGAAGCGATTCATAGTGGGGTTTCCTGCGGGAACCGCCACCGACATGGGCCGAGGGGAGTTCGGAAATTAGGGTGGCGAGTCGATCGGACGGCCTAGATTCATCGAGGTGAAGGATAGACGACCGGTGATAACAGTCACAGTAACCACATTAAATGACCAATTGTTTCGGTAATTTGATAGTATCATCCAATTTACAGTGCACACCTCAAATAAGTCTTAACTCATTATAACTAATTCTTTATGAACATAGATTGTAATCAATGAAACAAAAAAATAGTTCTTTGAACTTGAAAACATTATATAGGTTCTAACTAATTAAACTAAACTGAATCCTATCTAGGTCCTCGTTGTTCGATCTAGGATCGACCCTCCTCTGCCACTTCGCTAGAGGCTCATTGGTGGCCTCCTCCTCGTCCAACTCATCGACGCCATTGTCCTCCTCCTCCTCCTCCTCCTCCTCGTCTCAGTCCTCATCGTCATCGTCCTCCTCCTCGGTGCCTGCAATTGCATTGCAAATCCATTCCAATTCCGTCCTCCTCTGCTGCTGCTGCTGCCGGATTTGTTACAAATCCATTCCATCCTCTGTACTATTACCACCGGCAGGCAGGCAGTCAGGGTTGGGAATCTGTAATTTTACTAGTGAGGGGAGGCGCGCCATTGCGTGCCAATTCAGATAAAAATGATGATAAGCATACTACCAGGTAGAACCTCATGCATCTTATAAATTACTGAAATCAGAAATTATCCAACTATCGATCATAAGGTTGCTTAATTACTAATTTCTATTTTTTATGGATTAAAACATTATCGGTAAATTGAAGACAAAAATGTAGCAACTCCATTGGAGCAAACGAAATTGACATGTTAATAGAAGCAAGAGAAAATGTTCAAGATAAGGTCTAAGCAGTGCTGACACGTCATTCAAGCTATATGAACATGTCAAATACCCCCTTATATTCTGTTGCTATGAGAAGGGAAGGACAGAGATGGAGGAGGTGCCCTGTAAATAAATTTGCAATATACTTGTCATTATGTAAAGAACGTAATATGAATCAAAATAATATACCATAAAGCATCCAACGTTATAAATGAAATTAATATACCATATAGCATCCAACACCACATAAACATACCATGCAAGGTATAGGACTAAATCCAATATAATAAGAGCAGAATGTGAATCCCAAGGTAGCATTAATCCGTATGGGAAGAGAAACTGGATGCTAGCATAAATCTATACAGGAAGAGTACTAAGCAATCTGAACCTGATGCAGAAATTGGTGCTTTTGAGGCTAAGGCACATATATGAAGGGCAGCATGTATGATGACGTCCTCCACTCTGGCAGCAGCCACTATACCAACTGGTTATCCAGCAGCAACCTATAAAACCTGTCACAAAACATAGAAACAAAGGAATATGGTAGGCTTCATGATATATAAATAATTGCCAACCAAAGTAAGAGAGATGGCAAACTCAGAGGGGCACAAGAGGAAATTTTGATATGGAGAAAAATGTGCTGAATCAAATTATCATTGCTAAGCATGAGGAATAACTAATAACCATGATAACCGCACGTAATTCCTTACCCGAATTTGGCAACTGATAAAGTAGCATTATTCATTATGTAAGAATACAGTTGTACGCAGAGTATGATAAAAATTGGTTCAGCACAGAGTATAACATGAAAGTAGGCAGAAACACCTACCTGCCGTTGGAACAATTTTAGAGAGATAAAGAAGCCGTTTTATTTCAACAAAGGATTGTGGCTTTCTGCTGGTTGTGAATCTAGCACCTCAGCAGCACGCCGAGCATAGGATGAAGGGTTTCAGAAGTAGATGAGAACTGGTTTAAGCATATCCAAAGAAGCCACAACAGATCACTCTTTTAGGAAGCTTGCAAGCTCTTTCTGGAACAGCTAGCCTTAATATCTTAGAGTAGTCTCCTCTGTTGAGTAACTCCTTAAAAACAAAGAAGCTGAATCTTCCATGAGGTCCCAGAGTATCATGTTGCAACAAGATGAAGATTTTAAGGTAGAACTATGTCTTAGTAGGAGGTAGAAAGTGATGACCCACACATTTAATGCTAAAGTATTGAACCAAATTGGATATGTTATCCCCTACAGTAGATTAAGGGATTGGTAACTAATTTCAGATATGTTTGTGATGTAAACCATTAGGCTGCAGAGGAGTCCTGAATACTATAGGTCATAACCAATCTGGCACAGTTTTTGATACCTTTCAACATGCCGTTTGACTGTTGCTTAAATAGGAGAAATAAACTCTCTAAATATAAATTCTTTCGGATCTGGATTGTCCGTACCATCTATTGACTCCTGATATATTAGGAAAAGATATTACTTGTTATGTATGAAGGTCAAGAAATTGGATAGCTACCAAAGAGGAAGACGGCCACACGAACCCAGTACACAAACATATAAGTGAAATTGGAGATCATCCAAAAACAGCTTCGCTACACTTCTTTATCATTCCAGTAGAAACCATTTTTTCACACTAAATAGCAAGGTACCCCTTCCGGTCTGCAAATACTTCAGGTCTTGTATAAGATTTGAGACAAACTTTGAAAACTGTTGCAAATAATAACTCTAGGGTATTTAGTTTAGAAACTTTTCCGTCATTGTCTTTGATGGTACTTAGAAGCATAAATTTATTAGGATGCTAATTGAAAATAGTGGCTAAAACTATGTTTTGGAGACCATGGCTTTGTAAAAAACATCAACTATTTGCAAACAGGAGGGAGTAAAGACTAATAACCTTACATTCATGGCAGACCACTGATTCGTGGTTGATAATCAAAAACTGCTATGACTAAAAAAAGATAGTGAATAATAGACTGAAGTACTGAATGAGTACTGTAGAAATCAATCCATGAAGGAAAAAGAGACATGAGAGAGGTGGTTATAACTAAACTGCTGAGCAGTATTGAAGAATAATTAGAAGGGATATGGGAAGGAGTGCGCAAACAGCAGACCTTGATGGAACCCTGCGAGAAGTGATACATAGAGGAGGCTTCAACAGTTAGTGTTCATTGGGGTGACCTGACAAAAGCCGCGGCACTCTGTTAGCATCAATGTAATAAATATATGAGAAACATATGTTTTTTTGTGTGAATATCACGTTGTGCAGAACACATTAAAACAGAATACATGAATCAGCAGATACATCAAATGGGATATACCTGTATCGGCGATTAAGATTATTGGTCTTTAAGTACAGGTTAAGAAAACAAGGCAGAACCTGCAAAGTAATATAGTCATTCAGTGAAACTTAGGAGGTCCATATGGCAGCGTATGAGATATAGGTTGTCTTAGTAAGAAACAGTAGAAAAATCCATACTACTTTGTTTTCAAACGTCATACGTAGTACTCCCTCCGTCCCATAAAGACTGTCGTTTTAGACTTTCCAGACATCGTGTTTGACCATTCGTCTTATTTGAAAATTTTGTATAAATATCATTTATCTTATTATAATTTGTTTTATCATTAGAGATACTTTAATAATTATTAATTGATTTTGTATTTTGTACAAATTTTTTGAATAAGACGGACGATCAAACACAGTTTCTGAAAAGTCTAAAACGAAAGTCTTTATGAGACGGAGGGAGTAGTACATAAATCTTGTCGAGGAAGAAATCATAGTTACAAATGAGCATGGTAAAAGAACTGAGTATTGTCTAGTCCTGACATCTAGTTCAAACATTCAGTGAAACTTAGGAGGTCCATATGGCAGCGTATGAGAGATAGGTTGTCTTAGTAAAAAAACATTAGGAAAAATCCATACTATGAGTATTGCCTAGTAATGAGATCCAATGAAGACAGTTAGAGGCTACAGTACAATAGAACCAATAAACATAACTCTTGTCGAGGCAGAAACCACAGCTATAAATGAGCATGGCAACAGAAATAAGAAATAAATTGTTACTTCTGAGATCTGGTTCAACCAGTTAGAGTCTACAGTACAATAGAATAAATCTACAACTATGAATGGAGGTGTAGCCAAAAATGCAGGGCCAATAATCTAAATCTTTGAGTCAGTTCGAAGGCATGGTGGCCAAAAACGGAGTTCCATTGTGCTGCAGCATGAACGGAGCTCGAGCACTGCTTGCTCCCTTGCCGTTATAAAAGTTAAGAAACAAGAGAAGATTCTAACCTGGGAAAGATGAGCAACTGAAGACAAGAAAGGGCCCTGTGTCCCCAATTGCATTGAGCCCTTGAGGCATCCACGACCTGCAGGGTGCATTACACGGGCTCAAATTTTTACCTGGCACTAAATCACACCATGGGAGGAAGATGACCACAAATCATTTAGCAGATCCAAAACCGAGAGAGGATAGAGGGTCTAGCATGGGAAGATCAGAAAATCGGAAAGGCTAGCGGACGAAGCTGGGCACAGCTTTTACCGGCAAGCCCATACAGACATGGTCCAACGTCGACGAGCGCGCAGCGTGACGCTGCTATGGCGCTGTCCAGCGAGGTAGACCGGCGTGCCTAGATCGACGGTCGTCCCTGTCCATGCGCATATGAAGAGGCAGCCGCTTGTAGCAGGCCGCCGCCGGAGAGAGAGAGAGAGCGAGCAAGAGAGAGAGAGAGAGAGAGAGAGAGAGGGCAAACCAGGCCGGCTCCAACCCGCGGCGGTAGCTGGGGAAGGCGCAGCCGTGGCAGCGGCCACTGGCGGCTCGGCCGGCGTCGCGTCGGGGTACGGCAGCTGCAAGAAATCCGGCAGGTTCACTGCCATGGCTGACCGCAGTGCGGGAGAGGCGCGGTAGAGGGGCCACCGTACCGCTGCATCGCCAATCGAGCGAGGATAGGGTTTGAGGAGGGGAAGCGGCAAGCGCATAGCGGGGGCCCGATGGCGCCGCAGCATGGGCGTGGGGGAGGGGGGCGCGTGCACCGACGATGCCGGCGCGCGACCGCGGTGCACCGCCGCCGCTGGCCGCATCGGGGAGAGAGGGAGAGGCCAGGAGAGAGAGAGAGGAAGAGCTGGAGAGACAGCGGAGAGGATTGAGAGGGAGAAGAGGAGAAATGGGAGGCGCGTGCGCGGCGAGCCGCCGCCGCCGCCGCCGCCGGCCGCACTGGGACGGGGGGAGGAGAAGGGCGGCCGCAGCCGCCGCGGCCCGTGCCTCACGCGTGCCAGCGGCTGTCACCCTCCCCGCGTCGGGACTGGAAACGGGAGAGAGAGGGACGGAAGAAAAGAGACGAAGAATCTGGAACGCGAAGTAGACGAGCGGAAGCAGAAGCTGAGAAGCTGAGGGGCGGAAGCGGCGAAGCAGCGGAGCGAAACAGCTTCCGCGGAACAACGAATCGAGCGCAATCATCTGTGGGCGTCCGATGGGACGATCGAACGGCGGAAAAAAAACGGACGACGTGGCGGCTGCTTCTCTTCGGGAAGTTGTTGCAATTGGTAGGGAGTAGACACAGACACGGACAGCAACATGTGATGAACATACTTTAGCAGTACTGTACTTTCTAGAGAGAACTGGGAATTCGGGCTGGGGACACAAATAATGGGAACATGTACGTGTAATGTAGGATTTGCTCCTCCTTTTAATTGTGGCAAACGGAAGAATGAACATACTATGAAATGAGGGTAGGTTAATTTCTTTCTCAGGGACAAGACAGGGTTCCTTCCTTTATTTCGTCAGTGCCCGTGATACAAAGATGAATGGATATACTGAATTTACAAACTTACTAGTATCAGCGAATGGATGATGCTTTTTGATTATTATATATATGCCGTGTTATCAGTTATGGAGATATCGAACTGAGGAGTGATGAGAACAAGCGAATTGCTTTCACTAGTCAATATGCCCTATTCTGATGATTGCATGGTTGCCCTGGCCGCAGAGATCTGTTCTTCAGTCAGTGTGTGTCTAAATGATATTTAGGTTGCGTTTAGTTTGGAAACTTCGGGAAATTTTACAACTGTACCACTTTCGTTTGTATTTTATATTTGATAACTTTTGTCCAAACATGGCCCAAATAGACTCAAAAGATTCGTCTTGAGAAAGCCAGGTAAAAAGTACAAACATATAACAGCTGCTACTTTATTTAATACTCCATGCATGCGTAAAGGACAATCGATGTGATGAGGAATCTGAAAATTTTTGGTGAACTAAACAGGGCCTTATTCCTCCTTTCAAATGATTTGCTCCTCCTTTTAAATTTGTGGCAAAAGGAAGAATGAACATATTATGAATTATTATATGAAATAAGGGTAGGTTAATATCTATCTCAGGGATAGGGTTCCTTCCCTTATTTTGCCTGTGCCTGTGATACAAATATGAATGGATATACTGAATTTAGAAACTTTACTATCAGCGAATGGATGATCATTCATTATAGGGTATATTGTCAGCTATGGAGATCTGGAACTGAGGAGGTAAATCAATATGCCTTATTCTGATGAATGTCTGATTGCTCTGGCGCTGGCGGTTGAGATCTGTAATTCAGTTATTATGTATATATGATAGCTACCGTTTCAACATCTTCTGCCACTGGCGTGCTAGGACTGCAATTAGCAACGGTGTGGTTGTGCTGCTCCAAACAATCTGTGATTCAGAATGAACTGGGTGGTCTATGACAGCCACATCTACCTTGGTCTGCTCTAACAATTACTGCTACTGCTACAATTGGCTGTCCTACTCTGCATTTCTCTCAATTGGCTGTGATGTCGATTACTCCCTGCGTTTTTTTTATCAGGTTCCTATGGCTCCAAGACAAGAAAAGCACTGTAATGAACCAATCCTTACTGTAGGGGAAAAAAAGAAGGTATAGATCCATAATAGAAGATGCAATACCATCTTGAATTTAAATCTATAAGAGATCGCTAAGGAACTAGATAAAAAGACTTGGAAAGTGTTTTTTATCGCCAATACAGCTCACCATGAGATGAGATTGAAGGCTACTTGATTTGCCCACAATTCGAATTGCACAGTCACAAGATAGGTAATAGGGGAAAAAAGGAAGAAACAAGAAAGATGGCAATAGCTCTAAGTCACTTAGAGTTGAAGTTCATGAAGATAGACAGAGTAAATATGCGTAATTATAAAATAATTAAACAAAATTGTTTCAAAAATGAATATTTGAATAAAAAATCCAAATACTACAATAAGCAAACAAGCTACCCACGCACGCAATTGCATAGGCCAACTTGCTAGTGTTTATAAATCAAACAGCGTAATAGCGTAGGTTTCATGCATCTTCATTTTCGATCTGATGAGCAGCAGCTTGCATTGCGGATGTCCAACTCTAAGGCTGTCTCCAACAGCCTAAGCAAAGGAGTACCTAAACCCAAAATAAGTGTTTCACACTAGAAAAACGGCCTCCACCAGATGACTCAAAGACAGTACCTATTTTGGGTGGGAGGAGAGAGGAGACGCAAAAGTGCATCGGCTCTCTCCGTGACCCAAACGTCCTGCGCCGATGGTGGGCCCGCAAGCGAGTGCGTAGGAGGACACCCGCGACAACGAGGAGCCGCGCCGGCGACGGGACGCTGCGTTGCCCGCGACGAGGAGCCACGCTGCCCGTGACGATGAGGAGGGCCGCGCCACCCACGACGAGGAGAGAGCCACGCCGGTGACGGGAGACCCCACGACCGCGACGAGGAGGAGGGCCACGCCCCGCCACCGCGACCGGGATCCGTGACTGGGAGGAGGGAGCACGCATGACGAGGAGCCACCACGCCGCCGAGCCTCACCCCCCCTGCCACGCTGCCAGTGGAGGCCGCGTCTGCACCGCGTGGCCGAGCCCCTCGCCGCCGGCGTCCATAGGAGCAGGCGGACTTCGCCGGGGAGAGAGTGTGGGCCCCGCTGCTGTTGCGAGAAGACGAGGAAGGGAAGAGGATGGGATCACCCAAACCACGAATGGGTCACGCTTTTGCCTCTCCACCGTTGGAGACAGTCTAAAAGCAATCAGATTATTAGAGCATCTCTAAGAGCCTTTCTAGATCTTACTCTCTAAATCAGCATTTAGAGAGTCATTTGTATAAAAATCGTTTTCTATATTTTAACACTCTCCAACAGGTTTTCTACGTCTCATGCGCGCTCTAGAGAGCCATTCTCATCTTCTATATTTAACTAGCGAAAAATCCGAAATAGAAGATGACTATATTTATATGACCATTTAGATAAACTGTTGAAAGGTTATTTTCCACCAAAATATCTGTTCCTAAGGTTACCTTACAAGAATTCAGACAGTCTCTTCGACATGCTCTTAGTTACTCCATAACGAGTAATAAACTGCAGGATAACCGAGCTGCACGCGTCCACTTGCTACAGTACGACGCACTGTTCATCCGGTGCCAGAATAAAAAAAAAAGAAAAAAACAGCGACGCACCAACTCCAGATGCAGGCCACGGCCCTCGCTTTCCTCGCCCCCTTCGGCTCCTCCTCTCCCCTCTTCCCCACCTGTGCCGCGCACGGATGCTGCGACCATCTCCGCCGGCGACTGCACGAGCCGATCTGCGACGGACAGCCGGCGATAGCGACGACGCTAGGGGCAGGCACACCTGGGGCAGAGGCGCCGTCTACCGGCCGCCCATATCTTCATCCCCGCCGTTGAACATGGATTTCCCCATGTCTACTTCGCCACCGTCGTCGACTACCTCGCCGCCGTGCTCACGCTGAGGTTCGGGCTCCTCTTCCTCTTTCTCAGTCGGCCTACCTTTTTCTCCATCTCGATCTGATTGCTGCACCTGACGAACACTGGAACAACAGCACGCTCATATGAGCATACTGTGAACTGATGCTTTACAGTGATGCCATACAACTCTACCATGTGTACACATCAACCTCACCTTCTGCCATGGGCAGATGTCATAGTACGGTCCGTTCAATTTGGTTGCAGTCCAAAGTAGGCTATAAATTCAGATTTAGATTTATGTAGTGAAAAAAAGCTCCACCATGTGTACCAAGTGAGAAACAAGTGTCCTGGTCACTTACATCATTATTGCTTTATGTACTTCTTAATCTAATTGTCATGTATGTAAACCATATAATACAGTAAAGAATAGCATCCATCTCTGTTAAGAATTGTTCGTACTGCCTACATACATATTGTTTTGCTTTGCCTGAATGCTGATAGTTCAGAATTAATCTATAATAAACTTCCATAAATGAAGACCTTTGGGCATTACATAATTTTCCAGTTAGGATGCTTCGTTGATCTTTTTAATATTTTTCCCTTCGCTTAAACAACAGGAGTAATCCAGTTAGGATACTTCGTTGGTCTTTTTAATATGTTTTTCCTTCGCTTAAACAATAGGATTAATGTATACTTTCGACATGCTTTATTTCATTTAATATTCTTTCCCCCCATATTCTTTACAGGGTTTAGGTTCCTTTGCTACAACCTTCTTCGAGCGTTGGGTACCTTCAGAAAGTAATAGCATAGCCTACATGCCAAACTACGTAATGACATCAAATGTTCCATTATTGCATATGGTCTTGCTTTTGCTGGATTTGTGATCTTATATATGCATCTTGAAAATATCCTGGAATTGTTAGTGTTGCTTCAAATTCAAATTTGAAAAAAAATGTATTGACCCGCACAGTGTGGCTGTATTTTGTTCTTGCTCGCCACTCCGTCGCCTGCTCAGGTCCACCCGGGATTTCTCAGTTCATCATGTGTCGTTCTTCTTCTAAGGTAAACCTTTGTTTCTCCATTCTCCTTGCATTCTCTGACACTGCATTTTATGTCTTTCTGTGAATTTGATAGATTTCATCATATTTCAACGTCACTGATGTCATGTATGCCGAGCACCCACAGTTTTGTTACGTCCAAGATTTTTTATTTACAGTTCTATAATGACAAATCATTGTTTGTTTTCATGTGACAGCGAAAACCATGGCCTCGGCTCCTTGGCTGCCAAGATTCGCATCTTCATCCCCTGCCTCTAAGAATAACATATTTGTCTTTAGCTAAGGTATGACATCTGATTCCATTCAGTTAAACTTGATTTGGTTTTAGTTTTTTGTATGCGGTTTTTGATTTGTCGTCAGCATTAGGATTTTGAGTTCTTGGGCCTTGATTGCCAAATAGCTTCTTTTAGTTTCTATTGGTATTACACCAGCCAATCAGTTCTCGCTCACATGATTTATGGCTGCTCCAATGCCTATGCATCCTTCAATTTTGCTCTTTGTCTATGTTTGTCTTTCTCATCCTTAGGCTCAAAATTTTCAGAAGAATAGCCTACTCCACTTTTCTGGTCATAATGAGCCTAACTAAGGTCGGTTTTGAATGTTCAATTGCAGAGTCATAGTAGCCTCCAGATGCATTTGTCTACATGCTCTCAGGCTATTTGATGGAATGCCACCGAACAATATAGTTTATGTAAGTGAAATTGCCTTTCTTATCCAATTTTTTAAATGGCAGATAAATTTGTGCTATTTGAAGTGTGTTGAATTGTTTGGAGTAGTAAACTTGACAGCCCCAAAAAATTGCAGTTGTTTTTTTTATCCATTACCTTCTGAGTCATAAATCCTTCTCCCTTAGGCATAAATTTATCTTGCCTGCAAATGCGTGAACAGGCTGTAGGCGCGCTTTACTGCACCGGATATTGCTCTGTGCAGCAATCAATCATGAACTACCTATTTGCAAAAGGATTAAAGGAATGCTTTCCTCGCAACACATTTTATAAAGGGAGTTCATCATGTCAGCAGATAAATATTTGTGCAGATTTGGAATTAGCAACAATCTATTTTTTTCCCAATCGCTAGGGTCCTCTACATAGTGTTTCTTTTTTGCCTGTGGAGACTTGCGTCTTACTGCTAACTAGCTAGCTACAGATGCAGTAAGAGCTTTTGCTATGATATAATTTCTACATGCCTCACTGATCGTGTACCATTTTATGTGTCTATTTTCGTTGTTCATCATTAGTACTGATGCGCCAAGGTTTTACCATATTAAGAAAACATATTGATTGCCTAACCTTTTGTTTGGATGACCTGTTACGGTCAGCGAACAATATTGGTTTCATTGATCTGTCCAAATATGCAAAACGATGTGTGCGGCATAGTTTTCACCTGTTTTCGCTAACACAGTTGTGCCCTTTTTTTCCAATCACTTACTCAGTAATGCTTCAATTCTTAATCTTCCCTTCCTATAGTTGGCACTGAAATTAGGCAGCACCTTATTCATTCAGAGAGGTTGACTGGAGTGCAGTTAGGCTCAGGTTAGCATATATAATGCATTAATGACTGTTTTTAGGCTCACCAGCTAGCTTTTGTAGTGGAAATAATGCATACTGATTGGACTGCAATACAAAGTGAAGATAAAGCTTATAGGACCTTAATTAAGTTAGATGACCACAAAGTGGGATAGAAATTTAAAAGCAAATTTCACTTGGAATAGAATTTTTGCTTCTGTAATTTTGGTTCTTATAAGATATTATTTGCTTCGGCAATATGAACTCCCATCTGAAATGTACACAATAAGCAAAAGTAGTTTTTCTCCTTTGGATTCATAAATTGATTTATTATCCTTAATTTGGATTTCATACGCTTGCTCATCATCAGCGACAGATATAACTGCTGCTAAACATTTTATAGGATATTTGTAATTTGGGCGAATATGGAAATTTTCTTGCCTACCACATTGTAAAATTTTCTTTTGCATTGTATTTTACCTTTACTACTGTTTTTTTATAGGCGCAGTGTCATATGTGACAATAGGTCCTTCATATGTGAGATTAGGCATTTAGTTTCATCGTACATATGCCACTTTTATTTGTATTTATGTAAAATGTATGAATGCTACCAATGTTTTCTGCAATAGATAAAATGTGAGTCCCTTCGGGAGTTACGTCACTTAGCCAATTTTCGTGTCATTGTTATGTTACTACAGATGATGCTCCAATTGAAGTGGAAATTGGCTTGCCAGATCGGCGTGTGATTTGGTTCTTCTGTCTCAACAAAGCAACGTACAAAGATGAAACAAGCATGTTTAGTATGATAGTTGCCTTTTTATGTATCGGACTTGTGTGGGATTGGGTCTGTTTGTGCACTGCCCTTCACGATATGCTTATGGATGATAACTGATAGCTTTGCTTCAGGAGCATGTACTCTTCTGTAACTTAGGTAATTTTTCAAGGTAGATCATTTTAATGTGCTGTTAACGATCCAAACTTTGCTATAATATTATATATGCACTCGACTTCCGGTCGTAAATGCACTTATTACTGGCTTTAATACCATTTGCTGATAACTTGGCGAGCGTGCAAACGCATCTCCCAAAGGCTTCAGGCCTTTGAATAACTTATTATAGGAGTACCTATTTATCAACCTCATACAGTATTCCTTAGGCATGAACGGATATGGCTTATGGCTTCAGGCCATGCACATGGGCCATCACGTGTCTCACGCTCAGCAGGAGCATGCGCTGTTCTTATCCCTTCGTTCCTCCTTGCAGAGTGCTCGAGAGTGCTCGAGAGTGAACCGGTGACACTGGGTGCAGTGCACGCACATGGCCTGAGGATGTGGCAGATGCCTTTTCTCACATGAACACCTGACCCGTACGTTCTTTCCCTTCTTCCCTTCCTTGACTTCTCTTCTCAGAAACAGGAAATACGGAGAAGAGGAGGGGAAAGGCATCGGTGGCCCGCGCCCGCGGCTGCCTTGCTAAATATTTTAAGAAAATTAAACAAAATATTTTAAAAATTAAAGATGCATAATTATAAGAAAATCAAACAAAATATTAGCTACCCACGCACGCTATTTGCATAGGCCAACTTAATTGCTAGTGTTTATAAATCAAACAGACGTAATAGCGTACACAGGTTTCATGCATCTTCATTTTCGAAGAAGAGCACTAGTAGTAAGTCAACAATATTATTGTTCTTGGATATGAGACCGAGAGGTTCCGATCTGATGAGCAGCAGCTTGCAATGCGGATGTCCAACTCTAAAAGCAATATATCATACAATAACAATTAGACTCTTGAGTCTTGACTGATGAAGTGAATAATAAATTCCCATCGCGTAGGTGTGGCTTCGTTCTTCATATCAAATCAAAGGAAACTAATTCTCCATCTCCCGCAGTCTGTGCCAGCCAATACATACAAATTAATAATGGGCATCAATTCATGGGGGCGAGAGAGAGATAGGATTAGTATCAAACGACGAAGGTATATGGTTTTATTAGATTGACGTAGAAAACGAATGCATGAGAATCTAGAAGCTTTTACATACCTAATGTAATCCCCAGCACGGCAAGTCAACTCTGGGCTAGTCAGGAACAACGCGTCCACAGTTTCGTGGAACACGCTCATCATCAGCGCCTCGTCATCCACTGGGCCAACGCTTTGTAGATGTATTTGCTTGAGGCAGGAGAGGTGCTGGAGCCCCTTCGGTGTAGCCCTGTCCCATTGATGAGTATCGAATAGCAAGTTGAGACGTCCTAGGCTGGGCATAGCCCCTGCCTCAAATGTCAGGGACGATATCCCGTCACAGTCGAACCAAAACTTCTTGACAAGAGTGAATAATCCTCCTCCTATCACGATCCTTGTCGTCGGGACATGTACAATCCGAAGTTCGAGACTGATGAGCTTGGGTAGCATCCCAATGATGGCAACGTCTTGCTGGACTATTTGTTTCGCGCCAAGGTTCAACTCCTGGAGGCATTGCAGATGGCCGACCCACCTAGGAACGTTGGTGAAGGTCCAACACCACAGTTTGAGCCGCTCAAGGCTGCTTCCAAAAGGAGGCGAAAGCAAGCTCAGCGGATCAACGCAGTGGGCATCAAAGCCATAACAGCGCGGAACCTCAAGCAATCTGAGCTTGCCGAGTTTCTCTAGACAAGTACACAAAGCAACCATCCATGTCGCCGTCGGCGACGGCGAAGAAAAGAGAGAGAGCTCTGATAGACCCGTCAGCTCTCCCAGTCCGTGTATACTTTCCAATGAGCTTGATGGCAGGCTAATGCCACTTAAAGTGCGCAGGTGTTTCACCTCTGCAATCCCACGAGGCAGTGCCGAACCATGCGGCATGCTCAGATGGGACAACCGTGGCACATCAACCAAGTCCAATGAATTCATAGGATAAATGTGTAGCTCAGAGAGATCCAAAGTCTCCAATAGCCGGAGCCCCCTTATTTCAGCTGGTGGTAGCTCCATGGTACAGAAGCTTTGTACCTTTAGATATCTCAGATGGGATAACCGGTTGATGATACCAAATAAGTCTACTCCCCTAGAAACACGGCCAACTACACTTAGCCATAACACTCGCACAAACTTCAGCTCTAGCAACAGAGGTATCGACCAGTTTGATACAACATTGAACATTGTAACAGAACGGACATGAGACAGGTTCCCAGCAGTGGTCGTCATAAGCATTGGGCCACCCTGATGTATGCCTCTCAGATCAACAGTAAGTCGACGAATAACCTTGTCTTTCACTGCTGATGCCATCGCTTCAGGCCCATTTATGAAACTGAGAAAATTGTCTTCCTTGCACTTCCTTATAATAAGGTCTAGCATCATATCATGTACTCTGTAACCTGAAACAAAGTGATTTTCTGCAGGTTGTACCACACTCCTGTTGACTAGCTCATTCAAATAATTCTCACCGACATCCCATACATTTTGCTCGGCGGAGGCACTCACAAAGCCCTCTGCCACCCATCGTCTCACTAGCTCAGCCTTCTCAATGATGTGGTCCTCTGGGTAAGTACCAAAATACAAAAAGCACGCCTTTAGGTGACGAGGAAGATGCTTGTAGCTGAGATCTAAGATATCCATCATCTTTTCATAGTCGACGTCGTTTGTTTCCACTTGAGGGGCTAGCTCAGTCCAGATGTATTCCCATGCCCCCCTCAAATTTGTTTTTTGGGAAGCTAAAATACCAGCTACAGTAAGAATTGCAAGTGGTAGGCCACCACACCTATTCAAGATTGCACATGAAACCTCTTTGAATTCAGAAGGGCAATCATTTTGAGATCCAAATATTCTAGTAAAGAATAACTTTCTTGAATCTGGCTCACTTAGGGCCTTCATATTATGAATGATTCTGCTGTTACCACAGCATCTTTTTGCCACCTCATCATTCCGAGTGGTTATCATGACTCTGCTGCAATAGTTATTTTGTGGGAAAGCACATTGAATGTCATCCCATGCTTTGATTTCCCACAAATCATCCAAAACGATGAAGTATCTGCGCACAAATATTTCATACAAAACATATGTGTGATCAATAATTTAGAATTTGTGAATTATCATTTCAAAACAGTAAGTAAATACATCGTCATACGAACAGTACAGTGGTATATATATATTAATTATCTAGAGATGGGAATACATCTTTTACAATAGATTATTTAAGGCTGACTGTATACTAGCCGTTGGTTCAGAAAATAAATAATACTTAATTATCTCCTTTTGGAAACCCACCTGAATATAAAATGTTAGTACAAAACGGGTTGTATTAGTTGCATACTAAAAGAGGACTCCTAGGCGTACAATCGTTTTCTGAATACAACAGTACATAGAGCTTTATGGTCTACTCCCTTAGTCCAATAAAAGGAATTACTAGGATTCATGCTGGTCAAACTTTCTTTTAAGTTTAACTAAGTTTATAAAAATATTAGCAACATTTATATGTTCAAATAAGTTTATCATGAAAACAATATTCAACAATCTACCTAAAGGTACTAATTATTTATAAAAAATATTAATATTCTCTCATATATTTATTTGGTCACTGTTGATCTTGAGAAGTAAGAATGAGTTTTTTATAGGACAGAGGGAGTAAGTTTGTTTTCTGTAAGGGAGTTTGAAGATTACTAATCGGTACTATTCGTTTCAAATATGTCGTTTAATTTTGTTTTAAATCATCTACAAAATCAAATAAGTTACATTAAATCTAGCATGGGATGTGTTGATAGTGTGTATTTGGTATTGTACATCTTATATTTTTATAAATTTGCAATGGTAAATATTAGCTAGTGAAGACTTTATTTGACTTATGAATAAATTCAAACGACCTACATTTTCAAACCAAGGGAGATTACAATTTTGTAACCAGAGGATATTGGCCACACTAAATATAGGAAAGTCAACAAGTGCTCATCAATCTTAAAAAAAGACAAATATAGTCTAGGCCAACCTAAATACAGAGTCAAATCAAATATTGGCCACATACTATATTGAATAATATAGGTGTAAGTGTAACCCATGTTATGTCTATGTTTACATGTTAATTGAAATGGATGAATCCCCTGATTTTGTTTCTACAAAATGAGATAAAGCATTATGACCAAGTACCTCTTATCCTCTAAGTGTTTGCTGAGGGCGTAGACCAGGTCATGTCGCTCCAAGCAAAGATCAGAATATTGTCGTTCTCCAAGTTGAAACAATATTCTCTTTAGTACCTTGTTAATGTCTGGATTCTGAGAAACACACACATTTACCTTGCAATTGAATTGCCCTTCAACTTGACGATACACCTCATTGGCAAGCGTGGTTTTGCCCAAACCTCCAAATCCTACTATTGACATAATCTTGAGCTGTTGCTCTTCATCATTAACCCATTTAGAAAGCTCTTCCTTTTGGGTGTCGATGCCCACAAGGGTTGTTGAATCCTTGCAGAGTATAGACAACCGAGGATCCTCAACAACCGGGTTAGTATTAGAGATACCCTCATCAAACTTGTACCTCTGTCGAAGTGTACTTGCTTGGATCACATGAGTCTTGATCTTCTTGATCTGATTGGCTATGCGGTATCGATCCTTGATAGTTCTTAGAAAGCCAGAAGCTTTTTGGAGGAACCCCACCCTATTGCCGGCCTCACCAACACAGTGCATGAAGTCATCAATACAATCTTCGATGTCATAGGACATGTCTATTATATCCTTCCTCCACTCCTTGGCCTGCGAATCAAGTCTGTCAGCAGCATCCATCTTCTCAAGTAGAGTTTCCATGGCACGGAGCTCAGCCCTAAGGAAAGACACCTCCTTCCGAAGACCCTTGATCTTCTTGTACTCATTGCCCATGAGGGTGCTGAGCTTTTCCAGGACTGGTTTCATCACTCCCATCGAAACGCTCACCGCAATACCGGCGGCTGCCATATCGTCTGCAGGCACACTGGTTTTGTATATACTCCGGCAGCTGCTGGGATCAGAACTCAGTTCAAACCAGGGAGGAGCAGCTGAATCACTGCCTGCGGATCCATGTGGAAGAAGAAAGTGAGGGATAAATTTATTGAAGCCCTATATTGCACTAGAAACTGGAAAGACAGCATCAAAAAAGTAAATTAATCTCGATACTTGATCTCCGATATTGTATTCATATTTTTCTTATACTGATACGGATATACATGATTGTCATCATCACTGCTTTGTAAGGTTTTAAATAGCGGGTTAAGGTGTTTAGCGGTTTATCTCTAAAACAGCTATTAGCGGAGCTATATCGGGCTATAGCGAGATATAACGGCTAAATTGTACATAAATACAGATAGTGGCACCCTGCCTCAAAAGGCTATAGCGGCAACCATAGCCGGCTATTTAAAACTATGCTAATTTGATGAACTGACAGACGAAGTAATGAATGATTTGGCCAAATTGGGGGGAAAGAAACCGAGATACGGAGAAAAAAAAAATGAGTGGAGCCGTAAAATGAGGTGAAGAGCACAAGGCCACAAGCTGGTGGCCTGCTCGTCCTTCTCAGCTTATCGTCAAATCCTACTATCAGAGCGCTAAAATCCACAAAACAGATGAGTCATGAGTCAAATTAAATCTCACCAGGTCTTCACAGATGAGTGGCGGACTCAAAATCTTATGATCTTCCCTCCCATGCATGAAATTCCATCGAAGCATGCAATAATTCTGCGGCCACAACAGAAAAAACAGAATTCAAAATATAAGCAGAGAAGCACACGAACGAATAGCCGACAGAACCTGCATTTGTGAGGAAGTACGTACTTACTCACCAGGTTAGGTATCTCCTTCCTCGGAAGCAGGAAATACAGCAGGATTTGGAAGCAGCAGTTAGACTAGAAACGGAGCGAAATCTCAGAAGCCAACTACGCCGTCGTCCCCAGAACCTCCTTCCGAAAGCCCTTGAGCTTCTTGTACTTGTTGCCCAGGAGCATGGCAAGCTTTTGCAAACAATTCAACAAAGGTAGTCAGTGCATGAGGAATCCATGGACATGTGCACATTCGCTATCTTTGAACACTATCTATCGAGCTGTTGCGCGCAGATGCAACCTGAGCTTGATGGATCACGTACCTGTGCCTACTTAATTAATTAAATGGCTGGTTTTCTTGAGAGTGAGCATAGATCTGGCCGATTACAAGCATAATACATGTGCCATGGTGACAACAGATCACGGATGGCCGATGTATGGATCACAACTCAGATTAGCAGCAAGTGTATGAAACACAAGCGAAGCTGATCCGGCGACAGAGCAGGTAATCTGTATGGAATAAACCAAGATGACACTGTAATAAGCTACGTGCTATGAGGAATCGAGAGGGCAGCTAGCTTTGAACACGAGCAGATACAGGCTATATGTGTCGGAAATCGATGGGTATATGTGCAAGTACGCTAGCTTGGCCCCTGCCTATTTTCGTTCATGCGAGTTTTTTCGTTCCTGATGATGGGATCTATTTAGTTAGCTGCAGGCCAACAGATCTGAAAGGAAAAAAAAAAAAAAAAGCGACGCAGGCACAATCAATAGATGCAAATCAGACACAAGCGAATGAACATGACGAAATCTGTATCTTTATTGACCAACAACTGATGAATTAGCAGCTTACCGAACTGCAAGGGCCGGGTATGATCTGGTGCAGAGACAGAGAGGCAGGATGAAGATCCAAGGAGCACAGTTCGTTCCTACTGAAGCATGCTCTCTGCTGCTCTCGTCGACATCACTTGAGCAGCGAGAAATCTTTCTGGGGAGTGGGGATATGATGTGTGTTTGTAGCTCAGCCTAAACCAACGGTGACGGCGAAGAAGAGCTTTGCAATGGCCAGAGCCCCAACCTTTCATATCATAGCCACGAAGCAGACCAACCATGTAAAAAGTTAAAACCTCCCATACTGGAAGGAATCTTCCCGTACCGTACTGATACTCGTGACTACTAGTGCAAGCACACGTCAGAGAACACATGTGCTCTGTCTGCTGGCTCCACCGGAGACTTGACGCGAGGGGGTGGTGGCCTTGCCGTGTGCTCAAGCAGCAAATAATGGAGGTCAGTCGTCGTCCGTCCATGGCGGTACTGGTACTAGATACTGTATCAATAGAACCACGTACTGTACTAGGCGGCCAGCCGATGATGACTTGACTGAGGTCTTCCGTTGATTCTGTTGTGATGGCACCAAGGTCGATCAAATGAGCAAAGCACGTAATATAAGGTGAAGCTGATCAAAATTAAAATCAGGAATAAACAACAGCTAGGGGTGGAACGAAATTGGATATGGGAATCCACATTATGGTTCGAAATATCCACATTCCAATAGCAAATGGGTAGGGGGCTCGCCAGGTACCTCTAAATAAATAACTGTGAGCCGTTCATTTTATTAAATCGAAGGAGCGATATCATCTATTACTACTTCTTCGGAGGTAATATTTACTTAGTTTTAAATTTTAGAAAATAGGATAAATAAGCAAACCTTTATATATAAAAATATTTTTCTAGATCTAATTGATGATGCATGCTGATCTATTAGATATGGTAAATCTTTTTATTTAGAAACTTTGTATAAAACATACTAAGGGCTTGTTTAGATCCAAAAATTTTAGAATTTTGACACTGTAGCATGCGTGTTAACTTTTGTAATAAGTATTCAATTATGATCTAAATAGGTTTAAAATATTCGTGTTGCGATTTACATGCAAACTGTGTAATTAATTTCTTTTTTATCTACACTAATGCTCCATGGATATGTCAAGACTCGATGTGATAGGAAAATCGGAAGTTTGAAGGAGAAGCAAAACAGGCCTAAATTAATTAGTATTATTTTGGATTGGACTGTGACATCTAAGGTGAATTCTTTTCTATTATTTTAGCAAAGGCAATTTTTGCCGCCGAGTGTATTATTTTGCCGACCGCAGCATTTGGCAAAATATGGCTTTGCCGAGTGCCACGAAATTTTGCACTCGGTAAAGTCTCAGGCACTCGGCAAAGTCTAGTTTTCCAGAAGCATGCATTCATCTGTGGCCAAAGCTTGGAACGGATGAATGAAAGGAGGTAATAAGCTGGCCACCTGGCGCGCTTGTCGTTGAGGAACTGCTCCTTGTTTTTTAACACGACCCCCAGAGACCAGATGAACGCGTTGGGTTGTTGCCCTTTTAATTTAATAATACTAGTCCAACATATATTACATATGTAATACATCTAATTAATAAAAAAATTATATTAAATTAAATGTTTTCATCTTTGTTTATTTTTAGACATAATAGATATTTTATATAGTCTAATCCAATTCATATAAACTTATGAAGTCATAAATATCAATTTACTTTTCCAAATTTTATTCTTTATTGGCTACTATAGTTTTTTTTCCATCAAACTAAAATCTTTTGTGATTATTACACTTTTTATTAACTCTACCTTTTGCTTGTTAATAATATAAGAGTTTTTGGTTTTACAGCATGTTCTTAAATACTACAATATATAGCAAAAACAATCATTTTAAAATATGCACGATGTTATTTAAGATAAGTGATAGAGCTTGAAGTGAGATCTCAGAAGGGCAGTAGTGCTAAACTAAAGAGAATTTTAATATTTATAATGATCGAGTTTAATTTTAAAGGGTTAGGAAAATATATTCACCAATGGGCTCTCATACTTCATGTCAAATATTTAGTTTTTCTCTACATGTTATTTTAATATTTCTAATAAAAGATATTTGTAATTTTAGATGTAGGTTTTAGAGGATATTTATTTTTAAGATAAAAATATAAAGAGTAAGATGATAAATTACCTTTCACAATAAGAGTACATAGGTAAATATATCTAAATTTAGATATACTTTAGATCATGTTTCTTAATGGCATATGTAGGTAGTTTGAATGTAGAGTCATGTGTTACCTTATGTTGTTTTACACAATAGTAGATGTACTTAATTATTTATAGAATGGATCTAAAAAATATTATTACCAATTGTAATTAGACTATACAAAATTTAGAGTCAAATGTTTCTGATTTTTGTGTGCATTTCAAGGATCCATCGTTTTTCCTATCATGTCTTATGAGGATTAACATGTCTGATGAGGATTAACATGGATGATCCATTTTTAATATTTGGATATATGAACTCTAGTTTCATCTTTTCTATGACTTCATAAATCATAGTTTCCATCTTGACATTCAATTAAGTTGTTTGTGATTCACATGTTAGGTATTCAGAAAATATTTTTCTGTTAAAGAGTTTAAGTCCTAGTAGGATTGTTCCTCCAAGTATTAATTAAGTTAAAATTCAGATTGTACCTTAGCACCGAACTTGTTTAATTTGCTATATCACATACCTATATGTGTCTAGTATTATTTTATATATCATACAGTGCACAAAATTTAATTTCCAATACTAATATGACATAATGTTTTAATTAAAATATCTAAACTTATTTAGAATAGTAACTTATCAATTTCATGGGTGTAGAAGTTTATGATTTAGAATATGTACTCGAACTTATAAATATCAATTTGTTTTTTTTAGTAGCACACAATACTATTTACAGGTATATTTAAGATTTTTTTTATAATAACTGAGGCATATACAAATATAAATCTAATACTTTATATTCTTTCATAACAACACACACATATATATATATACATATATATATATACATACACATACATATATATGTATATATACATACATACATATATATATATATATATATATATATATATATATATATATATATATATAATATCTTTCATGTTGATAGATGTGCGTAATCCAGATACAACATTAGTCAGTTACATTAAGTTATCTCTTATAATGATACATGTGGATAACCTAGATACAAGTGTATTTTAAATCATCTTTTATAATGATAGATGTGAGTAGTCTACAAAATTGGTGGGTTATATTTTAAGTTATATCTCATAATGACAGATCTAGGTAATATAGATACAAAATTAAATAGTTAAGGGTGTTATTTTGAATTATGTTTTATAATGTTAGATGTGGCTAATTTATATATGAACTTAGGGGGTTATTATAAATTATCTTTCATAATGGCAAAGGTGGGTATTTTATTTGCAAAATTAGAGTTACTTTATGTATTTTTTATAATGACAGAGATGAGTAATTTTTTATTCAAATAATAATAGATCCAATGGTTGTTATTGATGATGATTATTAGAGTCTATCAAATTAAAAGCTAGATGTTTCTAATTATTGTGAGAATTTTTAGGATTTATCTTTTTTTTCTTAGCGCGTCTAGTAAGAATTAAAATAGGTGCCTCCGTTAAGGCCTCTAATTAGTAATGGTAAGATAAGATAAGATGGACTAGACTAATAGATGCATAGGAACGGAGTGCGGTTGTTCGTTTCCATATCTCTGTATCTCTCTGCAGGGTTGCATGCAGTGCCCATCCATCTTTCACGGTTAACGAGCTAATCGTCAATTTCTTTATACAGTGCCACGCCGTAACAAAAGTCCGTGCCTGTCATGTGTAGGTGTAACGAAGACCGTCGGTGAGATCCAGACCGGCCGGCCAGGCTGCACATGATGAACTGACTCATGTTTTATTATAATAAATAAAAAATATCAATCCGTACGTGAAAATAAAAAAAATGCATCGCAGTACGTGGACGTGGGTGATTAACGGTTGGCCGGATGGTTCTAACTAATCCGTGTACCCCTAGGTTAAGGATTTATCAGGATCCCTACCTCTAAAGTTTAGAGGCATAAAAGTTTTAGAGCGTTATATTTAAGCTCAAAGTTCTAAAGTTCTTATGTGAGAATCAAAACTGCCCCTAACTCACATGTATGTACTTGTCGCCACGTGTGGTTAGCCATCCAAAACTCACATGCGTCCCGCGTAGTTTGCGCTAACTTTACCCCTAGTAGCTAGCTAGCTAGCACGATTAACTAATAATAAATTGTGTGCACATGGCATCGTATAGGCCTACCGCTCATTCCTGAGCAGTCGCTGTGAAAAATCACAGCAACCTCCAAAGTAGGATCTTTAATATAATAATTTACTTATAACCAAGCAATGCTTATGTGAAGGAAAAAAAAAGAAATACAGAGAGAAGAAAGTTTGGATCCCATACAATCATCAAGCTGGCACAAAAGCATAAGCAATGGTGGGTCTATACACTAGATGAATGTGAGGACTTGGAAAGAGATTGTGAGGTATAGATAAAAATAATATTAAAATAAATTTTATAAGCCAATAAAAGACTACTATTGTATAGTTTGGCATTGTAACTTGCCTAATAACTAAGCACTTGACTCTATTATTGGCCTTGCTCTTATCATGCTTAGTCAAGACAGGAATCCATCGAGGCATTGCAAATCTCACGAACCCTACGCCCTCGCTCTTCCCTTCAATTAATTTGTGGCCAAATAAAAGCTTTGAAATTCAAACCATAAGCCATAGCAGGTAGCTAGGCTGCGGAGACCTATGGAAGTTGAAGTCTCCTAAAAAGATCCAATTATAACAGTCTTGAATCTCATGGCTTTTAAACCAATTGAAGCTGGATCATCACAAGGCCCATAGAATGTTGGGAACTAGGTGTCCCCATTGTGTGCTGAAGTAAACTTGAACGGGATACCAAAATTTTGCTTATCAATGACAACACCCCCAAAAGTAGAGCGATTCCAGAGAACCAGGAGCCTCCCCGACACTCCAACAGAAGGAACAAAATTGAACTGATCAAAACGTCTAGGAGCGAATTTACGAATGTAAGACATTTCAAAGTGCTCGCGCTTAGTCTCCTAGAGGCAGACGATGGAGCAAGCGTTTTCCTCTATTTTATCTCAGACTGCATCATATTTCTGAACAACATTGATACCGCGAATATTTCAACATAAAGGTTTCAACTACGATTACTCATTAAGACACACTGGAAGATATAGTTCGAGAACCATCGTGCCTAGCTAGTAGAGATGGGGGGCAAAATCCAGACATAGTGCATAAGGCGGTCCAAGAGGAAACGAGCACAAACATAATAATATAGTTCAAGTTATTGAGCCATAGATGGATAATGCTGGGGGGCCATGAAGTGCCTTATGGAGCACCCAAGAATAGCCCGCCGATGAAGAGGATTAGATGCTTGCATCATGAGTGTCTGCAGAAATCGACGCCATCATCAGCACTTCATCTGAGAGCTCTTCAGGAACAACTCCACAATCTATTCCCCATCCCTGAAGGATAGGCATTGGCACCGGTCCAGTCTTCCCTGTATTCTCATCAATTACAACCACACAAATCCTCTATTTCTTGCTCGCTTCTTTGCTAGGTCTTACAGAGTGGTAGCCATCAATCTTGTTAAGCCTCGTACTACGCCTTACATTGCTTTCAACCAAAGGACTCGAGGGGTTGGCAACTGTTGTTGGTAGGGAAACAGTGCTAGCAGCTCTTCCTGACCTCCTCTTTCGGCCTCTGCTAGCTAATGGGTTGGGCTGAATCTCTCCCATTTGAAATTCAAATGTTGATGAGCCACTCTGTCGTGGGCACTGAGGCTCTGAATTGACAACACGGTCCTCCAATGGCATTACTAGGTTGGTTGCCTCCGTGTAGAGTGCCTTGACACGGGGATCAATAGCCACGGGGCTGGAAGGCCCGGATGTATGGACCTTTTCATCCACCTTGTACCTCTTGGTCGCTCGCCTGCCTCCAGCACACGAGCCTTGAGCTCATCGATCTGGTTGGCGATGCGGTGGTGGACACGCAAGGTCCTAAGGCGGCGAGCAGCCTTTTTGACAAAGCCTTCTTTACTCTCATCAGGACCTGCTATGCTTTCAAAATTGTGCAAGAAGTTATCGATGTAGTCCTCGATGTCGTATGCCATCTCCCGTACATGGCTCCTCCATTCTTTGGCCAAGGGATCGAGGTCATCGTCCATGAGCTCCAGAGTCTCAAGGAAAGCGTTCATGGTGGTGAGATCATCCTCAAGAAAGGACACCTGCTTCCTCACCCCTTTTAGCTTCTTGTACTTGTCGCCCATGAGAATGGCGAGCTTGGACAGGAGGGGTTTCATCACACCCATGGAAACGCTCACCATAATGCCTGTAGTTGCCATGGATCTTTAATTCCTCACCACTTGTCAGTATCCTTCTGTGCTTGGGCTAATCTGCTGCGGACCCAAGTGGGGACTTGGTCCGGATTGTGATGAGTGATTGTCAACGGAGTTCACTTGGCATGTTGGTCGGCTTGTGATGTGCAGGTGTTGGGCTCAGATGTAGTGGCGGATGGTGAAGTGAAGGTCAAGTGAGCGGGCCGTGCCGATGGACTGGGAGCGGTGAAGGACGGACGCAGAACTTAGGCCGAGGGACTTAGATGCCGGAGAGCCAGCAGCGGTGGCGGACACTGCGACGTCGATAGGCACGATTGAACATGGTCAAGGGATTCGAGTGGTACGCGGGTTTTCGGGTTTGGGCCTCAAAACCCGGGTGGAGCTGCTTCCGGCGGGAAGCGGGGCGACACGCGGCGGAATCTCCGAGGTTGTGTCAAGGCGACGGCAACTCGAGCATGAAGCGGGGTCGTCCGATCATATCTTCAGTCACAGGTTGTTCCAGAATGTCTTAGGGCTAGCTGGCTCACCTGAGTAGCAGTAGTTAGTGGCTAGGGGCTTTTCTGTAAATTGCAATAAGTGGATATTAGGGGATGGCAGCCCCTCCCCTCTCTATTTCTCTCACTCTCTCATTCTCTCATCCCCTCCACTTAGGGTTAAGACACTATTAGGGAGAGATCCACTACTTGTCCATGGTAGTGTAAACTTGTGATTTTGAGCTGGGAAATCGAGGCCCTAACCTCGTGTCGTCTCCGGGATTCATCCCTTGTTCATGTGATTTTCGTTTCGTGGTGGTGTTCATTTTTCCTCATTTTCATGCCTAGTTACAATCTGATTTTCCCGGAGTTTGAGTCAATTTCAAGCGATGATTTCTTCGGGATTAGTTCATAGCTAGTTGAATTTCACCTGTGCCAAGTTTGAGTTTGTTTCCATGAGTTTTGGGTCGGATTTCATCGGTTCTCTGTCCGTTCCTTTTTCTGTTCGTGCCTAGCAGAGAAGCTGTTCTTCTTGTTCGTCTCTGGATGCGTGAGGGATTTTGTGTGCAGGTCGCAGCAGCAGCGCTACCAGCGCCGTGCGTGCTCGATTGAGCGGCGTTCGTCGTTGGACTAGTGCACGCCGTCGCTCTGCACCTGGAGTTCGTCGTACTGCTGCTTGCTACATTGACCAGGTTCTTACCTCTTGCTTGTGCCTAGGTGGAGTAATTATTTTTGATTGGTCAAAGGTTCTGTTCATGCATCTATGAGTTACTTCAAGCAATCATTTGCTAATCTTTGGGATACTAAATTAATTCTATTGCTTAGACTAGTATTTACTGTTGAGAGATCAATTGCATCCACTTTCTTTTGCTGAACGAGCACTAGCAGCATCTATTTCCATCCTGACTAGCAGTAAGTGTGTTGGCTGTACGTGCTGTAGTTTTTCATCTTGCGTTGCCCCTTTCATCTACAGGAACTAGAATGGAGAGTAATCATTGCATGGTTATTTAATTAATTTCAGTTATGTGCAAGTGATTGACTTTGCTTCTAGCTGTGTTGAGCATAGCTGCTTGTCTGAGAAATTAGAATTACACTGCAGCGGAGATTTTGCAGCATGCAGCTGGTTTGATTTTCGTAGCCCCACTGCTCGGTCATCCAGTTCGTTTTTCAGTCTTGTGTGAGCTACTGCGTTTCTGTATTGTGACTGAATCAGAGTTTGCCAAGCAGCAAGCTAGTAGAAGCATCCATTTGTGCAGAGTTCATGCTTACTGTTGCTGCTGTTTTTGTGCAGCTACAGTAGCTGATTTGCTACAGTAAGTTCAGCATCGGCAACAATCTTGTTTTGTCCACAGTTTGCGCGTTTGAGCTCCGATTCGATTTCTGCTTGTTGCGTTGGCTTCGTGGTGTTCCGCTGTGCTTCTAGAGAGCATCCACCCACTCGGTTGGGTCATGAACATCACGGTGTTTTATTTGTGTGTTTGGAGGTGATGTTGGGACAGTGGCCAAATATTTCGAAAGAAATTTGAGGCTCCCATTCACCCCCCTCTGGTCGCCGTTTCCGGTCCTTCAATTGGTATCAGAGCCGGTTAAGGATCACTCTACCTTAATCGGTCCGTGATCCGCAAAGGCGACATGGATCGTGGCGCCGGAAAGCCACCTCCCTTCGATGATGGGTCGAATTATGCCTATTGGAAGATTCGTATGTCGGCGTATCTTCAAGGCCTAGACTACACCATGTGGGAGATCGTTGAGAACGAGAATTAGGTTGTGTTGGCTCCAGCGGCACGGATTACTCAAGAACAAAAGGACTAACACAACGCCAACTCTCGTGCTCGGAGTGTTCTCTTCTCTAGCTTATCGGTTTCAGAGTTTGAGCGTGTCTCGGATTGTACGACAGCTCGTGAGATATGGCAGAGGCTTCAAGCCTATCATGAGGGCACCGCCCAAGTGAAGAATCATCTCTACGAAACGTACAAACGAGAGTACGAGAATTACAATCAGCTAGACGGAGAGTCGATCTATTCCTTGTTTTCACATTTTCAAACCGTGATAAACAAGATGAGGGCCAACAGAGCACAGCTTCCCTATGATGACCATGAGAGAGCCCTTAAGCTTCTTCATGCCTTAGATCCTAGAGTTTGGGGCATGCGAGTGATAGCTATCACCGAGTCCTCCTTCTATGACACCCTCACGGTAGATGAGCTATTTAGCAAGCTCAAGGCTGCTGAAATAGATCAAGCTACCCACGCCAAGATCTGGAATCCCACTTCACCATCTATGGCTTTGGTGTCAGGTAATGGAGGTAATGGCGCACCTTCTTCTTCTAACCCTTCACAATTATCTTTTGCCTTGTCCTCTCTTATGACTGTGACAGAGGAGCAGTTAGAGGTGCTTGGTGACGATGAGCTTGCTCTCATCATCAATCGGTTCTCCCGGTTTCATAACAACCGGATGAACCGCCGGCGTGGAGGTCGCAAGGAAGAATGCTTCGAGTGCGGGGACTTGGACCACTTCATCGCCGATTGTCCCAAGAGGGGCAAGTCTTCATCCAAGGATGACCACTCCAAGCGGCGGGACAAGAAGGAGTACACCTCCGACAAGCACAAGGCGAAGTACTTCGACAAAGAGGAGTACAAGAAGAAGTTCCACAAGAAGATGCGGGCCAAGTAGCGAGCCTTCCTCACCTCTCTCAGCGACATCGACGATGACTCCAGCGATGATCAAGATGCTTCCTCGAGTGATGATGAAGCCACCAAGAAGGTGGAGGACAAGCTCAATGGCTTGTGCTTCGTCGCCACATCCAACCTTGGAGGGTTTTGCACCATGGCGATCGAGGACGCCGAGTTGGAGTCCGGGAAGGGCAAGGTGCTTGAGGACGACACTACATCGCAGGTATCGCTCAATTCCGATGACCTTGTTGCTGAAATTGATGTCTTAAATTCCACACTAGTTAGCCAAGATAAGTTGTTAAAACGCACTGCCCTTGAGAGAAATGAGTTCAAGAAGAAGTGGGAAGTAGCCGTGAAAGAACTTGAGTTGGTTAAGTTTAGTGTGGTGGTCACCGATGAGCTTGATTGTGATAAGTGTGCTGTGCACATGGGTAATTTGGCTACTTTGCAGTCCAAGTATGCCCGCTCTTTAGAGGAGTTAGCCAAGGTGAAGGCGAGACCGGTTCTCTTGGGTGCGTGCAAGTCTTGCTCAGACTTGCAAACCGAGTTAGCAGAGAAGAATGCCAAGATTGCCTTGCTTGAGAAGCCAATTCGGTTAGCACCGTTGATGGGAAATGTGCTTTGTGTGAAGCTTTGGAGATCGAGCTTGGAAATTGCAGGCATGCTAAGAAGCATGTTGAGGAGAAAAACACCTACCTCCGTACCATCTTGAATTGGGTCTCTTGCAATGAGCCCCAATTGGGCATGATGGTGAGCCAATTCCGTAGGAGAATGGATGGCTCGGGTTTAGGCTTTGCATTAGGTGGGAAAGATGGGAATTCCTTTGGGAAGGTAGGTGAAGCTAGTGGCATGACTCCTAGTGAGAAAAATCCTATTCCACTCAAGCTCACCAAGTTCACCCCACCTAAGCCACCACAACCCATTGCCGGGGATGGACTGATTGTTGAACCTCCAAAAGCTCCACCGGCCAAATAAGTTTGGTCTCCCAAGCCAAACCACTTCCGAAACTCACTTGACACATTGCTAAACGTCCCTAAGGAACCCCTTCTTAAGGTCCAACCTCCACCTAGATTGAACCAAAACCACAAGAAAGTGAACCCACCACCCAAGGTGAGGTATCATTGTGAGTATTGCAAGAGGGATGGTCACCTAGTTGAGTTTTGCTTTAGGAGAAAGAGGGATGAGAGGCACGAGTTTGAGGTGAACAACCGGAACACATATCGCCAACCCCATGGTGTACATGTGCCACCGGTTGAGAGGCGCTTTGCTAGGCCAAGAGGTACAATGCCTCAAGGTTCAAGGCCTTTGGTTGCGAGACCACGAGGTGGTCGTGCTCGCCGTGGCCCAAGTCATGATCGATATGGCTATGGACCTCGTGGCGGTGGTTTTTCGTACTACCCTTCTAGCGGACCATGTTTCTTCTCTAGTGGTGATCGCTTCTCTTCTTCTTTGGGATATGGACAATTTGGTGCTTTTGCTGACATTTCTCCTAAGCGATTGGGACAACACTGGTATCTTTCTTATGCTACTAACCCCAGTGTTGCACCATATGCATATTCCATGTCTTATCTTTGATGACAGGTGTTGGCGTTTCTTAGCATCACTACTAAAGATAGACTAAAGGTCCGTCCTTAATAATAATACTAGAAACATAAGTTGACATTCCCAACCACCATTACTTCAGAAAGGTAACCCTTGGCCCTTAGTGGCACCGGCCTATGTAATGTAGTCTGGTAATAGTAGTTAGAAGTGCCAGATTGGCCTTCCTAACCGTCATTACTTACGATATACAAAACTGTGGCATGGCGCCGTGTGGTGCAACAAGAATTATAATCCTTAAGTAACGGTACTTAGATACGCCAATCGATAGCTCAGTAAGAAATAAGATTACTCTACAAGCGCACAGAACTATCATTGTAGCATTTCAACTCGTGAGTATTCAAGGGTGTCGTATTTATAATTTTCCGTAGGAGGGCATGATGAATTTCATCTAGCTTTGGTATAAATATGATTACTTATTTGGATGCATAGGTAGGCATAGCATAAACAGGGGTTAAATCAAGTTTATAAGATAGTGAACACACACATCGGAGCAACCTCAAGGATAAAAAGGGAAAAATAAAGAATAAAAGAATACAACTAACTGAGCAGGCTTTGGTCGTATACAGCTATGCAAACAATAGCAATTACATCTAACTAGCAAGACTAGAATTAGGACTAAGTCTGGGATGATAGGGAGATCCCTGCAACTGGTCTGCCAGCCGATAGAGACTTTCTGAACTCCTACTCAATACTCGAACGTGGGGGAATGCTAGGGATGGACAGGGCTGTCACCACCTGCCCACCTACCCCTCTGCCCGTGGGGTACCGACATATTCGCTGATCTCCGCATACCCGAACACCATGCTCGCGTAATTGGAAACAACTCCTAACCTCCTGGGATCCCAACCCTTCGGCTTGACAGGCTCGGCTAGGAGCAACCATGACAGCACAACGAACTATTATCCCATCCATAGTTCTTCCTCTATTTCTACTAATTTGATGAACAATGAAGAACTTTGATGAACATATCAAGAACATAACACATAGACTATGAACTAGTTCATATGCCATGATCATAATATGAACAAGATTATACTCTAATTCAGATGCATTGCTACAAACATAAGATGAGAACTTGCTCGTAGAGGAGAACTGAATTATATTCATACCAAGATGTTCTTGATTCCTCCAAGGAGACAAGCTCTCCTTGATAGCTTTGCCTTGCTCTACTACTACTAAACTAGAGAGAACAAGTATGAAATGTGAGGTGTAGTGCTCTAAATATTGGTGTGTGAGAAAGGGTGGAGCATCATCTATTTATAGCTAGGATAGGACGGTTTGGATGTCTCCAGGTTTGGAAGGAGGTGAAACCGCCCTTGGGGAACTGCCTAGAGCACCGCCACCGAAGACTGGGCCCGGGAGGCCCCACCTGGGGGGTGGCCGTACCCGGGGACGGTCGGTCCCCTGGCTGGGCCCGCTGGCCACCGCCTTCGGGTGGTCGGTTGCTCCCTGGGCCTGGACCTCCCCCGCGATTACGGATGGATCCAGTTCAGTTCTTAGGTGGGCTTTCTCGTTTGGTTTGCGCCTTTTCTGAATACGTTTACCGGTAGTACGCTTTCTTGTGAATTTTATGTATTTCCACGTGTCAGACCTGCAAGTTACATATACAACAAAACTCGTGGAAAGGTTAGATAAAAGCCCTACTTTTATTTGTTTTAGTATTAAAATGATGTTGTATTTTAGTTGCTAAGGACCGACAACAACAGGATGAAGGCTTGGAGAACACGTGGCTCGTCGATTCCGGTTGCTCACGCCACATGACCGGAAATCCTAAGTGGTTCTCCAGCCTCGACCCCGTGCATGTTAAGGAGTACATCACTTTCGGGGACATAGCAGGGGTAAGGTTCTTTCTCGAGGTACTATTAGAGTGAATGATGGCTTTGTCTTGAAAGATGTTGCGCTTGTGTACAATTTGCATTTCAACATGCTCTCAGTTTTGCAACTTCTTCAAGACGGCTTTGAAGTTCGTTTTTAATCTGACTGTTCTAGAGTGCTTGATTCGCGGGGGTGATCTTGTTTGCCGGATCACTCGATTTGGCCGCGTGTTTAGAGCTGACTTTTCTCGCTCTTTTGGTGCTTCTCGGCGTTTGGTTGCTGGATCCTCCTCTGATCTTTGAAAGTGGCATAGGAGGCTTGGACATTTGAGCTTTGATCTACTTGTGAGATTGAGTTCACTTGGCCTAATCCAAGGATTGCCTAAACTTAAATTTGAGAAGGATCTAGTTTGCCACCCTTGTCGCCATGAGAAGATGGTAGCCGCTTCTTATTCCCCCTCCATTAACCAAATCATGACCAAAAAACCTGAGGAACTCTTACATATGGACACGGTAGCTCCATCTCGGGTTAGGTCGGAAGGTGGGAAGTGGTATATTCTTGTGATTGTGGATGACTTTTCGTGCTACTCTTGGGTGTTCTTCTTGGTGGGAAAGGATGAGGCATTTTCATGCGCTCGGGACTTGATTTTATGTCTTCAAAATGAGTTACCAAAGAATGCCATGAGAGCGATTCGCATTGACAATGGCACGGAATTCAACAATACTCAATTTGAGACATTTTGTGCTTCTTTGGGTCTTGAGGATCAGTTTTGTTCACCCTATGTCCCTCCCCAAAATGGTGTTGTTGAGCGCAAAAATCGGACCCTTGTTGAGATGGCTAGGACGATGCTTGATGAGCATAGGACTTCTAGGAAGTATTGGGCCGAAGCAATCAACACAGCTTGCTATGTTTCCAATCGTATCTTTCTTCGGGCTTTCACCAAGAAGACATCTTATGAGCTACGATTTGCAAGACCACCCAAGGTAAGCCACCTAAGGGTGTTTGGGTGTAGATGTTTCATCCTCTAAGTTTGAGTCTAGGTCTTCAGACGGTATCTTTCTTGGTTATGCCACTCACTCTCGTGCATATCGTGTACTTAACCTTGAGACTAACCGTGTTGTGGAGACCTGTGAGGTCACATTCGACGAGACTATGCCTTGATCTTCTCCTGTCTTTGAGCGTCCAGATGATGATGAGTTTGAGGAGACCATCTTTGTGGAGGATGGAGAGGAAGACGCCAATTGGGGTGATCCCGAGCTGTCTCCACCAGCTCCCCCAGTCAAGCCTACTTCCACGACTTCACCTCATGGCCCCGAGCCTTCTTCTTCTACTTCATGGGGACCGTTCGAGCCGGCCCCTCAGCCCGTGCATGCTGCACCTGAGGAGGCCCCAGATGTTGCCGAGGGGGAGGCGACTTCTTCGAGGGTGGCACCTCGATACATCCAGCGCCGCCACCCTCCAGAGATGATGATCGGCGACATTGACCAGCGTGTTACGCGGTTCAGATCTATCTCTCATTTCGCTCACTCAACATTTGTTTCTGATTCCGAACCCAAAGATGTTGGACAGGCTCTATCTGATCCCGATTGGATTAACACCATGCATTAGGAGTTAGAGAATTTCGAGCGCAACCGTGTCTGGGTCTTAGTTCCTTTACCCCCTGAGTGTCATCCCATTGGTACCAAGTGAGTCTTTAAGAACAAACAGAGTAAAGACGGGGTGGTTGTGAGGAATAAGGCTAGATTGGTAGCACAGGGATACTGCCAGAAAAGAGGGGAGAGACTATGAGGAAACCTTTGCTCCTGTTGCCCGTATAGAAGCGATTAGGATTCTGTTAGCTTTTGCAGACTCAAAAGGGTTCAAGCTATATCAGATGGACATTAAGAGTGCATTTCTTAATGGGTATATAGAGGAAGAGGTTTATGTGAGGCAGCCCCCTAGTTTTGAGAGCCCTAAGTTCCCCAACCACGTGTATAAGCTTCACAAGGCTTTATACGGGTTGAAGCAAGCTCCTAGATCTTGGTATGAGCGCCTTAAGACATTTCTTCTGGGAAAGGGTTTTCAAATGGGCTCGGTGGTTAGGACTTTGTTTCTCCTCAGGCAGGGCATTGACATCCTTTTGGTGCAGATATACGTGGATGATATCATCTTTGAGGGTTCTTCTCACGCTCTTGTTGCCAAGTTTTCAGATACCATGGGCAGAGAGTTCGAGATGAGCATGATGGGAGAGCTAACCTTCTTCCTTGGGTAGTAAATCAAGCAAACCCAAGAAGGCACCTTTGTCCATCAAGGGAAATACATGAAGGATCTGCTGAAGCGGTTCGACATGGGGGAGGCCAAGCCTCTTTCGACGCCCATGTCAACCACTATGGCCCTTGATGAGGACAAGGAAGGAGAGGTGGTGGACCAGAAGGAGTACCGCAGCATGATCGGTTCCTTGCTGTACTTGACGGCGACGTGACCGGATATCCAGTTCGCCGTGTGTTTGTGTGCACGGTTTCAGTCTTCACCGAGATCATCTCATCGCCAAGCCGTCAAGCGCATTCTTAGGTACCTGCGATTCACTCCAGAGTTCGGCTTATGATACTCGGCCACTTCCACCCTCTCACTCTGTGGCTATTCTGATGCTGACTATGCGGGTTGTCGTGTGTATCGTTAGTCTACGTCTGGCACCCGTCAGTTTCTTGGGACTTTCTTAGTGTCTTGGTCTTCTAGGAAGAAGAGTGGTATTGCCCAGTCTACCTATGAGGCTGAGTATGTAGCTGCTGCCGCTTGCTGTTCTCAGTTGCTATGGATGGTGCAGACCTTGAGGGACTACGGTCTATCTTTTAGACAAGTTCCACTCTATTGTGACAGCATGAGCGCCGTTAGCGTAGCAAAGAACCCATTGTTACATTCTAAGACCAAGCATATCGAGGTTAGGTTCCATTTCTTGAGAGATCACTGTGAGAAGGGTGACATAGACCTGATTCACGTGGACACACATAACCAGCTGCCTGATATCTTCACTAATCCACTTGACTTGACCTAGTTTTCTCGGTTGAGGAGTGAACTCAGGCTCTGTTTCCCTTTTTAGAGGAGGGAACTTTGGATTGTACACTAGTTTTAGATTCTTTTGTAGATTGGAGATTTGTTTCACCTTTATATCATATTTACATTTTCATGGCATTTTGTGACATATCATTTTGAGTTTCAAGAATATAGCTATGAGTTTGCTTCTATGCCTATCTTGGTATGTTGATACATGTTTAGGCTCTCTTTGATCATTTGAACCCTTGTTGAGCTAAACATGACTTTTTATGTGAACTTGACTAATATTGATGAAATCTAAAAAATTTGTTCACCCTTGAGTTTGGCAACTAGTATGTATGGACTTGTTGAGCTCTCATATGCTATCTTTTATATACTTGGTTGCTATGGCTCATACCTTGTTTCACTCACTTGCTTAGATAAATCTAGTTCACATTGTGCTAAAATCTTGCAATCTAAGTTAAGTGATGAAAAGATCGATATAGATATGTATTGTACCACCTCAAAGTATCTAGACGGCTTCCTATTACACATTTGGATGAACTAGAGCTTTGTAGTGGATGACCGAAACCATTGCTTTTAGCTAATCATTGTCTTTGACATAGGCTACACATGGTTGAAAAGTTAGGCGAAACAATACATATAACCTCTCGCACACACATGTCTTGCTAATACTTGTGGAACACCTAATGTAGAGAAATTGGTTAAATTAAAAAATTTCACTTGTGTTAGATTCTTCTATGACTTGATGTGTGACCTTGGCTTGGGATAGTTCACCTTGTATACACTTGTTTAGCACTTGATCTGATCTCCTTTCTATATATTCTATGTCCTACTCTTATTGTGAACATTCTAAACTTTAGTATCAAAATTGCTCACTATGCTTCTCTCATATGGATTGTTCTTTTGATCATCTTAAGCATCTACTACCCGTATCTTGATGAGCATTTTGGCAAACTAATGGCTATACTCCTGAAGCTTTTGCATTCATATGCATTTGCATGGTTGAGAGGAGAAGGTTTTTGGAACCTTGATGTGTGCATGTGTCAACAAGGGGGAGAGATTTCCACACACTTTTGAGTTGAGCACACATTCAGGGGGAGTTTGGGAGCTAGTTGTGTTGAGCCTCGCCTCTTTCTGGAGGGACTAGCTTTCCTTTGCACTTGTGCTTGCTTAGTGACAATGTGCTTGCTTGTCATTGGTTTTGTGGTCTTTTGGGCAGGTTTTCTTCTTTCCCTTTCTTCTTCTTCCTCTTATTCTCACTATATCATGACTATCTGTGTTGGTGTCGACAATACACTCATCAAGGGGGAGATTGCGGACCCAAGTGGGGACTTGGTCTAGATTGTGATGAGTGATTGTCAACAGAGTTCACTTGGCATGTTGGTTAGCCTGTGATGTGCAGGTGTTGGGCTCGGATGCAGTGGCGGATGGCGAAGTGAAGGTCAAGTGAGCGGGCCGTGCCGATGGACTGGGAGCGGTGAAGGACGGACGCGGAACTTGGGCTGAGGGACTTGGATGCCGGAGCGCCAGCTACGGTGACGGACACTGCGACTTCGATAGGCGCGATTGAACATGGTCAAGGGACTCGAGCGGTACGCGGGCCGGCGGGACGCTGTTCAGGACGGTTTTCGGGTTTGGGCCTCAAAACCCGAGTGGAGCTGCTTCCGGCGGGAAGCGGGGCGACACGCGGCGAAATCTCCGAGGTTGCGTCAAGGCAACGGCAACTCGAGCATGAAGCGGGGTCGTCCGATCATATCTTCAGTCACAGGTTGTTCCAGAATTTATTAGGGCTAGCTGGCTCACCTGAGTAGCAGTAGTTAGTCGCTACGGGGTTTTCTGCAAATTGTAATAAGTGGATATCAGGGGATGGCAGCCCCTCCCCTCTCCATCTCTCTCACTCTCTCATTCTCTTATCCCCTTCACTTAGGGTTAAGACACCATTAGGGAGAGATCCACTACTTGTCCATGGTAGTGTAAACTTGTGATTTAAAGCTGGGAAATCGAGGCCCTAACCTCGTGTCGTCTTCGGGATTCATCCTTTGTTCATATGATTTTCGTTTCGTGGTGGTGTTCATTTTTTCTCATTTTCGTGCCTAGTTACGATCTGATTTTTCCGGAGTTTGAGTCAATTTCAAGCGATGATTTCTTGGGGATGAGTTCATAGCTAGTTGAATTTCACCTGTGCCAAGTTTGAGTTTGTTTCCATGAGTTTTGGGTCGGATTTTGTCGGTTCTCTGTCCGTTCCTTTTCCTGTTCGTGCCTAGCAGAGAAGCTGTTCTTCTTGTTCGTCTCTGGATGCGTGAGGGCTTTTGTGTGCAGGTCACAGCAGCAGCGCTACCAGCGCCGTGCGCTCAGGCACCGTGCGTGCTCGATTGAGCGGCGTTCGTCGTTGGACTAGTGCACGCCGTCGCTCTGCACCTGAAGTTCGTCGTACTGCTGCTTGCTACATCGACCAGGTTCTGACCTCTTGCTTGTGCCTAGCTTGAGTAATTATTTTTGATTGGTCTAAGGTTCTGTTCATGCATCTGTGAGTTACTTCAAGCAATCATTGGCTAATCTTTGGGATACTAAATTAATTCTATTACTTAGAGTAGTATTCACTGTTGAGAGATCAATTGCATCCACTTTCTTTTGCTGAATGAGCACTAGCAACATCTATTTCCATCCTGACTAGCAGCAAGTGTGTTGGCTGTATCTTTCATCTACAGGAATTAGAATGGAGTGTAATCATTCAATGGTTATTTAATTAATTTCAGTTCTGTGCAAGTGATTGACTTTGCTTCTAGCTGTGTTGAGCGTAGCTGCCTGTCTGAGAAATTAGAATTACACTGCAGGGGAGATTTTGCAGCATACAGCTGGTTTGATTTTCGTAGCCCCACTGCTCGGTCATCCAGTTCGTTTTTCAGTCTTGTGTGAGCTACTGCATTTCTGTATTGTGACTGAATCAGAGTTTGCCAAGCAGCAAGCTAATAGAAGCATCCATTTGTGCAGAGTTCATGCTTACTGTTGCTGCTGTTTTCGTGTAGCTACAGTAGCTGATTTGCTACGGTAAATTCAGCATTGGCAACAATCTTGTTTTGTCCACAGTTTGCGCGTTTAAGCTCCGATTCGATTTTCGCTTGTTGCGTTGACTTCGTAGTGTTCCGCTGTGTTTTTAGAGAGCATTCACCCACTCAGTTGGATCGTGAACATCACGGCGTTTTATTTGCGTGTTTAGAGGTGATATTGGGATAGTGGCCAAATATTTTGAGGCTCCCATTCACCCCTCTCTGGTCGTCGTTTCCGGTTCTTCACCTGCAAAGAACGCAGATCGTTGGGTGGAGTTGGTGCATTCAAATTTCAAAGTCAGATTCGGATCTGGAGTTCAGGATCCAGGAATCCAGCTGAGCTCACCTGCAGCGGTTCTTCAATAGTGTCGGAGTCAGATGATCAGATCAGGTCGGTTGATTGTTGACAGTTGCAGGCAGAGACAGCTTATTGATTGTGAAATGCTGCCGCCTGTGAGTAGAAGGCACAAGGCAGCCTGTGAAATGCCTGGAGCTAGCAACGTACAGATGAATCCAAGTCAAGATAGCTGCACCAACCAAGAAAGCGTACTACGCATAGATTCCACCAAACCAAGATAGTTTGAACATAATAATCCCAAAGAAACGGGAAAGTTGAAGTCTGCCCTTGAAACTGAAAATCCATCAACTTACAGTCAAATCGCGCAACACCAGTTCCTGGCCTCAGATCGTCGCGCAAGAACACAGTAGACAGTACACGGTGCGCAAGGACGAGCAGCGGTGGGCGAGAGCATAGGGGATCGGAGGAGGCGAGATGCCGAGAATACAGCGTGTGAGGGAGAAGTATAAGGAGAGGACTAGAAATCACAATAGTATTAACTAGTTGATTAAAGTGTCAAATAGCCAATAATATATTATATGATACAGTTGTACTATATATTTCCTAATATAAATATTGATGCAAGTGCTGCGGGCCGGGAAAGCTAAATAATTCACCACTTTGGTCATCAATCGAAGTCCAAAAAAAACAAAGCTGCCAACTAACGCGTGCGTACGGACGTGAAGGAACACAAAGGAAACTAAATAATTAAATAACTACATGTTGTAACAGTTTATTTTTTTATAGAGAAACATGGGTTGAACTAATTTGTACAATTTCTCGCTCTCTTCTCGTTGTACTGCCTTATTTACTATTTTGTTTTAATATAAACCGCTACATGATAGGTGGGTGGGGGTGTCTATGTGTGTGTGTGTGTGTGTGGGGGGGGGGGGGGGGGGGGGGTTGGGCGTAATCGACATGGTTTGCCGGCTGGCATATATTAGTGAGTGGGTTCATGGTCACGGTCGGAGGCAAGGAGGGGACCGCGGCGGCGACGAGGGAAACAACTGAGAAACTCCGAGGTAATCGTCGTGACGTGGTTAGCCGGCATATATTATATAGAGCTGAAAGCGTCCCTGGGTAGTGGTCACGGGCAATAACTTCACATATGGTTGTGCGCCTTCATACTTATCAGTGCACACGTGATGGTCAACAAATTAGTGAGTGGGTGACCCACTGACCCATGACAAAAGTGACCATGAAGAGGCTGCCTAACATATGGTTGGCTACTACATGTTCACCTTTATAAGGCGCACATGCATATTGAGATTTAAACTTTTAAAACTTCGACCGATAATTAACCTAATAGTTTTAAATTATTAAAATACAAAAATTATGTGGCTACACTTGTAAGGAATTATATTTGTAAGCAGTGAGCAAAGGCATAATATAAGTAAATGAATGGTCAAAGTGTAATCTAGAAAATCATGTCATTCTAACTCACGCCTTATAAAACGTACTATATAGCCTCAATCATGGCAGCAATATAAAACTCCTAGCAGTGCACATGGTCCCACCTTCCCTTGATGCATGGTCCCTAGATAAAATTCCTACTTATGACTTCTTAAGCTCATCACTTCAGGATTAGAAAACGAAATTCCCACACAAACCAATGCTATTCCATGGTTAGTAGTTACAAATAAGACTCATTTGCCCGCAAAAACTAGCTGCCACTAACATTTTTTTGTTTCTTTTTTTGAGCAAAAATTTATTTATTTTTTTATGGTCGACAGGGAACAAAAGGCCTCCACCTAATATATTAACCACATATGCCGACAAGCTCGGTACTGGAGGGCTTTGAGCCTGACAGGCAGGCCTGAAGTGTTAAGAGCTACAAAGAGGAGCAGAGGAATTACATTAGGAAAACGAGGTACACCACTCAGTCAGATTACGTCGCATTTTGAGCGTCTGCCTGAAGCCCCAAGGGACAGTAAATTCTCAAGGCTGCTCGCAGGAGCTGCATGTTTGGTTGCAATCTCCGATAAACGACGACACCATGATTGTGTTTCGAGAGCTCCTAGTTGCAAAGCAAGAGAAACGTTGGCTTGGCCACCGCTGTGATCTTGGCTGGTAAGTGATCATCCAAAGTTCACATACCAAACTTCTTGAGGCTCCTATAAAAAAAAAGGGCGTACCCAGTGCCGTAGGCTCCCGCACTGACGCGGGGTCTGCGGAAGGGAAATCAGCGCACAGGCCTTACCCGCACAAATATGCGGAGGCTGGGGCTCGAACCCTGGACCAACTGGTAACAGACGGTAAGACACTACCACTTGCACCAGGGCCGCCCTTCTTCTTGAGGCTCCTATCTTCTCCCAAAATGTAGCAGCAAAGGGCAGAGGGAGATGATGTGGTTGCTAATTTCGTCCGCGAGATGGCAGAGCATGCAGGTTCAGTGGCTGGTAATAGACTTTCGTTGGAGGTTGAACTTATTACATTGAATTCAGTCCTAGGTGAGCAGACAACCAAAGACTTTTGTAGCAATAGAAAATGAACTAGTGTTTTGCTCTACTCTCCCCCTCTCTCTTCTCTGTAGTGGCGTGCAATGTTGGAGTGCAGCATGGACAGTGTTTCGGGTCCCGGCCGGCTGCCGCTCGGCAGGTAGGGTGGGCTGGCGACGAACTTTATTGTTTTATTTGGCTGTATTGTTCCCATTAACAGTGACGATTTCCTCGTGGCAAGTGAGCTGCCCGCCTCTAGAAAGCTACGGACAGCCCATGCATGTACGCCGGCAACTTCCATAGGAGCATGGCGACGCCTTGAAACTGTTGGGCCTAGTTGATCGATGCTTGTCTACGATTTTGGTAGCATTTGCATGCCACCCTGAGTTTACATGTGTATACATAACAGGAAAGTCATTTCACTACAGCATTGAGTGTTTTCAGAGACGGACGCTTTCTGGTTTTTCAGATGAGGTCTGTGTATATAGAACATCAAAATTCAAACATAACGGAGACTGTCCTTGTGGTACCTAGCTATGCAGATGATATTTGTTGAGACGAATGGTTAAGACGTCCATCTGTGTAAAACTGTAAATAAAAGAACAACAAACAAATACACCAGCTGACCAGAGTCCGCCACTGGAGACGAAACAGGGACATATCACCAATGGGCACAACGAGACGAACAACGAAGTCTCGATGATATTAGTTGCGATTGCGAGCATTTCCAACCCTTACAGAGGATACCGGCCGGGATGGCTCAGAACAGCAGCATCCAAGGAAGCAGCAGCCGATGTTGACTTGTAGAGTTGAGAGAGGATCGTGGAGGAGATGCGCAGGCCACCATCCGAGGATCACCGCTGTTCGCCGACGCGCCCAAACATCTGCAGGGTCAGGGCTGTGTATATGGCTATATGCTGATTTACAAGAATAGCATACTCTGTTTGATTCATATACCAGCATTTCGTTCGTGCATACACATTTTACCTCTGTCATGACTTATATTCGAAATAGAATCTTGAAAATATATACATAAATTTCTAGCAATCTAAGATTTCTTTATATACGCTGTCAATTTGACACCCGTTATGTAACGATGAAAAAATGATGCCTTGGTACCAGACGAGACTACATATTGAACTGGGATATTTATTGAAAAGTTATATATAGGCCATCATTGAGCAGAGGTCTAAAATATTTTTACTTCTGCTGTGGATTACACGGAAAGGAACGATTGTCCACAGAGATATTAGTCTACATAAATCGGGATATAGGATGAACTGATTGTACAGGAGGAGGGATATATAGGAGCCAGTGCACTGAGTAATCCACAGCAGAACAACTTCTAATGACAATAAATGCTAGAATATTAAAGCCATTGTTTCCGAAAGTAGAACATTGCATGTGAATAGAAAATGTTGATACAGAAAAATAAGTTTCTTAAAGAGTTGTACAGCATATGAACCCTGCAATTTCAGGGGAGAAACACGCAGTTGAAATGAAATGGCATTATGTATGACTAGAATGATTTCCCATCTGATTAGTGGACAGACATGCAACAGGGAAGAAGATAGCAGCAGCAGCATGAATGCATGCGTGATATGGCAATAGAGTCCCAATAATTCTGCTCCTGCATCCATCTTATACTCCTGTGCGTGCCTTCCTCTACCGGCCTACAGTTACAGCAGCCAGCATGTTCAGCAGTCGCCACATTTCATACATTACATGCAGGACGAATCTTACTTTCAGTAAAAACAAAAGCTGCAGATGTAATTGATAAATGCGTAATAAGTTTTGCATACCTAGTCCACCAAGTCAAATTCTGGGTGATTCGGATGTGCGTCGGCTGCTTGCTGAAACACCCTTCTGATCAAATCAATCTCATTTGTTTTGTCACCCATTCCTGCGTCGCAGATTACAGATATTTCCTTGAGGCTCGAGAGATAATGGAGACCGAGAGGTGTAACCTTGTCCCATTTACGTGAATCCACTACAAACACGAGTTCCCGGAGGCTAGGCATAGCTCCGTCCTCAAACGTCAGGTGCGATGTCCCATCACAGTTGAACACAAAACATCTCGAGAATGTTGAACCCTGTGGTCCCACCTATCACCATCCTTCCTGTAGGCACGCCTGGAATCCACAGACTGAGGCAGATGATGAGACAGGGCAGTTTTCCAAAGATGTCAGTATCTTCCTGGTGCATTTGCTTCGCTCCAAGAGTCAACCTACGGAGCTTTTGTAGACCTCCGATCCACCTAGGAACTCGAGAGAAGATCAGTCCGTGTAGATTGAGCACCTTGAGATTTTGGAAAGGAGGTGAAAATAGGAGCAGGGCATCGGCTCCGACAACTGTAGAATTAGGATTCAGCGCAAACCCTTTGAGGTTATGTAGTTTCTCCAGGGAAAAAATCAGAGCATCCATGCATATAGTTGTCGTGGGTGTATCATCAACCATGAGTCTGGAACTAACAAACTTGTCCAAGTACTCCTCTCTGTAGCAATTGAGCTCCAACCCTTCCAACTTGTTGAGTTCCCCGAGGCCCTTAATATTCTCTAGCGAGCTCTTTGCTAATGCAAATGATCTTAGATTATGCAGAGATTTCATCTTCCAAATCATGTCCGGCAAACTTGTATTCAAGATGAGATGGGACAAGCGTGGCAAGTCAACATTATCTGTTGGAGTGATGCAAACGGGCATGGGACGTATTTCCAGCCACTCCAAATGTCGTAGCCTCCAAATTTCACTAGGTAGCACAATGGAATCCCTTAGTTTGCCTTCAACCTTTAAGTATCTCAGTTGAGATAACTGGCCAACACCTGTTAGCTCCATTCCTATCAATTTCGTAGAAAATCTTAGGTAAAGCACCCGGAGACAGTGGCGGAGGGCTCGGTACTACCTTGGCTCCGCCGCGGACACCCACCCCAAGTTGATCTAGGCATCTGGCCGCCATGGATTCTAGTTGTCCGCTGGCTGCATGGCTGCTGCTGTGTCGTATCCACGACGGCGGCTCGAGAAACTGAGGAAGACGACGAAGTAACAAACGGTCCACTTCTTTAGTTATTAGCTTTTTGGGCTTTACGTTCCTTCTGGTTGTGGACTTGGCCTTGACGGCTTGTGCTGGTGGGCCGCGCAAGCACAATAGCAGGTCGTGTCCTTTTATTTTCTAGCGATGACCTTTTGCCTTCCGCCGCCGGACGCTCCGAAAGACTCACAATTCGCCATCGCCAGTTCGCAGTACGGCTGTTGGAAAGAAGTTTGCCATCGACTTGGCCCTACCTTAATTTTTTTTGTCCTCCGCCACTGCCCGGAGAGACTTAAGCTCCAACAATGGAGGCATCCATTTCGATCCTCCAAACGAGACAAGAGAACGAACTTGTGATCGGCAGCAATTAGTGGCCACCTGAGGCAATATGGTGTCATCCTCTGCAACACCACTCAAGCTGACTGAGAGTCGACGAACCCTGTCTTGCCGTTCTACCACCACCTGTGCACTGTGCACAACACTTATAAAATTATCTTCTCTGCACCTTTTTATGATTAGATCGAGCATCATATCATGTACTCTGTAGCGATAATCAGATTTTCGTTGAATCATGTTCCTGTTCACAAGTTCATTGAGATAGCTCTCCGCTACATCTCTTGCATGTTGCCCAGGAAACTTGCTCATCACAATATGTTCTGCCACCCATAAGCCAATCAGGTGATCCTTATCAATCTCATAGTCTTCAGGATAAATGCCAAGATACAGAAAGCATGCTCTTAGATGATAAGGAAGGTTCTTATAGCTCAGGTCTAAGATATGCATCATGTCATCCAAGGAGTTTGCTGCAGATTCAGTGACTATAGAACGTTTTATGTACTCCCACTGCTCTATGGATTGGTCCGCTAAAGTGCTAGCCATAGTGACAACTGCAAGTGGTAAACCACCACACTTCAAAATTTCAGACGAAACTTCTGAGAACTGAGGAGGGCAAGTATCTTCAGTGCCAAAAATTCTTCTAAAGAATAGCTTTCTTGAGTCCATGTCACTTAGTGGTTTCATATAATGAATGCTCCCATGGTCAATGCGACATGCCTGAGCCACACCTTGAATTCTTGTAGTCACAATAAGCCTGCTTTGCTGGTTGTTTCGTGGAAAAGCATTACTAATAATATCCCAATGTTTCACTTCCCACAAATCATCAAGTATAATGAAGTACCTAAAAAAATCCCAAACACAGCATATATAGGTTAAAATTGGACACTGAATGAACACTGATAATTCTAGAAAATACAACTCTCTCAGGAAGCAATGACTAGTTAATTCTAGTCATTGTAGAAAGTACTCTTTTTTTTTGAGCTTACATTCTAGTCACTGATAATTCTAGAAAGTACAAGTTTTCACACAACTCTTCCATCAAGTACAGTGATGGGAAGTAAAACTGATAAGACAACAAAATATATGATTCTTTGTGGCCCTAAATTTATACATAAATGTCTATACTTATCTTTTTTCAAATCAGTCACAGTAGCATCAGGTCAATTACAAGTTAATTTAACTAGATTACAACGAGGGAAAAATTAGAATTTGAGAATTGTAACCATAAAAGGTGAAAGAGGCTGATCTTTTCATTTTTAGAATAAGTTTGAAGATACTACATTATGATGGTAAAGAAAAAGTATCATCAAACTACACTTTTAGAAACTTATTCACACAACAGAACGTTTATAGACTTATGTAGAACATCTAGTTTTCTGATACATAATAAATGAACATGTAGTAGCAATATAGTGTATTTTTTCTTTATTTGCACTCCTCTCTTATAAAAAAGATGTATGAGGACTGTAACTATAATTGCTAAAACTGTTACAGTAGAGGTAAATATGTATCAACACAAGAAAAAAAATTAAATTTGTGCAGGTTGTTCTGTAGTACTCATATAGCTAATTAGCTTTCGTTGAAAGCTATGAACAAGGAGTTAGATTTAGCTAGAGAGGTAAGGTAAGTTACCCATATTTAAAATAACCACTGCTACATATAAGAACAATGAATGAGTACCTCTTATCATGTAGGTATTCTCTCAAAATGTCGATTCGATCTTGCACTTCGCAAGCATGAAAAGATGGAGGCACCCCAAGTTTTAAACACACGCTGCTGAGTAGCCTTGCTACATCTGGCTTTTGAGAAATCGACACAAATGCCATGCTATTGAAATGCCGTTTGACTTCATGATCTACCTCATATGCAAGTGTTGTCTTGCCTAAACCTCCAAAACCTACTATTGACATCACCTTTAGCTGTTTCTCTTCATCCACTGCCCATTTGACAAGCTCTTCCTTTTGGGTGCCAATGCCTACAAGGGTGGTTGAATCCTTGTATAGTCCAGACAGGCGAGGATCAACCTCCACTTTTGTGTTAGAACTAGAGATGCACACTGAGATTATACCTATCTCGGCGTTTGCTGGCTTCGATTACACGAGTCTTGATCTCATTGATCTGATTGGCTATGCGGTACCTATCCTTGATAGTTCTTAGATAGTGAGAAGCTTTCTTGAGGATCCCCACCTTGTCATCGGCGTCCCCAACACGGTCCATGAAGTTGTCAATGCAATCTTCAATATCATAGGACATGTCTATTATATCTTTCCTCCATTTTTTGGCCTGCGAGTTGAGCTCGTCCTCAGCGTTGTCCATGTTCTCAAGGAGGGCTTTCATGTCGCTAAGCTCTTCGATGAGGAAGGACACCTCCTACTGAAGATGTTTGAGCTTCTTGTACTTGTCTCCCAGGAGCATGGCGAGCTTTTCCAAGACTGGTTTCATAGCCCCCATGGAAACGCTGATTGCGATAATTGAAGCTCTGATCTGCTTTCTCCCTCCTCTTATCCGATGGCTCTGTTCTTAGTTTGGTCCGGTCCTGCAAACAAATTAAAGAAGTTAGTTAGCGGATAAGAAATCGATGGACACTATCTATGTATCGAGCTGTTGCGCAGATGCAAACACGTACGTGCGCCTACTTAATTAATTAAATGGCTGGTTTTCTTGAGCATAGATCTGGTCGATTACTAGCAAACAGGCCGATGTATGGATCACAACTCAGAGTAGCAGCAAACACAAGCGAAGCCGATCCAGCGAGAGAGCAGGTAATCTGTGTGGAATAAACCAAGACGACACTGTAATAAGCTAGATACATATTATGAGGAATCGAGAGGGCAGCTAGCAATGAACACGAGCAGATACAGGGTGCAGATCGAGCTCAGGTGCCTGTGCCTCCTCCTCGATTAAGGTGCTGTATCCTGCGTTATCAGAACTCAGAGTGGAGCAGCAGAGTCCTCCTTGGACGCGTTCTTGATGATCTGCTCCTCACTCCTCCGATCCGTCCGGTCCCTCTGTTCTTAGTTTGGTCCTGCAAACAAAACAACGAAGGTGGCCTGGTTGGCGTATGCGTCGTCGGAAATCGATGGAGATATGCAAGTACTCTAGTATGAGTATATTCATATGCTGTGCTGTTGGTTAGCTGTGGGTGCAGTTTGTGCATTTTTTGATATAATAATAAATTCAACCGATGGGTAACCAGAATGACGAAAATGAAAAAAAAAAAAAATCAACTGAACTGCAGACGTACCTGATGGCAGATCATTCAACGAAGACACACTCATCACAGTGTTGCATCTGGTGTTCAGTACATGCGAGTTTTCGACTTTTCGTTCCAGATGGTGGGATCTATTTAGTTAGCTGTCCGACAGAACACAAAGAAAAAAAAAAGCGACGCAATCTGTGTAATTCGAGCCGCTTACCAAACTGCAAGGGCGGGGTATGATCTGATGCAGAGATAGAGAAGCAGGATGAACATCCAAAGAGCACAGTTCGTCCCTACTGAAGCATGCTCTCTGCTTCTCCTCTCGTCGACATCACTTAAGAATCGCATGAAACGAGGAAGGGGAAGTCTGCCCAGCCCTGAAACTGAAAATCCATCAACTTACAGTCAGATCGCGTAACACCAGTGCCCGCAGATCGTCGTGCAAGAACACACAGTACGGTGCGTACGTACAACGGTGAGCGACGACGCTACAGCGCGGTGGGCGAAAATGCCGAGAGTACGGGGGATCTGACGAGGCAAAATGTCGAGATCGCAGCTAGTGTGAGGGAGAAGTATAAGACGGAGTTCCGGTTTTGTAAGTAGCGAAGTTCTTTTTTTTCTTGGCGTCACCTTCACAAGCACCTTTACCAGTGAAGCTGTAGCAGCTTTAGTAAATAGTTTTCTTTTTTTTCCTTTTTTTTTGAGCATCTCCAAGAGACTATGTAAATCATTTTGTATTTTGTAAATGCAAATATGGCTGTTGTTTGAAAAAAATCGCCTCCAAGAGACTCCATCTCGTTATCTAAAGATAGCCTATAGGAAAGAAAAAAGGACTCTGCTAGCTCGTTTAGAGATTCTTGACGAGAAAACTGAGGATACTTAACTGTCTGATCAAGAAATTGATCTTAAGCACTATCTAAAAGAGCGTTTAGTTAGTCTTCTATGTGAAGAAGAGCTAAAATGGTATGAGCGGGCCAAAGTCAAAACCCTCTTGGAGGGGGATGCTAACACTCGGTTCTTTCATCTTGTGGCCAACGGGAAACATCGTAAACAACATATTTATAAACTTAAGAATGATCAAGGTACTGTAGTTGGAGACGAGTGCCTTAAAAGCCACATTACAAACTATTATAAGAATCTCTTTGGGCCACCTGAATATTCGGAGATCACATTAGTGGAAGATAACATTTTAGATATTCCGCAAGTATCCCCGGAAGAAAATGATATCCTCATTAGTCCGTTCACTGAATCTGAGGTGCGGGCGACAGTCTTTTAAATGGAGCATAATAAAGCTCCAGGACCAGATGGCTTCCCAGCGGAATTCTATCAGGTGTTCTTGGGAGTTATCAAATATGACCTTCTACACCTTTTTGCAGAACTCCATAGGGAGGTCTTAGATCTCTACAGCTTGAATTTTAGAATCATTACTTTAATTCCAAAGATTCAGGATGCTACAAAAATTTAGCAATATAGACCAATTTGTGTACTTAACGTGAGTTTTAAAATATTCACAAAAGTGGGCACAAATAGACTGAATCTGGTAGCTAAAACGGTGGTGAGCCCGACACAAACTGCCTTCATGCCGGGCAGAAATATCATGGAAGGAGTAGTAATTTTGCATGAAACTATACACGAGCTTCACTCCAAAAAGCGAGATGGAGTCATTTTGAAAATTGACTTTGAAAAGGCATATGATAAGATAAAGTGGTCTTTTTTACAGCAAACCTTACGTATGAAAGGTTTCTCCCCCAAGTGGTGTAGGTGGGTTGAGAGTATGGTCACTGGGGGAAGTGTAGGGATTAAAGTCAATGATGATATTGGCCCTTACTTCCGTACAGAACGCGGACTCAGGCAGGGTGATCCTATGTCGCCCGTCTTATTTAACATCATTGCTGATATGCTAGCTCTTCTTATTAATAGACCAAAAGCCGATGGTCAAATAAGATGAGTCATTCCCCACCTCATCGAGGATGGTTTATCAATCCTTCAATATGCAGATGACACCATTATCTTTATAGACCATGACCCAGAACAAGCAAAAAACTTGAAGCTGTTTCTTTGTGCTTTTGAACAACTATCTGGGCTTAAAATCAATTTCCACAAGAGTGAAATCTTCTGCTACAGAACAGCCAAAGAGATGGAATCATATTATACTAGTCTCTTTGGGTGTAATGCAGGACAATATCCCTTCAGATATCTAGGGATTCCAATGCACCATAGACAACTCCTGAATTCTGAGTGGGGAAAAGTTGAAGAATGTTTTCAACAGAAACTCTCTTGCTGGAAAGCAAAATACCTATCGTATGGGGGAAGATTGATATTACTTAATTATGTCTTAAGCAGTCTACCCATGTTCATGATGTCCTTCTTCGAGATTCCTAAGGGAGTACTCAAAAACCTTGACCATGTCAGATCAAGGTTCTTCTGGCAAGGATCTACTGATAAACATAAGTATAGACTTGCTAGATGGGACATGCTATGTCGGCCTAAGGATCAAGGGGGCCTGGGTATCTTGGACCTGCAATTGCAGAATAAATGCTTATTGGCCAAGTGGTTGATTAATCTTCTTAATACAAAGGGCATGTGGCAGTCCCTGTTAACTAATAAATACCTTTATTCCAAAACACTTACTCAAGTGATTGCTAAACCAAATGATTCACATTTTTGGAGAGGCCTCATGCGTATCAAAGATGAGGTTCTTGCTAAAGGTTCATTTGAGATTAAAGATGGGACCAATACGAGGTTCTGGAATGACACATGAGTAGGTGACAAGCCTCTGAAAGTTAAGTACCCCTCCCTGTATAATATAGTGCGGGATCGCAACGCTACAGTCGCGAAAGTAATATCCACTAACCCCCTAAACATATCTTTTCGTAGGGCTTCAGTGGATAATAAGCTTTTAGATTGGCTAAATCTAGTAGCACAGATTTCTAGTGTTGAAGTTGTGGAAGGGTCAGATTTCTTTAGATGGAAGTTAACCAGATCTGGGCTATTTTCTGTCCACTCGTTGTATCGCCATCTCATAGATACACAACCACCTTTTCATCATAGGAATATCTGGAAAATAAAAATTCCTCTAAACATCAAGATCTTTCTTTGGTTCCTAAAAAAGGGGTGGTCCTAACCAAAGACAACCTCGCTAGGAAAAATTGGAAAGGGAGTCAAAAGTGTACCTGTTGTAATATGAATGAGACCATCCAACACTTATTCCTTGACTGTCCCCTTGCCAAAATAGTTTGGAGGATTATTTTCTATGCTACTAATCTGACTCAACCAAGATCCATCAGCCATATGTTTGGTGGCTGGCTTCTTAATCAACATAAGAAGATCAAAAACTTGATCTGGGTTGGAGTGTCTGTAATGTGTTGGGCTATCTGGAGATGCCGGAATGATGTTATTTTTAATAAGATCAAAACTAACTCTGTTATGCAGGTTATTTTCAGAGGAGCTTATTGGCTACGCTTCTGGGCCCAGTTGCAGTGTGAAGATCAAACCAAGGACACCCTCTCTTTGATAAGCAGACATTGGAGTTAATTGCTTTAGAGATATGTAATAAAGGGTGGAAACAATTTTATTGTTTGCTTTAGTGTCCTAGTCTTTGTCTTAGACCGTGGCTTCCTATTCTTTGTTTTTCCGAGACGATGTAATAATTGGCTGTGTACATCCCTGGATGTAGAGACCGAATATTTATGTATCCTTTGTCTAAAAAAAATCTAAAGATAGCCTCGAGCTATTCCAGGTTTTTCGCTCGGTATAGAAAGCTAGCGAGGCCCGCTCGCCAAGTCTGCATGAATCGCGGCAACGGCCTCTCTGGCGCGCTGTCAGCCTTCCAAGAGCACTCAATGTCTCAATCCCGTGCTCATCTTGTTTTCCCGCGCTGCCCTCTCGCAGTCTCACTCCGTTGTCTTCCTGCTCCGTACGCCCGAAGAATCGCACAAGTCGTCTACTCGTCTGCACTAGCTCGTCGACGAATAGCAGGTAACAGTAGAGCTAGCGCAGCTTTCATGTCAAGCTTTTCAGTACTCCGTAGCACCAAGGTCCAAGGGCATGCCATTTTCAGTGCGTGTTGATGGCCTGGAGGCTCGCAGGACTGGAGATCGATCAAGTCCTGGGCGACGACCGATGAGACCTGCTGGTGGAATCTAGGCGCCCCAACCAATGACGTGGCACTTTCAAATATGGATAGCGAGCCTATTTTACACAGGCTGCTGCAGTACTCTAGGTTTTTTTTTTTGAGATTATCTATTTTAGAGAGTAGCTAAATCAGCAAATATGACTAATTATTTTAGCTAATCTCTTAGAGATGCTCTAACTTTACACATAGAACTCCTAAACCACGTCTTCAAAGAATTTTATATAGGGCTCACCAAAACAAGTGGCAGATGAGAGAAGCTACTATTTTTAGTTCGCTCCATCTCGCATTCACCGTTTGAGAGAACATGTTTAATGTGTGGTGTTTAGGTGAAGTTGTTATTTTATTTTACCCCATTTAGCATAAAATGGCTCTAGACAACTTCTGGAGCTGGCGGAGAAAGTGTGCCAAACTAAAAACACAGAAAAACAACTATAAACAACTTGCTGTGGGCTAGGAGAGGTAGTGCGCCAAACAGAAAGACGCAAAGGGAAAAGAAAGGAAGACATATAGAGCCCTCAAGTCAGACAATCATAATTTTTTTACCTCTACCCGACCCTAATCGAATTTGACTTAAATAAATAAAAAATGAGGAGAACCACAAGCTTTTAACAAAACCCAAGATAGTACCAATGCATGCACCCAAGAAAAATGGCTGGGAATGAGATAGACCAAACGGTCATCTTTACTAGTACGGGTTCATTCACTTTTTATTTAGTATATGCTGCGGCTGTAAAGCCTAACCGTTCGGCGCGGGTCATGCAACTGCCCTAGCATGTATGCTTTATATGCATAATAGTGTTTTTTTTTCTAGGACTCACTCTCTTCATTTCAAATTGTAAATCATTTTAACAATCTTGTGGAGTAAAAGTATTTTAAATTTAACGAAAGCTATACAAGGAAACATAAAGATTTATGATATTAAATAGGTACACTATACAAATATAACTAATAAAGAATCTAATAATATTTAGTTAGTATCATAAATATTATTATTTTATTATAAAATTTGGTACTGAAAAATTGACTTTTCAAAAAAAATTTGTAAGACTTTAATTTAGAATAGATTGGAGTAGCACTAGCATACTGCCTCCGTATAGGATTTAGATATCGTTTAGCATAATAACACGGTCTTTAAAATATGACTTTGACTTCATATTTCTATAAAAAATGTTTATTGAAAAGTGATATATGTATATATTTATGAAAATGTATTTGAAGATAAATCTATTATATATGCTTTTCATATTTAGAAACTCAATAATTTAAAAGTTATTTATAATTTATATTCTTAATGTTTAACTAAAATCTTGTCAAAGCGATATTTTTTTTATACGAAGGGAGTATATGCTTTCTAATCCGATTTCTGGCCGGGAGCTCAGAAGTCATAACGCGTTCTGAGATGGCCAAAGCTGTGCATGATAGCGCGTGAATAAAAGTAACAAAAACATATAGTAAGTAGTAGCGGAGTACGGTAGTAGATGAGGCGGGAAAGAACCAAGAAGTTCCTCGTTATTATCATCATACTCAGAGAAAATTTCAGGCCAAAAGTGAAATGCACTGGCATCTACTTTTCTACTAGTAGGGCGTTCACGATGGAAATTGCCGGCAACTGACTAGCTATTTAAAAAACAGGTTAGCATATGGACCTCCTCAACCGCTCTTTCTCTGTCCGTCAAACCAGCTGCATGCATGTGAAGATTCCTCCTATGTTAATGGCGGAGCACATCCCACCTTGTGTTTTGAGCGAGACTAGTGACAAAAAATAGTCCAGCCAATCTGCGTGGGTCATGCAACTGCCGTAGCATGTATGCTTCATATTTAAGTGTTTTTTATGACCCACTCTCTTCATTTTAAATTATAAGTATTTTAAATTTAACGAAAATTATACAGAGAAACATAAATATTTATGATATTAAATAGGTACCCTATTTTTTTTTAAGAAACAGGACGAGCGTACTCCAACACTAAAGTAAAGTCGCGGTTATTTTACAAAAGAGAAAAACTAGGGGGGCAGAAGAAAGCATAGGGATCAAGGAACATAAAAGGTAAATAGGTACACTACGAAAATATAACTAATAAAAAATCTAGTAATATTTAGTTAGTATCATAAATATTATTATATAAATTTAGTACTGGAAAATTTTGATTCTCCAAAATTTTTAGAAAACTTTAATTTAGAATAGATGGAGTGGCACTAGCATGACGGAGCCAGAAATTTTTTATAGCTAGGGCAAACTCTTTGCACAAGCTACATGTTAATCGAAAGCACCAAACATAACCATACTTAGGGTTAGGGAGGGTACCACACAATCGTCAAATCACCCTCACCCAAATGCAGCACTTTGGCTAGTAGGTGAATACAATTTTTCAGACCTCAATTTCAAACATCAAATGACTATCATTGCAATAAAAACACTCCTTTATTATATAAAAAGATGCGTGTATTCATTCAGGTTCCTAACTCAAAAGGGAAATAGATTATTATTATTGCCATTGCTCCAGGCAGCTGCAGGGCGGCGGACAGCTGATGGGGCTGAGGACATGGGTGCTGCGAGGGGAGGCCGGAGGTGGGCGGCTCCTCGCTCTCGCCTAGTGTGTTGCCGCGTCGGGCATTTGGAATTTGGGGGCAAAAACGAATCATGAATGGTAATATCGTCTTACTCCTTCTAATCTACATTTTAAGTCAACCTGAAATTTCTAGATAAAAGTTGTACAGGTAGAGATGCCGTATATCTAAATGCATAATAAAAATTAAAAAAAAGAATGAACCAGTTACAATTTAGAATGGAGAGAGTATATTGTTGGGTTTAAAACACTACAATAGACAGTATGTAGTGGTGTAATATTTGTAATCATCCATTTCATAACAAAAAAAAGTTTGTAATCATTGTCAAACCAGGCCCAACTCATCCCTGCCACCTGCCACCGCCTGCTTGCTGCTGCCTGGCCCGGTCAGCGCGGCCACCTCCAGGTGGGGACTGCCAGCCTGCCAGGTGGGGACTGGGGACCTTGAGGTGGCGTGGCCTGCTCCCGGCCGGTGTGCCGGAGCTGCGGCGGCTCGAGGCGTGAGCGCTCCCTGACGACGGCAGCGATCTTCGGCGGGGAGGGGCTCCATGGCCCGTGCGGTCCAGCAGAGCAGAGGCCGGCGGATGGCCTTCGGAGGTGCTCGGCTTCAGCCGGTTGGGTCGGCGGCCGGTGTCCGCGCGGCGTCCTTGGTGCCGGTGGCGCTCGGCACCGTGCGAGGTTGGCCGCGCAGCAGGACAGAGAGCGACGGGGCAGCAGCCGAGACGATGCACTGTGTGCGAGGTTGTGCTGCGTAGTGGCCTTATCGTTCAGGAGACAACCGACCGGACATGAGGAAGACGACGCAGACATAAAAGTCACGGCCCGGCACAGCGCAAGGGCAACGAACGACATGGTGGCTAGCTGGGCCGGTCGTAGAACTAGGCCGGGGCGGTGCTGGGCCAACCGAAGAAAGGCTGCACCAATGGGCCTCCAACCATATATTAGGCATGCACCGGAGACAAGGGAAGCGGAAGATCGAGGCTACACGAGAGATAGATGTACTAGGAAATGGTTTTGTATTTCCAGAGATTCCAAAGAACCAATTAGTGCCACTAGATACAAACTCAATCCAAATACATGAGGTCAACTCGAATCTCACCCAAAATGTGTAATCTCAACTATTAAGTAAAGATGTGAGTGGAGAGGTATCTTGAGCTCTTAGCGGCATGCTAGTCGATCAATAGGAAGTGCAAGAGTCGTGACTTGCTCGAGGACAACACACCTATTTTAAGCCCACACACAAGAAATTACCAGAGCTGTGCACTGGGGCCCCCAACGGCGGCTAACCTAGGCCTTGTTTAGTTCCCTTTCAAAATTCTGACTTTCCTGTCACATTACGTCACATCGAATATGTTTAGACACATGCATGGAACATCAAATGTTAAATATTAATTAAAAAGAAACTAATTATACAGTTTTCATATAAATCACGAGACTCTTTTGAGTTAGACCATGATTGGATTGGACACTTATTATAAAACTAGTTGCGTGCTATAGTATCCAAAATTTCAACTATCCAGGATGTAAACACAGGCTCAATGCCCTTTCCTCGTAGAAAGAAAACTTGAAGAAATAACTGGAGCTGCCACCGTCAACCTTCCTCGTCCCGCCGCCTGCCATGCATGGGGCAGTATCAGCGAAGTACATTATTAGTGCTTGTATGTAAGCGTGAGAAGAAACGAGAGCATTATTCACTCGATGTCCTAATAAAAGCGTGTACACATTCAAGCACATGCTCCTAGTTATGAAAAGCAAATAAAGTTATCTGTGTCCTGTGACGTATGAGGTATCAAATTTCGGTTGAGTTGGAAGACCACTAATGGCTTCTCGGAACATAGCACAGAAAGCATCAAAACTGGCCTCAATATCTTGAGGCAATGTCTGCGTATATCCTTTTAATTTGCCGCACATACCTCAATTCGCTCGAGGCTTGCGAGGTGCTCCAGCCCGACCGGTGCCGTTGCTCTGTCGCAGTCTTTTGGATCGACTGTTAATTGCCGCACTCGTAGGTTAGGCATTGCCCCTGCCTGGAATGCCAGCAGGTGTGATGTGCTTTTTATCTCCAGGTACATATTAAGGAGAACCTTGAATCCCGTGGTGCCGCCAATCACAATCCCTTCAGCAGGGACGTCGCCTTCCATACGCAGGTTGAGTATGGTGAGGTTGGGCAGCATTCCGATGGTGCCGATGTCATCCCAGGTTAAGTTGGATACCTCCTCCACCCCGATTCCCAATTCGCGAAGGTTGTGCAGACCACCGATCCACCTTGGAACTCTGGGGAAGGTCCAACCTGCCACATCAAGCTCCTCAAGGAATGGGAATGGAGGCGAGACCCAGGTGCTCATCCGTGCATCTGCGCAACATGAATATGGGTAAGAATGCACACCAAGCTTTCTCAGGTTGCGGAGCTTCAGGAGGGAAGAGCTCCAGGCAGCCATCCATGCCGTCGTCATTGGTATACATCCCCTGGTTGGTCCCTCCACTCGACATTTTAGAGACAACTCTGCCAGATTGGTGAGCTCACCGAGGCTCTCAATAACAATATGCGGACCCAGGTGGGGACTTGGTCCGGATTGTGATAAGTGATTGTCAACGGAGTTCACTTGGCATGTTGGTCGGCTTGTGATGTGCAGGTGTTGGGCTCGGAGGCAGTAGCGGATGGCAGAGTGAAGGTTAGGAGAGCGGGCCGTGCCGATGGTCTGGGAGCGGTGAAGGGCGGACGCGGGACTTGGGCCGAGGGACTCGGGTGCCGGAGCGCAAGCTGCAGTGGCGACACGTGGCGGCATCGACAGGCGCGATCGAGCATGGTCGAGGGACTCGGAGTGATACGTGGGCCGGCACGGTCGAGGACCGGCGGGACGCGGCCCAGGACGGTTTTCGGGTTTGAGCCTCAAAATCCGGGCGGAGCTGCTTCCGGCGGGAAGCGGGGCGATACGCGGCGGAATCTCCGAGGTTGCGTCAAGGCGACGGCAACTCGAGCAGGAAGCGGGGTCGTCTGATCCTATCGACAGAGACAGGCTGTTTCAGAATGTCCTAGGGCTAGCTGGCTCGCCTGAGTAGCAGTAGTTAGTGGTTAGGGGGTATTCGCAAAATGTAATAAGTGGATATCAAGGGGATGGCAGCCTCTCCCACCTTTATCTCTCTTACTCTCTCATTCTCTCATCCCCTCCACTTAGGGTTAAACCATATGCTTAGGGAGAGATCCACTATTGCTCTTGGTAGTGTAAAACTTGTGATTTGAACTGGAAAATTGAGGCCCTAACCTCGTGTCGTCTCCGGGATTCGGATTAAGGCTTGTGTCTCCTTGTGTTCTTGTTTTTTTTTCATTTTCGTGTGTGCACGTGATCTGATTTTGTGAGAGTTTGAGTTCGTTTTGGACGATCATTTCTTGGGGATGAGTTCATAGCTAGTTAAATTTCACTTGTGCAAGTTTTCGGGTCGAGTTGTTTTGATTTGATGGAGATTCCATCGATTTTGCTCCAGAGGTGTCGCTGTTCTTAGCGTTTGCTTCCCTTCTGTTTTTTCGGTCTTGGTCCAGGTCGAGCACATCGTTGCAGACTCTGGGATGAGTCTCAAGCAGACAACGCTATCTGCTCCGAGCGCACGAGCGCTGAGCATGCTCATCTGAGCGGCGTTTGTCTCAGTCCCAGGCAGCTCATCGTCCGTCACCTCGTCGTCCGTAAGTAAGCAGCTCGTACTTTTTCTTTGTGTTCGTTCTTCTCCTCTGTTCGTGGATACAGCTCGTCAGGGTCAGTCGTCTGGGGCAGGTAGGATTTACTGGCTCTAGAGCCGCTGCCGTTCGTCAGTGCTCAAGGTTTAGTGCAGCTGTGGCTTTGATTAAGTAGCAGGCAACTAGTACGTTCTGCTAGCAGCAAGTGCATAGGCTGTTCATGCTGTGATTTCCTTTCTTCTCGTGTTGTCACCCTCATCTACGGAAAGCAATCATTACATGATTAGTTAATTAATCTCATTTTTGTGCAAGTGGTTCACTGTATTTCCGACCGTGCTGAGTGTAGCTGTGCTGCTTGTCTGGGAACTTAGAAATTCACTGCAGTGGGAGGCGTTTCAGCTTTATGCAGTTGGTCTATTCTTTGTTGCTACAGTAATCGGTAGCAGCAGCAACAACCCTGCTACAGCAATTTCAGCTGGCTTCAGGTTTTCTGTTTTGGCCGCAATTTGCGCGTTTGAGCTCCGATTCGATTTCCGCTTGTTGCGTTGGATTTGTGGTGTTCCGCTGTGCTTTTAGAGAGCATCCACCCACTTGGTTGGGTCGTGAACATCACAGTGTTTTATTTGCATATTTGGTGGTGATGTTGGGACAGTGGCCGAATATTTCGAAAGAAATTTGAGACTCCCATTCACCCCCTCTGGTTGCCATTTTCGATCCTTCAATTGGTATCGGAGCCGGTTAAGGATCACTCTACCTTAATCGGTCCGTGATCCACGAAGGCGACATGGATCGTGGCGCCGGAAAGCCACCTCCCTGGGTCGAATTATGCCAATTGGAAGATTCACATGTCGGCGTATCTTCAAGGCCTCGACTACACCGTGTGGGAGATCGTCGAGAACGAGGCTTACGTTGTGTTGGCTCCAGCGGCACGGATTACTCAGGAACAAAAGGACCAACACAATGCTAACTTTCATGCTCGGAGTGTTCTCTTCTCTAGCTTGTCGGTTTCGGAGTTTGAGCGTGTCTCGGATTGTACGACAGCTTGTGGGATATGGCAGAGGCTTCAAGCCTATCACGAGGGCACTGCCCAAGTGAAGAATCGTCTCTACGAAATGTACAAACGAGAGTACGAAAATTTCAATCAGCTAGACGGAGAGTCGATCGATTCCTTGTTTTCACATTTTCAAACCGTGATAAACAAGATGAGGGCCAACAAAGCACAGTTTCCCTATGATGACCATGAGAGAGCCCTTAAGCTTCTTCATGCCTTAGATCCTAGAGTTTGGGGCATGCGAGTGACAGCTATCACCGAGTCCTCCTTCTATGACACCCTCACGGTAGATGAGCTATTTAGCAAGCTCAAGGCTGCTGAAATAGATCAAGCTACCCACGCCAAGATCCGGAATCCCACTTCACCATCTATGGCTTTGGTGTCAGGTAATGGAGGTAATGGCTCACCTTCTTCTTCTTCTAACCCTTCACAATTGTCTTTTGCCTTGTCCTCTCTTGTGACTGTGACAGAGAAGAAGCTAGAGGTGCTTGGTGACGATGAGCTTGCTCTCGTCATTAATTGGTTCTCCCGGTTTCACAACAACCGGATGAACCGCCGGCGTGGAGGTCACAAGGAAGGATGCTTCGTGTGCGGGGACTTGGACCACTTCATCGCCGATTGTCCCAAGAGGGGCAAGTCTTCATCCAAGTACGACCACTCCAAGCGGCGGGACAAGAAGGAGTACACCTCCGACAAGCACAAGGCGAAGTACTTCGACAAGGAGGAGTACAAGAAGAAGTTCCAAAAGAAGATGCGGGCCAAGCAGCGAGCCTTCCTCGCCTCTCTCAGCGACATCGACGACGACTCCGGCGATGATCAAGATGCTTCCTCGAGTGATGATGAAGCCACCAAGAAGGTGGAGGACAAGCTCAATGGCTTGTGCTTCGTCGCCACCTCCAACCTTGGGGGGTTTTGCACCATGACGATCGAGGACGCCGAGTTGGAGTCCGGGAAGGGCAAGGCACTTGAGGACGACACTACATCGCAGGTATCACTCAATGCCGATGACCTTGTTGTAGAAATTGAAACCTTGAATGATACGCTAGTGAGTCAAGATAAGTTGTTGAAGCGTGCCGCCCGTGAGAGGAAGGACTACAAGGAGAAGTGGGAGGCCGCGGTGAAAGAACTTAAGTTAGCTCAATCTAGTGTTGTGGTCACCGATGAGGTTGATTGTGATGAGTGTGTTGTGCACATGGGTAACTTGGCTACTTTGCAGTCCAAGTATGCCTGCGCTTTAGAGGAGTTAGCCGAGGTGAAGGCGAGACCGATTCTCTTGGGTGCGTGCAAGTCTTGCTCAGGCTTGGAAACCAAGTTGACAGAGAAGAATGACAAAATTGCCTTGCTAGAGAAGGCCAACTTAGTTAGCACTAGTGATGGTAAATGTGCATTGTGTGAAGCTTTGGAGATTGAACTTGGCAATTGTAGGCATGACAAGAAGCATGTTGAGGAGGAAAACACTTACCTTCATACCATCTTGAGTTGGGTCTCTTGCAATGAGCCCCAATTGGGCATGATGGTGAGCCAATTCCGTAGGGGAACGGATGGCTCAGGTTTAGGCTTTGTGCTAAGTGGGAAAGATGGGAATGCCTTTGGAAAGGTAGGTGAAGCTAGTGGTATGAGTCCGAGTGAGAAGAATCCTATTCCACCCAAGCTCACCAAGGTCACCCCACTTAAGCCATCACAACCCATTGACGGAGATGGAGTGTTTGTTGAGCCACCAAAAGCTCCAATGGCCAAGCAAGTTTGGGCTCCCAAGCCAAACCACCTCCGAAACTCACTTGACACATTGCCCAGCATCCCTAAGGAACCCCTTCCCAAGGTCCAACCTCCACCTAGAGTGAACCAAAATCACAAGAAAGTGAACCCACCACCCAAGGTGAGGTATCATTGTGAGTATTGCAAGAGGGATGGTCACCTAGTTGAGTTTTGCTTTAGGAGGAAGAGGGATGAGAGGCATGAGTTTGAGGTGAACAACCGGAACACATATCGCCAACCCCACGGTGTACATGTGCCACCGGTTGAGAGGCGCTTTGCTAGACCAAGAGGTGCAATGCCTCAATGTTCTAGGCCTTTGGTTGCGAGACCATGAGGTGGTCGTGCTCGCCGTGGCCCAAGTCATGATCGATATGGCTATGAACTTGCGGCGGTGGTTTTTCGTACTACCCTTCTGGTGGACCACGTTTCTTCTCTAGTGGTGATTGCTTCTCTTCTTCTTTGGGATATGGACAGTTTGGTGCTTTTGCTGGCATTTCTCCTAAGCGATTGGGACACTCCAGTGTTGCACCATATGCTTATTCCATGTCTTATCTTTGATGATAGGATGAAGGCTTGGAGAACACGTGGCTCATCGATTCTGGTTGCTCACGCCACATGACCGGAAATCCTAAGTGGTTTTCTAGCCTCGACCCCGTGCATGTCAAGGAATACATCACTTTCGGGGATAATAGCAGGGGTACGGTTCTCTCCCGAGGTACCATTAGAGTGAATGATGGCTTTATCTTGAAAGATGTTGCTCTTGTGTCCAACTTGCATTTTAACTTGCTCTCGGTTTCGTAACTTCTTCAAGACGGCTTTGAAGTTCATTTTAAATCCGGCTGTTCTAGAGTGTTGGATTCGCGGGGTGATCTTGTTAGCCGGATCACTCCCTTTGGCCGCGTGTTTAGAGCTGATTTCTCTCGCTCTCTTTTGGTGCTTCTCGATGTTTGGTTGCGGGATCTTCCTCCGATCTTTGGAAGTGGCATAGGAGGCTTGGACATTTGAGCTTTGATCTACTTGTTAGACTAAGTTCACTTGGCCTAATCCAAAGATTGCCTAAACTAAAATTTGAGAAAGATCTTGTATGCCACCCTTGTCGTCATGGCAAAATGGTAGCCGCTTCTCATTCCCCCGTGAACCAAATTATGACCAACAAATCCGGGGAACTCTTACACATGGACATGGTAGGTCCATCTCGGGTTAGGTCAAAAGGTGGGAAGTGGTATGTGCTTGTGATAGTTGACGACTTTTCACGCTACTCTTGGGGTGTTTTTCATGGTGGGCAAAGATGAGGCTTTCCCTTTTGCTAGGGATTTGATTTTACGTCTTCAAAATGAGTTACCGAAGAATACCATGAGAGCGATTCGCAGTGACAATGGTACAGAATTCAAGAATACTCAATTTGAGACGTTTTGTGCTTCTTTGGGTCTTGAACACCAGTTTTCCTCACCCTATGTCCCTCCTCAAAATGGTGTTGTTGAGCACAAAAATCGGACCCTTGTTGAGATGGCTAGGACGATGCTTGATGAGTATATGACTCCTAGGAAGTATTGGGCCGAAGCAATCAACACAGCTTGCTATGTTTCTAATCGTATCTTTCTTCGGGCTTTCACTAAGAAGACATCTTATGAGCTGCGATTTGGAAGACCACTCAAGGTAAGCCACCTAAGGGTGTTTGGGTATAGATGTTTCATCCTCAAACAAGGTAATTTGGACAAGTTTGAGTCCAGGTCTTCAGACTGTATCTTTCTTGGTTATGCCACTCACTCTCGTGCATATCGTGTACTTAACCCTGAAACTAACCGTGTGATGGAGACTTGTGAGGTCATATTTGACGAAGCCATGCCTTGTTCTTCTCCTGTCTTTGAGCGTGCAGGTGATGATGAGTTTGAAGAGACCATCTTTATGGAGGATGGAGAGGAAGACGCCGATTGGGGTGATCCTGAGCTGCCTCCACCAGCTGCCCTAGTCGAGCCTGCTTTCACTACTTCAGCTCACGGCCCCAAGCCTTCTTCTTCCACTACATGGGGACCGTTCGAGCAGGCCCCTCAGCCCCTGCATGCTGCACATGAGGAGGCCCCAGCTGCTGCCGAGGGGGAGGTGACTTCATCGAGGGCTGCACCTCGACACATTCAGCGCTGCCACCCTCCTGAGACGATGATCAGCGACATTGACCAGCGTGTTACGCGGTCCATGTCTATCTCTTATTTCGCTCACTCAGCATTTGTTTCTGATTTCGAACCCAAAGATGTTGGACAGGCTCTGTCTGATCCCGATTGGATTAACGCCATGCATGAAGAGTTAGAGAATTTCGAGCGCAACCATGTCTGGGTCTTAGTTTCTTTTCGCCCTGAGTGTCATCCCATTGGTACCAAGTGGGTCTTTAACAACAAACAGAGTGAAGATGGGGTGGCTGTGAGGAATAAGGCTATATTAGTAGCACAGGGATACTGCCAGAAAGAGGGGAGAGACTATGAGGAAACCTTTGCTCCAGTTGCCCGTATAGAAGCGATTAGGATTCTGTTAGCTTTTGCAGCCTCAAAAGGGTTCAAGCTATATCAGATGGACGTTAAGAGTGCGTTTCTGTTAACACCAAATTTTGGACTGGGAGCCGATAGCCGATACCAGAGGAAGATAGCCGATCTCGGAAGCAGATTCCGTTCAGCGAAAGGAAGGAAATAGCCGATTGCACGGTGAATCGGTTATCGGGCCAAGGTGACAGGAGGCGCGTAGCGTCGGTATTGATGACGTCATCTAGAGTCCGCGCCGTCAGGATGCGATCACGATCGGAGTCCGTTATGAAAAGGGAAGGTGGGACTTCAAGTTACCTTTAAAATAGGAGAGTTTGTCAGTTTCCATATCTATTGATGAGTTGTAATTCGACTAAGACTCTATCTACGCTCAGGGTATAAATATAAGCCCTCAGCCATTGAAAAAACATCAACAACATCAATACAACACAACTTTTGGCTCCGGCCAACAAACCCTAGAGTCAGTCGAGTCCGGCGAGTTACTTCATCCAGGCTGGATGTCATCCGGTGGACGCAAGCTTGCTTGTAAGTATCGTCAACCCCCCTGTTAAACTATGTCTTTTTAGCGTCATCCGGTGGATGTGGAAGCATGGCGGACCAGGGTCCTTGCTAAGCTATGTTTCTTTGGCGTCATCCGATGGACGTGGGAAGCACAGTGAGTCAAGGATGATTCACGCTGGTTTACCCGATCAATCTGTGTTAACCGTCATCCGGTGGACGAGATGTAGATTAGGACGGTTTTCACGTGCGGATTAGTTATCGATTCGTGTTTGTTTGCTTGATTAATATATTAGTTAATGTCATCCGGTAGATAGGCTATAGATTGAGATAGTTTGCATGCATGGATTAGTTATCGGCTCTAGCTAAATATGGCAATTTAGTTAGATTCATTAAGTTATCAGAATGCTATTTGTTGTTTATTGTTTATTTATCAATATAACATCTCTCTGCCCGATCAAGATTGATAGATTTGGCCTTAGATTCACTTGAATTTAATCGTCGTTTATGCTTTCTTATGTTTATTTTACCATGATGATCGGTTCCATGCTTACATCGGCTAATTCCCTATCAATCTTGTTCGTTACATGTTGTGCGTTCGGTTCTAGTTGAGACATAAGTGGTTCTGAGGTTATCGTAAGTCTTATTTTTGTGTTCTTGTTTAAGTTAACCTGAGCGTCATCCGGTGGAACAGGTTTAACCTAAATAAGTTTTCACTAGATTAGACTTACTTTAATTTGAAGTCTGTTTATGACTGCGCTAGTATTCGTTCGTGCTTCATGGACCCTGCATCGGCTAAAGAGCCGATTCAGTTATGCTTTCACGAATAGATCGTGTATATAGACTTATTTGGATATCAAATGATCTAGCTTTGTTTGCTGTGTTTGTTGAAGCCCGCTGGCCATTAGACCAGGTGAACGCAAATTTGGTGAACTTAGCGAAGAGGATTTACTAAAGTCGCCGGCCTTTTAGACCAGCTTTAGCCGATCTCTGCTTGTTTGATGTACAGATCAGATCTGTACACATGATCTATTTTCTTTTATACACATTAACTGAATTAGATCAGCTAGCACGATTATCTTCATATGAGTATCCTGATAGCCGTTTTACTTCATTATTATACTATCGGTTCATAACATGACGGAATCGGTTTTCTAGTCGATCTCCGATTATACTGGCTCTTTGAGCCGTACAGTTGGAACTATCTAGACTCACCAGTTAGTTTCGCCTTGGGTTACTGATTATATCTGTTTCCTTGTCAATTGCAGGTCAAATTGACTGGCACGCTTGGGTGTTACCAACACTCTCAGACCGGGTTCGAAGCTAGCTGGATCTGCGAGAGCTCTACTGCCTTCAAGGGTCGTTTTCGGCTTCGCTAGTGTGTTGGGCTTAGGGAACCACTTTTTGCGCTAACAGTTTCTTAATGGGTATATAGAGGAAGAGGTTTATGTGAGGCAGCCCCCTGGTTTTGAGAGCCCTAAGTTCCCCAACCACGTGTATAAGCTTCACAAGGCTTTATACGGGTTGAAGCAAGCTCCTAGAGATTGGTATGAGCGCCTTAAGACATTTCTTCTAGGAAAGGGTTTTCAAATGGGCTCGGTGGATAGGACTTCGTTTCTCCTCAGGCAGGGCGTTGACATCTTTTTGGTGCAGATATACATGGATGATATCATCTTTGGGGGTTCTTCTCACGCTCTTGTGGCCAAGTTTTCAGATACCATGAGCAGGGAGTTTGAGATGAGCATGATGGGAGACTAACCTTCTTCCTTGGGTTGCAAATCAAGCAAACCCAAGAAGGCACCTTTGTCCATCAAGGGAAATACACGAAGGATCTGCTGAAGCGGTTCGATATGGGTGAGGCCAAGCCTCTTTCGACACCCATGTCAACCACGACGGCCCTTAATGAGGACAAGGAAGGAGAGGTGGTGGACCAGAAGGAGTACCGTAGTATGATCGGTTCCTTGCTGTACTTGACGGCGACGTGACCGGATATCCAGTTCGCCGTGTGTTTGTGTGCACGGTTCCAGTCTTTACCGAGACCATCTCATCGCCAAGCCGTCAAGCGCATTCTCAGGAACCTGCAATTCACTCCAGAGTTCGGCTTATGGTACTCGGCCGCGTCCACCCTCTCACTCTGTGGCTATTCTGATGCTGACTATGCGGGTTGTCGTGTGTATCGTAAGTCTACGTCTGGCACCTGTCAGTTTCTTGGGACTTCCTTAGTGTCTTGGTCTTCTAGGAAGCAGAGTGGTATTGCCCAGTCTACCTGTGAGGCTGAGTATGTAGCTGCTGCAGCTTGCTGTTCTCAGTTGCTATGGATGGTGCAGACCTTGAGGGACTACGGTCTATCTTTTAGACAAGTTCCACTCTATTGTGACAGCACGAGCGCCATTAGCATAGCAAAGAACCCAGTGTTACATTCTAAGACCAAGCATATCGAGGTTAGGTTCCATTTCTTGGGAGATCACTATGAGAAGGGCGACATAGACCTGATTCACGTGGACACACATAACCAGCTGGCCGATATCTTCACTAAGCCAGTTGACTTGACCCAGTTTGCTCGGCTGAGGAGTGAACTCGGGGTCTATTTCCCTTTTTAGAGGAGGGAACTTTGGATTGTACACTAGTTTTAGATTCTTTTGTAGCTTAGAGTTTTGTTTCACCTTTGTATCATATTTGCATTTTCATGGCATTTTATGACATATCATTTTGAGCTTCAAGAATATAGCTATGAGCTTGCTTCTATGCCTATCTTGGTATGTTGATACATGTTTAGGCTCTCTTTGATCATTTGAGCCCTTGTTGAGCTAAACATGACTTTTTATTGAACTTGACTAATATTGATGAAATTTGAAAAACTTGTTCACATTTGAGTTTGGCAACTAGTATGTATGGACTTGTTGAGCTCTTATATGCTATCTTTTATATACTTGGTTGCTATGGCTCATACCTTGTTTCACTCACTTGCTTAGATCAATCTAGTTCACATTGTGCTAAAATCTTGCAATCTAAGTTAAGTGATGAAAAGATCGAGATGGATATGTATTGTACCACCTCAAAGTATCTAGACGGCTTTCTATTGCACATTTGGATGAACTAGAGACTTGTAGTGGATGACCGAAACCATTGCTTTTAGCTAATCATTGTCTTTGACATAGGCTACGCATGGTTGAAAAGTTAGGCGAAACAATACATATAACCTCTCGCACACACATGTCTTGCTAATACTTGTGAAACACCTAATGTAGAGAAATTGGTTCAATTAAAAAATTTCACTTGCGCTAGATTCTTCTATGACTTGATGTGTGACCTTGGCTTGGTATAGTTCACCTTGTATACACTTGTTTAGCACTTGATCTGATCACCTTTCTATATATGCTATGTCCTACTCTTAGTGGTGAACATTCTAAACTTTGGTATCAAAATTGCTCACTATGCTTCTCTCATATGGATTGTTCTTTTGATCATCTTGAGCATCTACTACCCGTATCTTGATGAGCATTTTGGCAAACTAATGGCTATACTCCTGAAGCTGTTGCATTCATATGCATTGGCATGTTTGAGAGGAGAAGGTTTTGAGAACCTTGATGTGTGCATGTGTCAACAAGGGGGAGAAATTTCCACACACACTTTTGAGTTGAGCACACATTCAGGGGGAGTTTGGGAGCTAGTTGTGTTGAGCCTCGCCTCTTTCTGGAGGGACTAGCTTTCCTTTGCACTTGTGCTTGCTTAGTGACCATGTGCTTGCTTGTCATTGGTTTTGTGGTCTTTTGGGCAGGTTTTTCTTATTTCCCTTCCTTTTTCTTCCTCTTATTCTCACTATATCATGATTATCTGTGTTGGTGTTGATAATGCACTTAGCAAGGGGAGATTGCAGACCCAGGTGGGAACTTGGTCCGGATTGTGATGAGTGATTGTCAACGGAGTTCACTTGGCATGTTGGTCAGCTTGTGATGTGCAGGTGTTGGGCTCGGAGGCAGTAGCGGATGGCAGAGTGAAGGTCAGGAGAGCGGGCCATGCCGATGGGCTGGGAGCGGTGAAGGGCGGAAGCGGGACTTGGGCCGAGGGAGTCGGGCGCCGGAGCGCTAGCTGCAGTGGTGACACTTGGTGGCATCGACAGGCGCGATCGAGCATGGTCGAGGGACTCGGAGTGGTACGTGGGCCGGCGCGGTCGAGGACCAGCGGGACGCGGCCCAGGACGGTTTTCGGATTTGGGCCTCAAAACCCGGGCGGAGCTGCTTCCGGCGGGAAGCCGGGTGACACGCGGCGGAATCTCCGAGGTTGCGTCAAGGCGACGGCAACTCGAGCAGGAAGCGGGGTCGTCCGATCCTATCGACAGAGACAGTCTGTTCCAGAATGTCTTAGGGCTAGCTGGCTTGCCTGAGTAGGAGTAGTTAGCGGTTAGGGGCTATTCGTAAAATGTAATAATTGGATATCAAGGGGGATGGCAGCCCCTCCCATCTTTATCTCTCCCACTCTCTCATTCTCTCGTCCCCTCCACTTAGGGTTAAACCATATGCTTAGGGAGAGATCCACTACTTGCTTATATATTGTAAAACTTGTGATTTGAGCTGGAAAATCGAGGCCCTAACCTCGTGTCGTTTCCGGGATTCGGATTAAGGCTGGTGTCTCCTTGTATTCTTGTTTTTTTTCCCATTTTCATGTGTGCACGTGATCTGATGAGTTTGAGTTCGTTTTAGGCGATGATTTCTTGGGGATGAGTTCATAGCTAGTTGAATTTCACCTGTGCAAGTTTTCGGGTGGAGTTGTTTTGATTTGATGGAGATTCAATCGATTTTGCTCCAGAGGTGTCGCTGTTCTTAGCGTTCGCTTCCCTTCTGTTTTTTCGGTCTTGGTCCGGGTCGAGCACATCGTTGCAGACTCCGGGATGATTCTCAAGCAGACAGCGCTTTCTGCTCCGAGCGCACGAGCGCTGAGCATGCTCATTTGAGCGGAGTTTGTCTCAGTCCCAGGCAGCTCGTCGTCCGTCAGTAAGCAGCTCGTACTTTTTCTCTGTGTTCGTTCTTCTCCTCTGTTCGTCGATACAGCTCGTCAGGGTCAGTCGTCTGGGGCAGGTAGGATTTACTGGCTCTAGAGCCGCTGCCGTTCGTCAGTGCTCAAGGTTCAGTGCAGCTGTGGCTTTGATTAAGAAGCAGGCAACTAGTACGTTCTGCTAGCAGCAAGTGCATAGGCTGTTCATGCTGTGATTTCCTTTCTTCTCGTGTTGTCACCCTCGTCAACGGAAAGCAATCATTACATGATTAGTTAATTAATCTTATTTTTGTGCAAGTGGTTCACTGTGTTTCCAACCGTGCTGAGTGTAGCTGTGCTGCTTGTCTGGAAACTTAGAAATTCACTGCAGTGGGAGGAGTTTCAGCTTTATGCAGTTGGTCTATTCTTTGTTGCTACAGTAATCGGTAGCAGCAGCAACAACCCTGCTACAGCAATTTCAGCTGGCTTCAGGTTTTCTGTTTTGGCCGCAATTTACGCGTTTGAGCTCCGATTCGATTTCCGCTTGTTGCGTTGGATTTGTGGTGTTCCGCTGTGCTTCTAGAGAGCATCCACCCATTTGGTTGGGTCGTGAACATCACAGTGTTTTATTTGCATATTTGGTGGTGATGTTGGGACAGTGGCCGATTATTTCGAAAGAAATTTGAGGCTCCCATTCACCCCCCTCTGGTCGCCGTTTTCGATCCTTCACAATACCTGACGAATCTGCCGGTATTCTAAACCTCCTCAGAGTGCGCAACGTCTTCACCTTGCCAATCCCATCTGGCAACATCTTGCAGCCGCTTACAATCAAATGGGACAAACATGGCAAATGGATGATATCTGGAGGAATGCTCAAAACATCAAGGTCAACAATTTCCAGCGTCTCCAAACAATGCATGCTCCGAACATGATTAGGTAGCACTACGACGTGATGACATTCAGGTGCATTAGGATACCATGCGCCACGTGCAACCTTTAAGTATTGCAGTTGCGACAGCTGGCTGACACACGTAAGGTCAATCCTCTCTCCGTACCAAGAAAATCCAAGCAAAAATAGCACCCTGAGAAACCTCAACTCCGACAGAGGCGGCACACAATTTGCTCTGAAGAGAGACACAGAGCGAGCTTGTGATAGGTGCCTACCAATGATCACATCAGCTGCTGTATGGACGGTGAGTCGCCGGACCTTGACTTGCGGTTCTGCCATAGCTTGTGGATCATGTACCAACCTGATGAAGTTATTTTCCATGCACCTCTTCAGAATCAGATCAAGCATCATATCATGCACCTTGTAGTATGTCTTCTCCACAATATCATCATAGTGTTGTCTATAAGAAAGCTGAATCATGCTCCTATTCACTAGCTCATTGAAGTAGCTCTCTGCAACATCCCATGCGCCTCTCCTAGTCGGGCCACTCACAAAACCCTCTGCTACCCACTTTCTAACCAGTTCATCCTTATCAATATCAAAATCCTCTGGGTATGTACCAAGATAAAGAAAGCATGCCTTCAGATGACGAGGCAGAAACTTATAGCTAAGGTCCAAGATATGCATCATATCTGCTAGGGTGGAGTTTGCTGGTGGTGCTTGGGAGGCTAATAAAAAGTCCTGTATGTGTTCCCATTCCTCCTTTATTCTTGTAGGCCGACAAGCCAAAATACTTGCCACAGTAATGATTGAAAGAGGTAAACCACCACACTTCTTCAAAATTTCACGTGAGACGTCAATGAACTGAGGAGGGCAGCCATCTTCTGAATCGAATATTCTTTTATTGAACAATTTTCTTGAGTCTTGGTCACTGAGCGGCTTCATGTAATGAATGTCTCCTTTGCCACTTGAACATGACATGGCCACATCTTGATGTCGCGTAGTTACTATAACTCTGCTTTGTTTACCATTTTCTGGGAAAACACATTTAATGATCTCCCACGATGGCACATCCCACAAATCATCAACTACGATAAGGTATCTGCAAAACATAATCCACACAACACCATGATTAGTTAGTCAAACAAACTTGGTCTCCTCATAGAAATTCAAAATGCATCATGGTCCAAATGTGTGTTTATGCAACCCGCTATCCTACGTGCCATGCTGATTTAGAATTTACATGTATGTGACTGCCTAGCTAGGGCCCCCACGTGTAAAGCCCTCCTACCCTTTCCCCTTTTCTTTGTCCTCCGGTTCCACTCTCATCATCTTTCCATTTCTCTCTACTCTGCCCAAGGCGCTATTGTCGCAATATAATGCTGCCACCCACTACTGAAAAAAAAATTTGCGCCCCACAGACATGCGTGGAGCTGGACATCACACCAAATGGGGCCCTGAGCTAGGAGCGCGAGGAGCCAACCAAAGTCTTGTAGCCCAACGGCCCATGAATTATTATTTTATTTTATAATAGCAGTGGTATAAGAGTGTGTAATTTAAAAATATATTAACACATTTATGGCTATTATATTATTTTCTGCTATATCGAATATTAGTATTTATACATAGATTTAGGAGAGTTTTTTTATATTTTTTATGACAAACATCATAGCTATTACTTTGCACTGTCTTTCACAATAATAATGATAGATGTGTATAATTTGGATGCAAACTTGGTGGTTAATTACTTTATACTATCTTTTGATAACGGTGGGCGTGTGTAATTTATATAAATTTAGCAGTTTGTATTTGAACTATTTTTCATAATAGGATTTAGATATAAATTTCAAAGATTATTCTGAATTATCTATAATTGGCAAAGGTGGGTAATAATTTAGATACACCTTGAGGGCGCTTATGTATTTTTCATATACCAGCGGTAATAAGAGTAACATGCGCCAATACATAATCTATTTTTGGATCTGAAATCATCCAATGACAAAAAATCTATTAACAAAAGTATAGCTATGACTAAATGACACGGTAAACTCACAGATAATCAAACTTGCATGAAGAAGATATTAGCCCATGCAATGCAATGACTAGAACTTCATGAAGAATAGAAACGAACCTTTTGTGTTTGAGATGATCTCTTATGGTGTCAACGATGTCTTGCATGTCACGAGCAGGGGTCGAGTTACATATCCCGAGTTTTGACTGTATGCTATTGAGTAGACTTGGTATATCAGGTCTTTGAGAAACTAAAACAAATGCATTGCAGCTGAATTTCTCTCCAATGTCATTATGAACATTGGAGAGAATGTTATGGTATGCCTCCTTGGCAAGTGTAGTTTTGCCCAGGCCTCCGAATCCTACGATGGACACAACCTTTAGCCATTGCTCTGCTTGATCTGTCAACATCTTGACAAGCTCTTCTCTTGGTCCATGGATGCCCACAAGGTTGGCTGCCTCTGTGTAGATTGCCTTGACTCGAGGATCAAAAGCCACAGAGCTGGAAGGCCCGGATGTACGGACCTTTTCATCCAGATTGTACCTCTTGCGTCGCTCGCCTGCCTCTAGCACACGAGCCTTGAGCTCATCGATCTGGTTGGCGATGTGGTGGCGGACACGCAAGGTCCTGAGGCGGCGAGCAGTCTTTTGTGCAAGATTGTGCAAGATGTCATCAATGCAGTCCTCGATGTCGTATGCCATCTCCCGGACATGGGTCCTCCATTCTTTGGCCAAGGGATCGAGGTCGTCGTCCATCAGCTCCAGAGTCTCAAGGAAAGCGTTCATGGCGGTGAGCTCATCGTTAAGAAAGGACACCTGCTTCCTGACCCCTTTTAGCTTCTTGCACTTGTCACCCATGAGAGTGGCGAGCTTGGACAGGAGGGGTTTCATCACACCCATGGAAACACTGACCACAATGCCTGCAGTTGCCATCTTTCCTCACCACTTCTTGTCAGTACTCAGTAGCCTTCTCTCAGCTTTCGCTTCTCATACAATCACTTCACTTCGTGTCCAAGCAGATCTGCAAGGGCAACATGTCTGGTTGCCCCCTCTCTGTCCTTTAGCTCCGCAAAAGAGCACGAAGATGGTTGGTGCATGTGAATTGAGAAACCAAGCTGCGCTAGCTTATCACCCAAACTCAGAGTCGGATCAGCTTTAGCTTAGCATTCTGCAGCTTATCGGCCAATGCTTCGTACCTGCAGCGGTTCTTCAGTGGTGTCGGAGTCTGATGAGATCAGATCAGGTCGGTCGGAGTTTGATGAGATTAGATCAGGTCGGCTGGGATCAGAACTCAGTTCGAACCAGGGAGGAGCAGCTGAATCACTGCCTGCAGGAAGGTGAACATAAGAATCGATGTGGAAGAATAAAGTGATGGGATAATTAAAGCCCTATGTTGCAATGGAAATTGGAAAGACATGGTTAAAAAAGTTAATCTCAATACTTGATCTCTGATACTGTATTGACATTCTTCGGGTCTGTTTAGTTGCCAAAAAGTTTTAGCGTTTTGAGTGTTATGGTACTGTAGCACTTTCATGTGTATTTGACAACTTTTGTCCAATCATGACCTAAGTAGAGTCAAAAGATTTGTCTCGACATATACAGACAAACTATACAATTAGTTATTTTTTTACCTACATTTAGTGCTGCATGCATGTGCCGCAAAATTGATGTGACGATAAATCTTAGAAAAAATTTTGGGGGAACTAAACAGGGCCGAAGATATGGATACACATGATTGTCATCATCACGAATCTAAAGAACTGACAGAGATGGAGTAGTGAATGATTTGGCCAAATTGGGGCAAAGAAACCGAGATACGTATGGAGGGAAAAAAATTAGATAAGGGAACATCGTTCCAGCCTCTACCATCCGTGGATGGTACACAGCTAAGGTACAAGCAACACATTACAGTACGCTAAAAGGCTACAACTCAACGAGTCTCGACCAAACGAAAGACACAACAATAATCCGCCTAAGGCAGAAAAAGATAAAACTCAGAACGCAATACGATATCTAGTGCTCCATCCAAGTCTTGCGAAGGTCTCCATTACGAAAACCTCTAACAAATTGCAGCTTCTCTTGATCACTTCCTTCTCCCTCTCATCATGCAGCATTGACCACTGCCGGATCTAATATGTCATCCTGAATATTACCTGCATGATAGTATTAGATTTAGATTTATTGAAAACCATATCATTTCTATTCAACCATATACACCAGCAAATAGCTGCTACTCCTAGCAAGATTCGTTTTTTTAGCCTTTGTACCTACACCAATTAGCCAAGGTCCGAACATATCAGAGATACTAGAAGGTGGTTGAATTCTAAAGACGATATGGATAATATGCCAAATAAATCTTGCAAGGTGGCAATCTAAAAAGAGGCGTTGGATGGTCTCTACATGATTGCAGATGCAACATCTAACGTCACCTTGCCAATTCCGTTTGGCCAAGTTATCTTTGGTGAGGATTACCTCTTTTTTAAGGAACCAAAGAAAGACTTTAATCTTTAATGGAACCTTCAGCTTCCATAAATCGTTTCTCTCCGGTATGTTCCCAAGACTAATCAACAAGTTGTACATAGATTGTATTGAAAATTTCCCTTGCCGACTGGCACTCCAGTGGAAGCCATCCCTTTGGTTTGTTAGGCCAACTGGCACCACTTTCGACACCAGCTCATACCATGATGCCAGGTTCCTATTTGTTAGTCCTCGCCTAAAGGAGACATTTAGTGGTATTGTCCTTAGGACGTTTGCCACGGTGTCCTCCTTTTTCCTTACTAATCTGTAAAGGTTGGGGAAATCCTCACGAAGGGGCTTGTTGCCTATCCAAACATCTTTCCAAAATCTAACCCCTTCCCCACTCTGCACGATGAAATATCCTCCTGCCAAAAAGGAGTCTCTTACTTTTAAAAGGCCAGTCCAGAAATGTGAATCCCCAGGCTTATGCTTCGCTTGAGACAGAGTTCTATAGGACAGGTATTTCTTTCTAAGAATCTTTTGCCAAACCCCATCTTCGTTAATAAGTTTGAATATCCACTTACTTAGTAAGCATTTATTCTGGATATCAAGGTTTAAAATGCCTAAACCCCCGTGATCCATAGGTAAACAAAGGATCCCCCATCTCGCTAGGCGGTATTTCTTTTTTTGATCATCACTTCAAAAAAATCTCGCTCTATAGTAGTCCAATCTTTTGAGCACCACTCTGGGAACCTCAAAGAAGGAGAGCATGAACAAAGCCAATCTGGAAAGGATAGAGTTAACAAGTACTGGTCTACCTCCATAAGAAAGTAATTTTCTTTTCCAGCTACTAAGTTTCTTCTAAAACTTCTCTTCAATACATAACCAGTCCTTGTTTGAAAGTTTCTTATGGTGCATAAGTATACCAAAATACCTAAAGGGCAAATTCCCCCGCCTACACCCAAACAGACTCTCATACTCATGTTCATGCTCTTCTGCTGTCCCGTAACAAAAGAATTCACTCTTATGAAAATTAATCTTTAACCCAGACAGCTGTTCGAATGTATTGAGGACTAACTTAAGTTCTCTGGCATGTTGCGTGTTATGTCCCAAAAAGAGGAGGGTATCGTCTACATACTGCAGAATAGATAACCCGTCTTCTACTAGATGTGGGACTACTCCTTGAAAACTGCCATTGGCTTGGAGTCTAAAATAAGGTGAAGAGCACAAGCTGGTGGCCTGCATGCTAGTCCTTTTCAGCTCATCGTCAAATACTACTACCTGAGCGCTAAAATCTATTAAAGATAGAGAAGGCTGCAGTAGTTAGGATTGTTGTAATCGTATCTTGCTTTATCGTTTCTGTTGCTTATCTATGCGCCGGCCTCGTGGTTTGTTTATAGTTTGTTAGGCATGTAGCTGAGGCCGGCGGGAGATGCAACAAACTCTGTAAAAATATCCACGCGTCAGGAGTTTTGACGCCTATTTAACATGCAGCCGCGGCCCCTAAGGGGTTAACACGCTTCACCATCTTTGAATTTTACAAAACCCACAATACAGAGATGAGTCAAATTAAATCTCACTAGGTCTTCGCAGATGAGTGGCGGACTCAATGAAATTCCATTGAAGCATGCAATAAATCTGCCGCCACAACACAGAAAAAAAAAAGGAATTCAAAGAATAGGCAGAAGCGCACACGAACGAAGAGCAGACAAAACCTGCATTTGTGAGGAAGTACGTACTCACTCACCAGGTTAGGTATCTCCTTCCTCAGAAGCAGGAAACACAGCAGGGATGAATTTGGAAGCAGCAGTTAGACTAGAAACGGAGCGAAATCTCAGAAGCCAACTATGCCGTCGTCCCCAGCACCTCCTTCTGAAGACCCTTGAGCTTCTTGTACTTGTTGCCCAGGAGGATGGCAAGCTTTTGCAAGACTGGTTTCATAGCCCCCATGGAAACGCTGACTGCGATACCCGCGGCCACCGTCGATCTATATATCCTCCACTTTGGAGATGCTCGATCAGTGCACGTTGACGATCTGATCGATCTACTTTCTCCTGGCCCTCCACTGATCCGATCGCTCTATTCTTAGTTTGGTCCAGTCCTGCAAATAAATTAAGGTAGGCAGCGCATGAGAAACTTGATGGACATGTGCACATTCGCTATCTTTGAACAGTATCTATCAAGCTGTAGCGCGCAGATGCAACCTGAGCTTGATGGATCACGTACTTGCGCCTACTTAATTAATTAAATGGCTGGTTTTCTTGAGCATAGATCTGGCCGATTACAAGCATAATACATGTGCCATGGTGACAAAAGATCTGGCCGATGTATGGATCACAACTCAGATTAGCAGCCAGTGTATGAAACACAGCACAAACGAAGCCGATCCGGCGAGAGGGCACAATCAATAAATGCAAATCAGGTAATGAACATGACGAAATCTATATCATTATTGAGTAACAACTGATGAATTCGAGCAACTTACCAAACTGCAAGGGCCGAGTATGACAGTGAAACAGGATGAAGATCCTAGGAGCACAGCTCGTTCCCTCTTACTGAAGCATGCTCCTTGCTGCTCCTCTCGTCGACGTCACTTGAGCAGCGAGAAATCTTTACGGGGAGTGAGGATGATGTGTTTGTAGCTCAGCCTAAGGACAGTATTCACCAACCAACGGTGACGGAATCTCCCAACCTTTCAATAGCCACGAAGCAGCAGCCCAACCTCCCAACCTCCTCATACCTGAAGGAATCTCGCCGTACCGTACTGATACTGGTGAGTGGTGACTACTGTAGGGTACAGCGGCTACACGTCAGAGAACACATGGGACGCCGGTGAGTGGGGGCCGGCGACTTGACTTTAATTAGTAGACGCGAGTTGTTGGTTGGTTAACTCCATTATTGCCGTGTGCTGAGGCCAGAGGCGCAAGGCCATAATGGACACGTCCGTATACACGGTAATGGTGAGCTCAGGCCAGCACTAGATGGAGCAGGCAGCAAATAATGGAGGTCAGTCGTCGTCCGTCCATGGCTGGTAGAGATCAATAGAACCATGTACTACTAGGCGGCTAGACGCTGATGACTGATGCCTTCCGTTGCTTCTGTTGTGATGGCACCAGGGTCGATCAAATGAGCCACCCACGTAATACAAGGTGAAGCTGATCAAAATCAAAATCAGGAATAAACAAGAACTAGGAGTGGAACGAAATTTGATATGGAAATCCGCATTATGGTTTGAAATACTCCCTCCCGAACAAGCCGGACCCTAAAAATAAAACCCCACGTTCACACTTTAAATTTTATCGAAATTAGCTGAAATTTATTACAAATAATTTAATATAGCAAGCTGCAACTTGAAGCCAACAGACATAGGCAGATGTGTATGTAGACCCCACATCAAACCTAGACCCTGAATAAAATCTCGCATTCATACCTTAAAATTTTATCGAAAATAAGCTGAAATTTGTTGCAGATGAATTAATATAGCAAGCAGCAACTTCATGTCAGTCGACACTGTTGGACGTGTATGTGGGTCCCACATCAAAGCCGGACCTTAGAAATAAAACCTCACGTTCACACTTTAAAATTTTATCGAAGTTAGCTGAAATGTGTTGCAGATGATTTAATATAACAAGTAGCAACTTGAAGCCAACCGACACAGGCAGATGTGTATGTAGGCCCCACATCAAACCCGGTGCTCGAATAAAATCTCGCATTCACACTTTAAAATTTTATCAAAATTAGCTGAAATTTATTGCAGATGATTTAGTATAGCAAGGAGCAACTTCATATGCTAGCCGACACTGTTGGATGTGTATGCGGGTCCCACATCAAAGCCAGACCCTAGAAATAAAACCTCACGTTCACACTTTAAAATTTTATCGAAGTTAGCTGAAATGTGTTGCAAAATGATTTACAGCAACTTGAAGCCAACCGACATAGGCAGATGTGCATGTAGGCCCCACATCAAACCTGGTGCCTGAATAAAATCTCGCATTCACACCTTAAAATTTTATCGAAATTAGCTGAAATTTATTGTAGATGATTTAATATAGCAAGCAGCAACTTCATATGCTAGCCGACATTGTTAGATGTGTATGTGGGTCACACATCAAAACCAGACCTTAGAAATGAAATCTCGCGTTCACACACTAAAATTTTATTAAAATTAGCTGAAATTTGTTGCAGATGATTTAATATAGCAAACAACAACTGTCATTGCCAGATCAATATGTCAGCCCCATATCAAATTCCAACCCGTCCCAACCCATTACCCAACCCGTTAAACCCATTTCAACTCAACCCATTAGCAGGCCTAGTGCCATGTCAGCGAAAATGGTAAATGTGTAAGACTATTACTGTTTCATGTGGCAAATATGTAGACGCTCATATAAAACTGACAATTGAAGAAGTGTCATTTGGAAGGATGGCAATAAGTTAAATATCACTGAGACACCGAGACGGGTGCCACGGTTCACATACGGAAGAGATGCGATTTCGAGAGGTGGAATGTGGTACCTAACCCCATCTGTCGGCCTAAATAACCGAAGCCACGGACGCACGCCAGAGGCAGGATGTGCATGAAGTTTTTGTCTCCTCTTTAATTGTAATTACTAGTTTTCCTCTATTTTTGGCTAATTCTCCAGTCCCGTTTCCATGCCATCTCCCCTGCTTCCTCTGTTTTTTCTTTCGCAAGAAGATGTATGCTTGTTGTAATGTAATTTTGCATATACGCCAACAACATCCACGTGTCATGAATATATTACAATTAGTCCTTTTTAGAGAATTATGAATTGTGAATTTGGATGATGGTATTATTATTATTATTAGTTGGGGGACAAGAAGAATAATCCATCCTCATTTGTCCACAGAGAGACTAGGTTAATCACAACATGCACCGGGTTAATCATGACACATCAATATTTCGTAAAGATAACCAAAAAGTGGAATTCAATGGAGGGAAACAACGCAGAGGCAAAGAAACAACGACTTGCGTTAGAATTCAATGGAGAGGAAAATACTGGTTGGGGAGAATGAAGAGATTCATGGTGGGTTTTCTTGTGGGAACTACCATCGACGGGGGCCTAAGGGAGTTCGGAAATTAGGGTGGGGAGTTGGTCACACAATTTGAGTTCTGATGACACGGACGACCTAGATTCATTGGAATGAAGGACGGACAACTGGTGCTAATAGCCACAGTAGCATTAAACAGACAATTGTTTCGGTAATTTGACGGTATCGTCCAACGTACAGTGCACACCTCAAATAAGTCTAACTCGTTACAACGGATTCTTGGTGAACATAGATTGTCATCAATGAAACAACAACAACAAAAACTAGTTCTTTGAACTTGAAAAACATTACATAGATTCTAACTAATTAAACTAAACTAAATCTAATCTAGGTCCTCGCTGTTCGAGCTAGAGGCTCATTGGTGGCCTCCTCATCATCCAACTCCTCAACGTCGTTGTCCTCCTCATTGTCTCCGTCCTCGTTGTCATCCTCCTCCTTCTCCTTGGTGCCATTATCGTTGCCGAAAAAGCACTTTTCATCCGAGTCCAATAGACTCCGATCAAGTGACCTATCGACATAGAGACCTCGTCACTAGTCCTCCATCAGTGCTCATCTTCTTCCTCCTCCTTGGTGGAGTTGTTGCTCAGTGCTTGAAACCTTTCATAGTTGAAGTTGGAAGAAAGAGGTGAAGAAAGAAGAGGAATGGTTTTAGGGCAGATGAGGTGAATAATGTGTAGAGCATTGGGACAGCCTCGTCTGCTTCTCCATGAGGAATTAATGGTGATGAAAGACTGTTGGAAGTTGGGAGAGTATCTTTAGGGCTCGCGGTCAAAACTACTATTGTAGTCGCCTCGACATATAATCTGACGTCGAAGCAGGCCCTGTAGATCATCGGCGGATCCAATGGTCACCCGACGGTGAATCCTTGGTTCACTGTGCCCCACCATCCCTCCAACCGACGGTGATAAGGGTGTTATGCTAACACTTTCTTTAGTAGAAAATTATTAGTGTATAGTTAGTTGTTATTTTAAAATTATAGTTATAATTAGTTAACTATTCCATTCTCATTTGCCATCATCCTTCCAACCAAATAGAAAAAATAGATCATTCCATATGACGAACCGAATAAAAAGAATGGATAAATCTATGCAAAAATTAATGAACGATCATAACTCATCTAGTTTTGCTCTCAAAGCAAACGCACCCCCTATTTACTTGTTTAGCCGTCATTGGTCGTGGTCACGGGTTCCACTTGGACACCATCAAGACTTTATGCTGGTAGATCCACTTTGCCTTTTTGTCTTTACATTACAGGGAATGAATTAAGCCCTAATTTTAATTTCATCCTTTTTAAAACAGCAAAAACTGTTGTGGAGTGAGTTTAGGCAAAAACTTTGCTTAAATGCCAGTAAGTACTCACTAAAACAATGCAATAAGCTGTCATAAAAGAAAGAGTGCAAAGGTTACAGGTTGCATTTAGTAACCGGTCCAAAATTCCTTAAGTGGCAATTGCAGGTCAGCAGCGTTGGTCTCTAACATTTCAAGGACTTCACCCATGGAAGGCCGATTGGCTGGTTTGGACTGTATGCACCACAAGCCAACTATAGTCATCTTAACACGAGCACTTCCTTGGTGTCGCTGCTGCTGCTGATCTCGCTGGTTGTGAGGCCACAAATCTGGTCCAAGTTTTCATACAGCCATTGCGGAAAATACTTGCTGCTGCTGTCAGTACTGACATCGATTTTCTTCCTTGCTCCGACCATCTCAAGGACCACCATGCCGTAACTGTACACATCAGCCTTGCTGCCCACTGGTCCATAGTTTCTTGAGAAAACTTCAGGTTCTGTGTACCCTATTGTGCCTCTTGCCCCAGCAATGGTGATTCTACTCTCTTTTTGTCGGCCCAACTTCGCCAATCCAAAATCTGATATCTTTGGATAGAAATCCTGATCTAGGAGAATGTTGTGTGGTTTGATATCGAAATGCACAATGCGGATGTTGCATCATGTGTGGAGGTACTCCAATCCTCGAGCGGCCAACTTAAAGTGGCTTCTCCTTCAGTAGAATTGTTGCCAAAAGTGTATCTCTCAAGGGAACCATTGGGCATGTACTGGTAGAGGAGAGTTCTTTTTTAACCTTGAAGGCAATATCCTACCAGAGTAACAAATGTTGATATGAGATGTTCTGCTGATGCTGGCCACCTCATTCACAAGCTAAAGTAAAGGAATGCCTTATATTTACTTTATACTCACCGTTGCTCAGAATCAGGGCACTGTAAGAACTGTTGTTGTCATAGTAGCGATTCCACAGCATGATGCCGTAGTTAGCGGAGGCGTTCACCACCGGCAGCACATGGGACACAAGGGATTTGGGGTCGATGTATCGGCTGGCCGCCACTTGAGGCGATGCCGGCAGGCCAAGAAACACCTTCGCCGGCGACGGCAACGACTTGGTCCATGTCTTCCACGAAACCTCCAGGTTGGTCGCGTTTCCCTGTCCCTGGTAGTCGCACCCGGGGTTGTTGTCCGGGTACACGCACTGCGGCGCCGCCGTGAGCATCCCTCGCTTGTCGCCATTGTACAGCGACGTCAGGTTCTTGGCGAGGTCCTGGTAGTGACTGGAGTCATCGTTCTGGATGTCGAAGTCGATGCCGTCGAGCACGTCGTCGCCGAGCGGCCGCGACGACGAGGTGCCGCCGCCGCGGAGGAAGTTGTCCCAGAGGTAGGCGGCCACGCTCGCGGCGTCCGAGGTGGAGGAGAGGCCGTAGTTTCCGACGCCGCCGCCGATGCTGAGGAGCACCTTGACGCCGTGGCGGGGTCGCAGTTTCCGGCCAAGTTGAGCACCGGTGTCTGGCCGCTGCCGAACGTGGTCAGGAAGGCCATGATCACCAAGGTGTAGCGGCCGCTGCTGCATGTCGTGGCCAGGCTGCTCTCGTTGCCGTTCTGGCCCCAGTAGACTGAGATGTTGACGGCGGCGGCGGCGGCACCGGGGGCTGCAGCAGCTGCGACAGCCAATAGCAAGCAGGCGCAAAGAAGCAGCTTGCGGTGGTTGCAGGCCATTGGCCTTGTTGCTATGGCTGCCTTCTTCTTCTGATTGCAAATAAACGAATTGCAATGGCTATGGTGTCAACGACCAGGGAAGATCCAAGCAACCTGAGGAGTGAGGAACGCCGGCCCTAGAGTGAGTGGCTACTCTGTTCTTCGCCTACCTCTGCTTCTCTCTGGTTCCTGCCCCTACTTCTACCTATCCCTTTTCCTTTCACGTATGGGCTTCTGTGTGACGCGGTAACGCGAAGACCCCTTGCGTTGACGTGGTCAGCAGTCCACGCTGCTGGTGCTGCCACAAAAATTTCTTTATGGCTAGTAGATAGCACATGCATCTGAAAGTGACAGGTGTGAGTGTGACTACAAAGTCGCTGTCTGCACTCTGCACTGTTTTTTTCAGCAGTGGCTGCTACCTTGGTTTGCAGGGGGGAAAAAATTCCCCCGCGTCGCTCTTGGGGGCCGGGGTCGGACCCGATTCGTCTGATTTTGGCCCACCATTCCACGCCCAGCGATGTTTCTACGACGGGGTGGCCCACTGACGACCCAGCACAAGTATGACACTAGCGGCGCAGCATGTACATTCGCGTTGTGTCTGCTCGCCATCCTAATACTATTGCTGTCCAAGCATCAGTGTTTCTCTCTAGCGGCCTTGCACCTACCTCGTTTTGGCACCGGAGCCCACTGGCTAAGAGTTTTAGCATTAGAGTCTTCTTTCCCTTTCCTACAGTTTCCAGCGGTGACTCCAGCGCGATTCACTTCACCTCTGCCGATTCGTCTGATTCCTCGCCTCTGATGCCCTCGCCGGCGTCGGAGGAGGTGAGAATCGAACGAATCGGCGGTGGATCAGTATAATTCCTACTATATAGCCTAGCTAGTCAGTAGATTAGGTCTTCCTGGTGGCTGTAGAAAGCTTTTTGTCGGTTCTTTTGTTCCTCTGAATCGACGTCAGAGTTTTCGGCGGCGGCTTTGCTGTTGTCGGCATCTTCGTTGGCCTCTTCTTCGACGACGGTCCATGGAGGTTAGAAAGTCTTTGGGCGTCGATGCATCGCCGCCCAAGTTTCTTCTCCCTCCAAAGGTGGAGGGCGGTGGTGTTCTTGGTGTCGTTGTCTGCTCCACTATTCCAGTTTGGAGGTTATTTAACTTCCTGCTTAGGAAAGCGGGTTGGTTTTCCTCTTTTTGGGTTTCCTCGTTGCTGGGTGGTTCGAGGTCGCCTACGTTGCTTGAGGCGACATATCCCGTGCATCTTGGCGATGATCTGGCCAGTGGCCAATTTGGTTTGCTCGGGCGTTCAACGTTCAAAGTGCATGGCGTTGTGTTCGGTGTGTCAACAATTGGAGCTTTAAAACTGTTGTTGCTTCTATGGAAGCTTCTTCGTTTGAAATGGGAATTGGCTTCAAGTTGCAAACTTGGCGTTTCTCTCTTCAAAGAGTAGCGCGTCAAGTGGCGGCTCCAGTTGCCGGTGACGAAGATGACCGGGGGATCCTTGCAATGATCTAGTTGTACTTTTCTTTTTATCCAAGGGGATCTTTGTAAGGAAGTTTATGTACTCCTTTATATATGAATAAATGAATTCCTCCCGGCTTTCTAAAAAAACCCACTCGTTTGTGTCAACTTAGGGCATGTATAGCCCATCTGTATGTCATATCTTTTTTAAAAGAACCCTGTTTCTCAGCTCACGAGCTCGCCCCGACGTTTCATGAGACGACAAGAATGGCTCGTGGTCCAAAAGAAGCCGTCGTCTCTCTAGAGGCACACTATACGGGGAGACATTGTACGGGGAAGCAGTTTATGGATCCCTCTTGTTTGAATACCACCTTTGTGGCCTCCTCCTCTTCCCTCGGATCGCATGGTTGCCTCACATTCGTAACCGAAGAAGGCTTTGGAGGATGAGAGAGCAAGGTTGGCTCCCTTGAGGGAGTGCTGTCCGGCTAGCCCTCGCGGCGGGGCGCTGCCTGGCCCGATGGCTTGCCTCTCTTCCTCCTGCGTTTTATCCTGCCGGGATCTCACAGGTGTCTCCCACTCCCTCTGGGTTTCTTCCACAGCTCTTCTCTGGTGAGGTCTGGGCTTTGGTCCCTCCCTCTTCGTCCGTCATGCCTCCCCTCGCCTCTGCTGCCGCGGGTGATGCTTTTGCTGCTTTCATTTCTTCCAAGTTTGGAACGGAAATCCCTCCAAGCGGTCCATCTCTTGTTTCCTTCTCCCTCTTAGTCTCCTTTGGTCGCTGTCACTTCCGTCTGGATGTTTCTTTTGTTGGCAACTCTCTTAGCACCATTTTCGGGTGCACGGCAGATGCTCTTGGGGTCAGTCTTCTGGAGGAAAGGATTTTTCTCTTCTCAGTTTTTTGTTGGCACCGCCTTGCCCCCTGGGCGAGCACCTTCTCACTTACAAACTTCCCAGCCATGATTGGTGGCTAGTATGAAATGGTGTCTCTTCCTTTCTTTTTATACTTTTCAACTAATTTGATATATGAAAACTGAAAGGTCCAAATTTCCATAACATGGTTGTGGGTCACACTAAATATACACCTCATAATATATTCCGTGCACCGCAAAATTTTTCGATCTCGCATTAATAAGTAGACACAAGAATGAAAACAAAGTGGTTTTTCTCTTCCTGGACAGTAAGTGAGTAACAAAACTACCCTCATTATAACAAACAGAACAAGTACAAGATTGAAAGCTATTACCTGGTGCTGGAGCCAATGGCCTGAACCAAGTTAAATTGAGAAGATTATAGTCCCCGACCAACAAAAGATTAATCCGAATTGTATGCAGAGTAAGTGAATACTTCGTTGCCTTGACTTGATCAGCAGTAAAGCTAATTCCAGAGTCTTCAACAACATAAAAACTTACAATCTCAAATTGATTAACGCGCAGTTGAGCTGAGAAGCAAGGTCTTGAAGAAATTCGTTGCTCCAGTTTGAAGTCAAGGAACCATTATGAAGGAAGAGCTCAATTCTCACTGGATAAACACAATGGCAGTCTCAGGTCCCTCGTTTTTGTGCTCCATCTAAGTTACAAAATACTTCCACCCCTTGTGCCAAATATTATTAACCGGCACATTAGTACTTGATATTCTAAATCATTTAAATCTATTTTATGATACATGTTGAGCAAATTAGATCTTCTTTGTGAAGTTAAACAGGACAGCTACACCATTTTGTGATTCATTATCCAAGGGATTATTTCACCTCATTCAGATTTGTGCACCTGTCGCACCCATTAATTTTAAGATGAGTCAGATGAGTCCAGTTAAGCAGTGTAAATAACAAGCTACTGGTCGCGTCGCTCCTCTTGGGGCGGCACGGGCGGCGACCCACACCGCCGCCGAGAGCCTCTCGCCGACCACCTCCGCTCTGCCGCCGCCTGAGCCAGCCCCGGGAAACCTGGCCGGAGGCGAGGATGGCGGCGGCAGGGTTGGGCCCCCTTCCTCTCTCACCCTCCCCTCCCCTCCCCTCCCCTCCCTCTCTCCGGTGAAGCTCCAGATGGGGTCGTCGCGGGGAGGCCGGCCGGCGGCGCATTCGACGCTGGAGGGGACGGATCCAACCTCCCCAAGGCCGGATCTGCGTCTTCCTCAAGCACAAGCTGCTCCTGCCTCTCCCCTCGTCTCCCGTGCTCGGTGCACGGCCGGCAGCTTCCGTGGCTTGCCGGGCGTCGCTGCGCCCTGTGCGGCGAGGCTGCGGCCTGCGCCCCACCCTCCCAGCGCGACGCTTCGATCTGCGCGTCCCCGAGCCTTGGTTGGTTGTCATGGTGACCGAGCCAACAGGAGTCCGAGCGTCGACCTGCCGGCGCCAGGTTTCCGTGCGGTGTGGCGGCAGGCTGGCGTCCGTACACCGCCCCTGCCTGGTCCTGCATCCATTGCGGTGCTCCCAAGCGGTGGAGCATCTGTCCTCGGCATTGACGCCGGGACGGACCGGGAACGCAGCTTCAGCGAATTCGAGCTCAACGGTGGCTCCACAACATGCCTCTGATGCGCGTGGGGGGCTTGTTGTACCGGTGCCGTGTTGTGAGGATGGCTCTGCAGTTGAGCGTGGCGTGCTGTTTGGCCGTGAGCAAGCCGGCGGTGGGGCAGTGTGTCCGCTTCTTCTCTCTTCTCTTGTTGCAGGGCCTTGCAGTGATGCGATGCACGCAGTTTGGTCGATCGGGCTTCCTGGTGGCGAGGCTGCGGCTTGTGCCTGCTTTGTCGGCGCGCGCCTCCCACTGTCGCGGGCGAGTCCAGGAACGGCTCCGCACAGCATGGCGGCTGCCGGCACTTCTTTGCCGGTGCGCGCCTCCCACCGTCGCGGGCGAGTCCGTGAACGGCTCCACAAGGTGTGGCGGCGGCCGACAATCCCCGCCCCCTCATCTCGGCGTAATCGCTTGCTGGTGCGCGCCTCCCACTATCGCGGGCGAGTCCGGCAACGGCTCCGCATGGTGTGGCGGCGGCCAACAAGCCCCCAGCCCCTCTCCTCCGTCCTGGCATGGAAGTTTGGCGGTGCGTGCCTCCCACTATCCCGGGCGAGTTTGGAAATGGCTCTGCGCGGTGTTGACGCCCGCCGGTGTGTGCCTCCTTCCTAGTTCGGGTGGGTCTGCAGGAGTGCTAGCAAAGGTTCTGGGCGAAAGCTCAGCTCAGATCAATCTCGGCTAGCGATGAGATCTCCTTGTTGAAGGCATCATTGAAGAACCTCTTGTTGCCTTGTTCTGCTATGATCTGCTCAACACTTTGACACAAAGCTCGGGCGAAAGCCTTGCCAAGCTCATGCAAGAGACTCCTCTTGCTGCTTGGCCGATGATAATTACGTTGCGACGTCATTCACCTCCCTGGAGGCATCGTTAAAGAGCTCTTATGTCTTGGTGTTATTCGTTGCTCTTTGTCGGTGCTAGGATTAGCGAGTGCTAACACCGGCTAGTAAACTTATGTTTTACGGTTAAGATTACGGATGGTGTGCAAGGGAAACACAGGATTTATACTGGTTTGGGCTAAGAATGCCATACGTCCAATGTGGGTTGAGTCATGCTGCCTTGCACCGGGGTGCTTGTTGTAGGGGTTACAAGCCTAGACGAGAGAGGGAGGAGCTCCCAAGTCTCTTGTGAATATGTGTGGGTGTTTGTGTTTGTGTTCTTATGATAGTAGGATGTTGTGTGCGACCTGAAGGCCTGAGATCGGCCTTTGCCTTCCCTTTATAGTTACAAGGGAGAGGCTAGAGTTACATGTGATGCCCTGTGGTTACAGTGCTCGGCATGGTGGAGACAGTGGTGACCGGTGGCTATCGTCAGTCATGCCCTCGTCTTGGCGCCTCGAAGGTATGGCCTTAGTCATTCGGTTGATCTCCCACTGTTCCATCGGTGAGTTCCAAGGCGGCGCACTGTGCGGAGCATGGCTCGCTGCGTGGCACTACGTCATGCCGTCGCATCCAACCCTGCACAGTGCAACGAGAAGATAGGTTGACCTTCGAGTATGAGCTCTCGAGGCTCGGGAGCCCTTGATGCCGTCGGGGGCGTGATGGGACGGAGCGGTGGGAGTGTCCTCCCTTGGTTGTGTCCCTTCCCACGTGCGGTACTTTCCAGGGGGTAGGCGAGTTTGGTCGTAAGCCTTGCCTATTCCACCGGGTTGGCCGGACGGTTGTCGTTCCCCCCTTTCCTGGTGCCACACGTGTGGCCGGGGTATGGGCAGTCGCTGTCATAGTTGGAGAATCTCCTCGTCAGCCCAGGGGGTCGCACGGTTGACCGTCCCTGTAGCGGTGTGGGAGGAGTGGGGCCGTCTGACCGTTTGCCAGAGAAGATGTGACAGTTGGTACGGTGAACGTGCGCGTTCAGGGCACAGTTGCGTCAAGGGGCCTACCCGATGGGACCGTGCCTGTAAAAAGGTCAGGGAGGTCCCTTGGCCGTTAGGTTTGCCTTGCTGACGTCAGCAGGGCTCGGGCAAACCCGAGGGGTGTGCCCGAGGGAGTTTGCATGTAGCAGGGGGCTCGGGCGAATCAGAAGCCTGTTGCCCGAGGTTGTTGTATTCGCTGGAAAGCTCGGGCGAATCGGACGGTGTCGCACGAGGGTCCTGCTTTCCCGTGCCCTGTCGCGGAGGCTCAGGCTAATCGGAGGATTTCTCCCAAGGGGTCCCCACGTCCGGGAGAGGTGGTGTGCTTCCGCGCGGCTCTGTCTTAGGCCGCGTGGGCCGTTCCCGCATGGGCCTTGGCTGGCGTCCTCTTGGGCCGGGCTTTATTTGGGAAGTATGTTTTTGCGTTGAAGTTGGGTACCCCATAGTTGGGTACCCGACAGTAGTACCCAAGCCTGTGGTGGAGTGGAGGCACTCCTCCAGAGGCTCAAGTTAGTTTCTCCTATCATGTTAGTAAGGTTTGTTTATTTAGCGCACCCGCCAGGTGTAGCCCCCGAGGCCTTGGAGGGATGATGTATCCCTTCAAGGGCTTGAAATCGTGTCTGCAGAATCTCGGGTACCTTCTTGCTCCCTAGCGATTCGTCCCTTGGTAGGAGTTTCTTGGTGCTGGAGCCCCCGAGCCTCTGCCACAAGTAGACGGTCGATCCGGGAGTGTCTTTTGTCCTGCCAAGGTACAAAGAGAGTACCCAAGCCTCCGTTTTCATATCGGGGTCGATTGGGTTCTTTATAGTTCGACCTTCGCGCTCTTCTTCGAGAATAGGAAGGTTTGGTCATGCTCGACTTCCCACGATAGGGCGTGAGTCAGCATTTCCGGTGAGCTGCAAGCGGGTTTGTCCAAGTGGAGGTCTGTGCCCCGTTCGTTGGGGGTTGGCTAGTGGCCTGAGCACACTCCAAATATTTCCCGAGGGTCAATTTGTGGGTCTCGGGTCCCTTCGACTTGTCTCAAGGGCCTGATGCCTCCCCCGAGGAGATTCCACATCATCGACTCGCTGTTGGGACTTGGACACAGCATGGGGTGTCCTCTTTTGACGCTCGGGCATCGAGATACTGACCGTTTAGTTATCCAGCCACTTGCTGTCCCTAACTCGGTATCCCTGGGGCGACTGTTAGAGCCATAGAGGGCCAGTTTTCGATCCCCCTGGGAACGTAACGGGCGCCCGAGCCCGGGGTTCCTTCATCGAGAAGGAGGGTATTGTCGAAAACGAGGAGGTTAGCGTAATGATTTGATGCACCTTTTGAGGAGAGAAGCATGATAGGCGCGACGGTTCAGGGCAGACGAGACGGTTGCGTGCGCGAAGGCAGGCGGTGATGCGGAGAGTCATGGTGGGCTCGCGCAGTTAATACGGCGGATTCACAGCATTCGCTTCGGTCCGCTGGTCAGATATATAAGGAAAAACTGCTCCTACCTTAGCCATTCGCCACATTCGCTTGCTTTTGCTTCTTCGTCTCCGTCGTCTAGAGCCCTCTGCTTGCTCTTCGCCCTCGCCGCTGGCGTCCTTTCCCTCTTTTTGCGCCCTTCTCTTCTCGCAATGGTCTCTCCAGCGCCCTCTGACGCCGCCGCCGCTGCCGTCGTCCCGCTCGAGGTGGAGCCTTGGCTTCCATCTTCGGTGAAGGAGGGGCATCTTGAGGACCTCGTGACGCTAGGGCTCTTGCGCCGCCGCACCGACCCGCAGCGCCCAGAAGTGGATCGCACCGCCACGCGACCACCAGGAGCCGTGGCCCCTCGAGGGGTACGTCGTGAGCTTCGTCGCCTTCCACGAGCGGGGGCTCGGGTCGCCGCCGAGCCGGTTCTACCGGGCGCTCCTCTTCTCCAATGAGTTGGAGCTGCACAACCTCACCCCTAACTCCATCTCGCAGGCGGCGATCTTCGCCGCTGTCTGCGAGGGCTATCTCGGGGTGATACTTCATTGGGATCTTTGGCGGTACCTCTTCCACGTCTACTCGTACACCTAAGTCGTTCGGCGCGAAGAACCCACAGAATGATCGTCAGTGCCGGTGGCAGCAACTTCTCGCTGCGCTCGGCTGACAACATCCCCTGCAAGGCTCAGTCCTCCAACAAGGGGTGGCACGACGGTTGGTTCTACCTGCGCAATGACGAGGGCGCCTTTCCCGAGTATACGTGAAAGGTGATCTCCGTCCCCCATTCCACTGATGGAAGTGGGGGTGTCCGTCACGGGACGCCAAGCACCTGGATCCCTACCTTGCCGCGTTGCAGACGCTACGGGACCGGGGCTTGACGGTGGCCGAGGGTGGTGGCGCACTTCCACGCAGTGGACAGTTCTGCCCCTGATGGAGCACAGGCTCACCTTGTACGAGATGGTGGAGGGAGCGTCGAGGGAGGGCACGGCGATGTTGAATCTGACCCTCAGCTCCAACAAGATCATGCGCCGTGTAAAGTACACGGTAGGCGGTCACCCCACCTGGGACGAGCTGAAGAGGGTGGCCATGCGCCCACGCCCGGGATACATCTCACTGGTGAGCATCTATCTTTTCCCATTAATTGTCTGCCTCTCTTCTTTTTCTGATCCTTCTTCTTTTCTTGGCGTAAGGCCTTTCGACGGAGGGAAGGCCCTCTCTGCCCCCCGTCCCGGAGGATGCCGTCCTACGGGCCCAGAACCGTCTCCGGGGCGAGCGGCAGAAGGCAGAGAAGGAGAAGAGGACCTCCAAGAGGAGGAAGCAAGCTCGTGAGACTCAGAGGCTCGCCCAGCTTCGCCGCTGCCAGCAGGAGGCTGGGGAGACAGAGGAGGAGTCCTCCTCCTAGGAGGACGAAGAAGAAGAAGACGATGATGATGATGATGTTGACGCCACCCGGTACGTGGTGGCCACAAAGCCCGCCGGTGAGCGCCGACGAGCCGGGGAAGGCTCCTATTTCGGCGCCCGTCAGCGGAAGTGCCGGGGGCCGTATCCCGAGCCCCGAGCAAAGTTATCGGAGGCCACGCCTGGAGGCGCGGTGTTGGGCGGTGAGGTCATCAGGGCCGGTGCTCCGCTGACCGGCGACCGTGAGGGCCCGTCGGAGGGGCTGGGAACGGGCTCAGGCCCGGTGCCCGAGGCGGCCGAGGTCGCTCCTTCGACCATGGCTGGTAGTGGGCCCCAAGGGCCCTCATTCCAGGGACCCTCCCTCCGGACGCGTCGCTGGTCGCCGCGATGGCCAAGGCAGAGGGAGCGGGGAGAGGACGCCGCCCGCGACGGAGCTGGGCGACGCCGGGACGCCGGACCTCGAGCTGGGGTCCGCCCGAACTAGGCCGTCCCCGCTGAGGGACGGCGAGGCCAAGACGACTCCCGGTGGCCAGACGGGGCCCCCGCCGTTAGGGGCTTCTCGAGGTGGGGACGACTCTAACGTCAAGGTGCTGCCCACCCCTCCGCCAGTGACGCAGCCCACGTCATCCGCCGGGCCCGCCACTCCACCGAGTGTTGGGGCGGCGAAGAAGACGGCGATCCCCAAGACCAGGTAGGTCGTTTTTTGAATCGTTCCTTTACCGATTTTCTTTCTTTGTGTCGCGAATGCCGATCTTTCCCTGCCTCGTTCTAGGAAGCGCCCGGGGTCGGCCCTCCAGGTTTCGCACCTGAAGTTCCTGAAGGTGCAGGCCCGGAGCACCACTAGACAGGAGGGCTACTTGGCGGCTGAGGAGGCTCCCTCGGCGGAGGCCCGTCCATCCGAGGGCTCGGTGGCGCCGGAGGCAGTCCCATCTCCCGTGGTTGTCGTGGCCGCGGCCGCCGCCGAGGAGACGGCTTCGGCTCCGGCTCCCGAGGCGCCCGCTGTCGCGCTCAGGGACACTTAGGGGCGGCGACCACCGCTCCTGAACTGGAGCCGGCCGACGGCGGCGCTGCGGCCATGGACGTCGACGTTCCGCCGTCATCCGAGGTCACGGCCCCGACCCCCGCGGACTCCATGGCGCTGGTTGTTCAGGGCCCCTCCCCGGGTGCTGACGGGCTCCCGCATCGAGTGGACCAACCGGGCGAACCGCGAAGCCCTGCCGGTCTTCACGTTGCGGGACGACATCGAGGCCGCTCGCTGGGACGCCGTCTAGGACCTAAAGTCCCAGTGGTCGGAGAGCCTGCGCCTCCTCGCGGACTCCATCGACTCAGAGTTTCAGGAGCGACTCTAGGTGAGTGCACATGTTTTACCTTTTTTGTTGCCTCGGTGTTTCTGGTCGGCATTTTCATTTGACTCGCCCGGCTCACTTCTGCTCCTTTCTTAGGAGCTCATGATGACCTGCCACGAGAATTCCTATTTCCTCCGCCAGGCCCTTGGCCTCTGGAAGCAGCTGGAGCTCAAGAGCTGGGCGCTCGCTCGTTCCCAGGAGGAACTCGCCTGCGCGACGGCTCGGCTCACCGACCTGGCCCTCGACCGCAACTCTTGAAGGTCGAGGTCACGGAGTCTCAGGGCCGAGTCGTTCCCCTGGAGGAGCGTGTCCAGCAGCTGGAGGCCGCCCTGGCCGAGGCAGCTCAGGGAGCAGGACGCCGCGCGGACGCTCGCCGCCTGAGAAGGAGGTCGCCGTAGACATCCTGTCATCGGACTTGGACCGTTCGCAGGCGGCCCCTAAACCAGGCGGTGGGCGAGGTCGACGCCGTCCAGGAGGAGGCGAAGAAGGCACAGGAGGAGGTTGAAGGTAAGTCTTACCCTTTTTACCTTTCATTCGTTCTGATCGTCCGTCATTTTTCACCGCAGCTTAACCGTCTTGTCACCACAACTTTAAAGGTGGAGGCTGTCAGCGCGCAGGGGACCATCACTGCCCTCAACGCCACTCACGACGCTGAGGTCGCCGACCACCAGGACTTGCAGAGGGTGGCACGCGTGTTGTGTGACGCCCTCGGCACCAGCGGATAGCCCTCGGGGAGCTCGCTCAGGAGCCACCTGGAAGCCCTCCACAGGAGGGTGGGCGATCAGCTCAAGGAAGCCCTCCTGACGGGTGTCCCGAAGACGCTGGTGGTGGTGAAGTCTTACTATGAGAACTTCGATACTGACACCGTCAGCGAGGGTTTCCTCGAGGCTTCTGACTGATGAGCTCCTTGCTGATTAATGCGATGGAGGTGCCCTAGGGACGGCGCTAGCGGCCCTCTTTGAAGAAGACGTGATGCTCCCCCAGACCTAGATTAAATAGGTTGGGCCATCATGCCTAGAGAGATTTGTAAGAAACAAACATGCAGCCCTTCGTGGCCTTGACTATTTATGTATGTATTCGGTGCATGTTCATTTTTTAGTTCTGCGTTTTTTCTTAAGCATTTTCCTCGCCTGACCCTGAGCCTAGGCCATCGAGCCTCGGGGGACCTTTCGGGCATCATAACTTTAGCGGCATAGACTCGGCCGTGGTCCTAGGGATCTCGGTAGGGCGAGAGCTTTAGAAAAAGAGTTCAATCGATACCACCCGAGCCTTCTCTCCTCTTACCAATCGTCATTCTTATAAGTTCTCTTCCGAGGCAAGTCGTCTTTAGGCGTAGAGTGGTGAGTGGAGGTGCCGTATCCCGGAGGCGTAGGCTGGTTTCGCGGCTCGGCCGGCTCTGTCATCTGGGACTTCTTTTGCTCGTCTGAGACTTATAAGTTTGCGTTTGGTTTAGGTAAGAAGCGAACTCGAGAGATAAAAATTTCAATAGTTTTTGAAATTTTTGGGTTTCGAATTCTATGAGTCTCGGAGGAATCCGGGGTTCCCCCCGTCCTAGCCCCCGAGGGAGGGCCGGCCCTATTGGAGATAGGGCCAAGCCTCACTTTTGATTGCACGGTTCACCCGTTCCCTCCAATAGGGCTGACCCTCACTTTTGATTGCATGGTTCACCCGTTCCCGAGGGTGGGCTCGGGTGAGAATTTTAAAATCATACGAGAAAAAGAAGTCGGATCTTTTATTGATTTCAAGATGCACAGAATGTACAATGCTTGGAATTTCAGGGATAGAAGCAACGTAGCTGTTCAATGCTCCAAGCGTTGTCGTAGACTTCGCCTTTCTCGTTCACCAGCTTGTACGTTCCAGGGCGCAGGACCTCGGCGATGATGAACCGTGCACCAGATCGCCTACTGTGAAGGCTCGACCTCGAATGCGCTGAGCATGGTATCTGCATAGGATTTGCTGGTACTTGGCCGAGTGCAACAAGGCGATGTCTCGGGCCTCGTCGACTTGGTCCAGCGCGTCCTCCCGACAGATCTAGTTGCCTTGCTCGTCGTAGGCTCGGACCCTCGGGGCGCCGTATTCCAAATCCGCAGGGAGCGTAGCCTCGGCGCCATAGACAAGGAAGAAGGGCGTGAAGCCCGTGGTTCAGCTCGGCGTGGTCCTTAGGCTCCATATCACCGCGGGGAGCTTGGTCAGCCACCTCTTGCCGAACTTGTTCAACCTGTTGAAGATTCTCGGCTTGAGGCCTTGGAGGATCATGCTGCTGGCACGCTCCACTTGGCCGTTCGTCCTTGGGTGAGCTACCGCCGCCCAATCCACTCGTATGTGGTGGGCGTCACAGAATGCTAGGAATTTCTTTCCGGTAAACTGTGTTCCGTTGTCGGTGATGATGGAGTTCGGGACGCCGAACCGATGGACGATGTTAGTGAAGAACAACACTGCTTGGGTTAAACAGATCTGGGCGATCGGCTGAGCTTCGATCCACATTGAGAACTTGTCGATGGCGACAAGTAGGTGGGTGAAGCCCTGGGTGCCTTCCTGAGGGGCCCGATCAAGATCCAGTCCCCACACGGTGAAAGGCCAAGTGATGGGGATCGTCTGGAGAGCTTGCGCTGGGAGGTGAGTTTGCCGAGCGTAGTACTGGCACCCTTTGCAGGAGCGTACTACGCCGGTAGCGTCGGCCACGGCGGTTGGCTAATAGAAGCCTTGTCGAAAGGCGTTGCAGACGAGCATCCTTGGCGCAGCATGGTGACCGCAGGCCCCGGCATGTATCTCTTCAACCAGGCGCTTGCCTTGACTGAAAGGGATGCAGCATTGCAGGACCTCGGAAGGACTACACCAGTAGAGCTCACCGTCGATCATCGTGAAGGACTTGGCCCTTCGTGCCAGCTGCCGAGCCTTGGTCTTGTCCGAGAGCAAAATCCCTCGGATGAGCCAACTGACCAGTGGCTCACGCCAATCTGGCTCGTCGTCATCCATCTCAGCTTCGATCTCCATCACCTCGGCTTCGTCAACGGTTTCAGCCTCGGTCTCGGGTAGCTCCTCTTTGTCAGAGGGGTTGGTAGCCCCCGAGGGATTTCCGTGGCTTGAAGACGCACCGAGCTCTCCCAGGGGCTCGGAGGTTTCTTTCCCCTTGCCTCCTGAGGGATCGATGTTGACCAAAGGCTTGTGGAGATTGTTGGAAAATATGCCTGTCAGGACCGAGGCCCTTTCAGACGCTATTTTTGCTAGTTCATCGGCCTCTTCGTTGTACCGGCGCGCGACGTGGTTGAGCTCGAGACCGTCGAACTTCTCCTCGAGCAACTGCACCAGCTTGCAGGAGGCCACCATCTTGAGGTTGTGGCATGTCGACTCCTTCATCACCTGGTCCACGATGAGCTAGGAATTTCCTCGAACCTCGAGGCACCTGATCCCCAGTTCAATGGCGATGTGGAGTCCATTGACGAGAGCCTCATACTAGGCCACGTTGTTGGAAGCCGTGAAGTGAAGTCATAGCAGGTACTTAAGCCGAAACCCGAGAGGTGAGACGAAGACTATGCCCGGCACCAGTCTTCATCATCGACCCGTCGAAGTACATGACCCAATACTCTTCTTAAGTGGGGAGCAGTGGCAGTTGCGTTTCAGTCCACTTCGCCACGAGGTCCGCCAGCACCTGGGACTTGATTGCCTTGTGTGGCGCATAGGTGATGCCATCACCCATAAGCTCGATAGCCCACTTAGCGATCCTCCCAGTCGTCTCTCGATTCTGGATCACCTCCCCGAGGGAAAAGGATGATACTACGGTCACAGGGTGGGATTCGAAGTAGTGCCGAAGCTTGCGCCGAGCGAGGACGATCGCATACACCAGCTTCTGGATCTGGGGGTAGCACGTCTTGGTCTCAGACAAGACCTCGCTGATGAAGTAGATTGGCCGTTGGACAGGCAGCACATGTCCTTCCTCCCACCGTTCTACGACGATTGCTGCACTCACAACTTGGTTAGTGGCAACGACGTATAGCAGGAGGTCCTCCCCCTCGGTGGGTGGCACGAGCACTGGAGCTTTCGAAAGCAGAGCCTTAAGCCTTTCGAGGGCTTCCTGGGCCTTGGAGGTCTAGGTGAAGTGCTTGGTTTTCTTCAGCAGCCGATACAAAGGCAGCGCCTACTCGCCGAGTCGTGAAATGAAACAACTTAGGGCTGCAAGACACCCTATCAGCTTTTCTACTCCTTTGAGGTTGTGGATCGGCCCCATCCGTGTGATAGCCAATATCTTTTCCGGGTTGGCCTTGATGCCACGCTCGGAAATGATAAACCCGAGCAACATGCCTCGGGGGACCCCAAAAACGCATTTCTCGGGGTTGAGTTTTATACTTTTCTTTTTGAGGCATTCGAACGCCCCTTCTAGGTCGGCTACCAAGTCGTCTGCCTTTCTAGTTTTTATCACGATATCGTCTACGTAAGCCTCAATGGTTCACCCGATGAGGTCCCCAAAAACTTTGAGCATGCAACGCTGGTACGTAGCAATACGTGCAAAGGGAGTGATGAAAGAAGTCGCTAGTTCATCGGACTCTTTCACACGAATCTAGTGGTAACCAGGAATATGCATCAACAAAGCTAAGATGTTCACAACCAGCAGTGGAATCAACTAATTTGATCAATGCGAGGTAATGAAAAATGGATATTTAGGACATGCTTTATTTAAACTAGCGTAATCAACACACATTCTCCATTTTCCATTCTTTTCTTAACTAAGACAGGGTTGGCTAACCACTCTGGATGGAAGACCTCCTGATGAATCCGGCCGCCAAAAGCTTCTGCACCTCTTCCTCGATGGCCCGGTGCTTCTCCTCGTCGAATTGGCGCAGGCGCTGCTTTACCGGCTTGGACCCGATCCGGATGTCCAAGGAGTGCTCGGCAACCTCCCTCGGGATGCCTGGCATGTCCGAGAGACTCCAAGCAAACACATCGGCGTGCTTGCGGAGGAAGTCAACGAGCACGGCTTCCTATTTCGGGTCGAGGGTGGCACTGATCTTTAGCACCTTGCCATCAGATGAGCCGGGGTTGAGGGACACCTCCTTCACCCCCTCGACGAGCTTGAAAGTGCCCGTAGCCTTCTTGGGGTCAGGAACTTCCTTGGCCAACTCCTAAGATCAAGATCATGTACACACCACATATATATGTTACTTCTACACTGGAAGTACGCAACCACATACCTTAAAGTCATAGAAAATCTCTCTTAGTCATTATGGTAGAAGAGACAAAAGGCTATGCAAAATGAAAATAAAAAGAAAGAAAGATGGACATGGGAAGTCCATAAAAAGAAAAGAAAAATATATGAGCAAGTCTAGCTCATAAATAAAAGAAAGAAAAAATGATAGCCATGTCTCTAAAATTTTATTAGAGAGAGATACAATGTCAAATAGAGGAGCATTATAGTTCATATTTTGCACACACTTGCACATCTTGATCTAATGGCATGACACTTCTCTCTTTGGATCCAAGCTTTGACTCTATAACATATGCAAAGTAAGTATGCTATACTCTTTCATTCCTACCTTGAGGTCCACATAAGCCATTTTTTAGTAGGATAACAAAGAGAAGGCAACATTTACTTTGTGCCTTGGTAAAGAATCATACACCATTTGAGCGACATGAGAGAACCATATGAGGAACATTAAGTTTTCTTTTGAAAAACATTGTTAAAACCTCCAGTATGAAACTTGCAAAGAATGAGAAAATTAGTGCTCAAATTAAACTGTTCTGTCTCTCAACCACGTAAGGCAAAGGAAAGGTCATTGGCCCTATAAAGGACTAAGGTAAAATGGGTGAATTTTCATAGCTAATTTTTTCATTCAAAAGAGAAGTATTTTGTTGAGCACTTGGTACTAAGGAAATATACGAACATTGTAGCAACTCCTGATCCACCGAGGCTAAGTTTAATTATTTGCTCGGGATGAGCAAAGGTTAAGCTTAGGGGATCTTGTTGACGGTGGATATACCATGAAAAATCCACATTTAAACACCGTCAACATGCCTCGGAATCAAGGGAGAATAAACATATCATGAACATATTTTATCAATAACTAGTTCCACTTGTGCTCTTAGCTTGTGAATGCAGGGAAGATCAAAACAGAATAAATTGGAGCACTTGGAGCCCAATATGTTGGGTCGGCCGAACCACATATTTGGGAACCAAGTCATCACACTTCAACAAAGGACTCAAGACATCACGTAGAAGAGAGGAGAGCTCAGAGTGGGCCCATGTGTGGGTCGGCCGACCCACCATGGGGCCCACCTAGCTCTGGTGACATGGCACGATCCTCGTGACACTCCACCCAGCTCATTTCAACTATCAGATCAACATGTGTTTCCATTCAATGGTGGAGAATTAAAGCACATGGATTAAGGCGTGAAACAACAGAATCAAGACAGAACCAGCACAAGGCAACACTCTATGACTGGTAGGGACCACACCTGGCCGGGCCCACCTGTCATAGGGGGTCGGCCGACCCCCCTGGTGCCTGGCCAGGTCGGTTGGCCCCCACCGTCTTCCTGCATGCCTTCCACGTGATGAAATCACCACTGCCGTCCATCCTATGGCGGTCTTGAGGCGGTTCATCCAAGGGAGGAGAAGCAAGGTGCACATGGATTGCTAACGTGGCGCCCCTCCACTCTCCCCTATAAATAGAGGCTGCCATCACTCTCCTCAAGACATACAAGATACACAAGAGACAAGAGAAGCTAGAGTTCCACTCTTTAGTAGCAGTATTAGTTTAGTGTGGGAGTTAGAGTCGAGTCGAGCTACGCTCGGAGTCTCCGAAGTCGTCTGCTGGAGAGTGTGGTATAGCTCTTGTACCTTTCCTTCTGTAAGACTTTACCTTTGTCAATATATTATCTTTACTTTACTTTACTAAGTCTTTACTTAGTGCTTTACCATTCATTATAGTATTGTTGTGTCTTGTCTTACCTTATAGTTGAGTTATATTAGATAGTGATCCTATAATTAGCTCACGTGTATAGTTCATTGCCTGTCATAGGGTGCTTTAGTTGTTGGTACCTAGCTAGAGTAGTGAGAATTAGTGTAAGCGTGGTGCTTAGACTAGATCTTACCCTTGAATGCCGCTTGTCGCCCGGATTGTTTGTGAGTGCTAGCAGGTGGTGATAGCCCTGTCTAGTCTTAGTATCCCTCCACGTGTTTTAGGCAAGTTCTTAAAAGTAGGCTCCCATAAGAGAATAGGCGCTTCGGGTAGAGGTTATATCCTCTATTGTTTCGCACTACCTCCTGCACACCGGAAGTAAGGTAGCTGTCTTAGTGTAATTCATCTATTTGATAAGATAATTCACAAGAGTAAAGTAAGAGTATAGGAGTCTTATACTCACTCGTTGTCCTTCCACCTAGCTATACTCTACTAGTTATCCTTAGTTATCCTAAAACCTTGTCGTGTCTTGATGTCATTACCCTTTCCTCTATATATCAATTTACCCCCCTATCGCTAGTTGATACTAAGTTGCGATAGACTTAAGGATCTCTCTCTTTTATTAATTATTCCTAGCAACAGCTTTCCCTTGAGATAAAATAAATAACGATACCTTGGAATACTCCCAGGTAAAGTGCTACAGCGGTATATTCTGTGCGCTTGCGGAATTATCTAATAGACATAAGAAATACCCCTTAGGGCACTTCTGGCGCCGTTATCAGAGATAGCCTAATACCCTGTCTCTGGTGGTAGCGCTAAGAAGTGTCAACAATGATACCAAGGCATAGCAGGCCAAGAAATTCTCCAAGGCTTGAGTCTTCTTTGCAAAAGCGAGGAACTTTACACCCAAAGGTTACACTTGGAAGTGAAAAGAATGACCATGTCTTTTGCTCAACAGCAACATGCCTGATGGCCGTGAGATAGCTATTAAGATGCTAAAGGGTATTGATGGCAATGGTGAGGAGTTCATGAATGAGGTGGCTAGCATTAGCAGAACACATCTCATGTCAACATTGTTACTTTGGTAGGACATTGCCTTCATGGTTCAAAAAAAGCTCTCCTCTAGGAGTACAGGCCTAATGGTTCCTTTGAGAGATACAATTTTGGCAACAATTCTATGGAAGGAGAAGACACTTTAAGTTGGGATAATATCGTCATAGGAATCGCACGAAGGATTGGAGTACCTCCACACTAGGATGCAACACACGCATTGTGCATTTCGATATCAAACCACACAACATTCTGCTAGATCTGGATTTTTTTCCAAAGATATCAGATTTTGGATTAGCGAAGCTGTGCCGACAAACGGAGAGCAAAATCTCCATTGTCTGGGCAAGAGGGACAATAGGGTACATAGCACCAGAAATTTTCTCAAGAAACTATGGACAATTGGGAAGCAAGGCTGATGTGTACAGTTACGGCATGGTGGTCCTTGACTCCTTGAGATGGCCAGAGCAATTAAAAAAATCGATGTGAGTATAGACGACAACAGCAGAGCAGCAGTTTTGTTGGGGGAATAGCAAATATGCGGCGTCTAAACTGTACAAGTTGTCTTTCATATCAATCCCAGCCCCGAAAAGCTTTACAATAATCTGGAAATCAAAAGTGACACCAAGAATCAAATTTTTTGCCTGGCTGATTCTAATGGACAGGCTAAACACTAGAAGTATGCTCATCAGAAGACACTTTAATGTGCAGCCAAATTGTTTCTGTGTGATGTGCATAAATGGAGTAGAAGAGACAAGTGATCATCTATTTTTCCAATGTGATTTTGATCAAAGATGTTGGAACAAACTAGGAATTGTGTGGTCTCTTGACAATGATATCCATGCAAGGATATTGAGGACAAGATAGCAAGCAGAGTCCCCATATTTCACAGAAGTTTCTCTTATTGCTATCTGGGAGCTTTCGAAAATTCAAAACCGACTAATTTTTGATGGAATTTCAGCCACCTTTGCAAGATGGCTGAACAACTTTAAAGAAGAAGTGGCCTTACAATCACATAGAATGCAAGATGAAGACCGAAGATTAGTTCTTGTCTGGCTGGAGACCTTGTAGCACTTTTCCTTCCCCTTCCCTATAGAGTTCTCTTTCCCCTTCTCCTGTATAGCTTCATCCTTCTCAGTTTAGTTATTCCTTTTTGTTCCCCTCTTGTAGGTAAGGTTCCCTTCTAAACTTGTACTCTTTAATTTTGTTAATGAAATTTTTTGGCCTTACCGTGGGGAACTCCCCCATGGTTTTTCTCTCAAAAAAAACAGCAGCAGCAGCAGCAAGTATTTCCTGCAATGGCTATATGAAAACTTGGATGGGTTCTATGACCCCATGACCATTGAGATCAGCAGCAGCAGCTGCGACACCATGGAAGTGCTCATGAGGAAGATGATCATAGTTGGCTTGTTGTGCATACAGTCCAAACCAGCCAATCGGCCTTCCATGGGTGAAGTCCTTGAGATGTTGGTGTTGGATTAATCTCTTGCGTTATTTGCAAGGTAATAAATGCCTCATGCAAACGTATAGAAGATCTGATTCCTGCAGATAGAGGGGTTTTCAGATTCAGATTATGCGGGAGATGACAGAAAATCCACATCAGGATAGATATTTACTCTCACAGAAGGAGCCATATTGTGGAAAAGCTCCAAACAAACTGTCACTATATCGTCGACAATGTATGCCGAGTTTGTAGCATGTTATGAGGCCATGGGGCAGGTGAATTGGCTAAAGAAATTGATACCCTGGTTAAGAGTGGTAGATGATATACATAAGCCAATGAAGTTGTATTGCGATAATAGTCCAGCAGTACAGTATGCTCACAACAATAGGTCAAGTGGTGCTGCCAAACACATTGACATTAAGTACTATGTTGTGAAAGATAAAGTCCGGGATCATATCATAAATCTTGAGCATATAAGGACAGAGAAGATGTTCGCGGATCCGCTCACAAATGGCTTACCACCTAACGTGTTCAGAGAACACTTAGCTGGCATGGGTTTAAGGGAAAGCCTATAATTCCTGGACAATAGGGCTCAGAAGATAATATGTTTTAGAACAAAGAGGTATATTGTAGCTGTTAATCCAATGGCACTAATTGTCGTGACGATGAAGCATGCTCTATGTGCTAATCTATGATGGAATGGGATAAGAAGTAAGGAAGATAAGTATTTAAGTAATAAGTTGAAGTATAAGGAGAGATCATGGGGAAAAATGTTGGATTGATCTCCCTACCAATATGGCCCAATGGCTTTTTGGGCCTTGTTCTCACGCCCTAATTGGGGGCGCCCAACCCTGCATGGTTGGTGGACCCCCGTTGCACAGCGCTATAAAGATAGGTGTGGCCGGCGGCTCTGTTCACGAGGTTCACCGTAGCTGTACAACCCCACCAACACAAACGCTAACCGATCTAAGAAGGGTGCGCGGCCAGCGACTAGGCCGCCACTGTCTTCACCATCGCCTCTGCTCCACCCCGTCACTCTCTGCACCGCCGGACTTCACTGCATCCCTATCGGTGTTTTACGACCGACAGTCTGCCACAGGGGTACCCGGGATAGTTGTTCGGGCTTCGGCGAACTCCGAAACTCGGAGGTTAACATGAAGACAGTCGATTTATACTAGTTCGAGCCCTCGCTGACGAGTAAAAGCCCTACGTCTAGTCGGCGTTAGCCTTTGCGTTGGATTGTATTACTTGTTATATAGGGTGCCCTCTGCCTCTCGTTATATATAGGAGAGAAGGCCGAGGGTGGTTCTAATCATAGTCGGATACAGAGGAAGTGTCCTAAGTCGGAACTAGAAGGTACTTTCCATGATGACTCCGTCTAGGTCATCCTGATTCTTCTCGGAGTCGTACGGAGCTGCGTTCCACGTATGGATGAAAATGGTACGGATATTTATTTGACTGTCCGTTCGACCGAATCCGTTTAGAAGTGTTCAGATCTGTCCGTATCCAAGTCCGGAATTCAATATCCGATGTCGTATCCGTATCCAAATACTCAAATTGTATATTTATGATGTTGACATCCAATCGCATCTTATCCGGCATGGCTGACACTATCCGTATTCGAATCCAAATCCGACCAAAAATATGAAAGCAAATGTAATATCAGTGATATCCGTTCGTATCCGATCCGTTTTCATCCCTAGTTCCACGTCTGTGTTTTTTTGACCGTGGGCCCAGACTGGACCCACATCCCGTATTGAGGCCGGTGAGAAACCCTGTGGATCCTATATCAACAATCCCCTCCACCGACACTCGCGTCTCTGACACGGACATCATGGCGGACCCGAGCTCCTCCACCAAGCCCTTCGGCGGTCGGTAACATCACCTCCTCCTATCCTCTCCCTCACTGGATCTCTTAGTTCTCCATGTTTTATCCCAAATAGAAGAAGTATACCCACTAGATCTACCTAGGGACGATCCTAGGATTCTATCAGTTGGAGAGCAACGATGCTGACTTGCAGTTGCTACCTAAGGAATTTTGGACCGGTTATTAAACCCATCTTGTAAACTTTGCAGCCTTTTTTATGACAGTGTAATACATTGTTTTAGTGAGAACCTACTAGGTACAATTGATTCGAGTTCGTTCACTCCACAACGTGTTTTGCTCTTTCAATGATGAAAACTGAAATTTAATTCCTAGTAATGCAAAAACATACAAAAAAGAACTGCCGTAAATTCCTCTTGTAGGGGCTCCAACCCTCCAGTTTCATTAAAAAAAAAAACTGCCAGGGTGCAGTCCACCAGCAAATGTCCAAGACTCCAAGTTGAACCGCTAATTATAAGCAGTAATATCTTACTCCTTCTGGTCTACATTTTAAGTCAACCTGAATTTTCTAGATAAAAGTTATACATGTTGGCGTATATCTAAATACATAATAAAAATAAGAAAAGAATGAATAAATTACAATTTGGAATGGAGAGAGTATATTGTTGCGTTTAAACACTACAATAGACAGTACGTAGTAGTGTAATGTTTGTAATCATCCATTTCATAAAAAATGTTTGTAATAATTCGCAACTCATTTCAAACCATGCCCAACTCTCTGCCACCTGCCACCGCCTGCTTGCTGCTACTTGGCCCGGTCAGGCCCCATTTCATAGAAAAGAATGATGCATGTTAATGTTAGGCCGGTAGGCTTTTGCGGTCATGGCCGGCTAGCCACATCACGCCGGCTGATTACCCAGAAATTCTCGATCGTTACACACCTTATAATGGAGTTTGGTACAAGCTTCATATTGTAATAGAAGAGTTGAATAGGCAGCGTTAAAAAAAAAACATCTACGTGCCAACTCTGAGGAGCAGAAACTGTATGGACCGTAGTTCACCAGCTCCTCGGCAGGTTGCGAGATCCTGAAACTGATTTTTTTTCAGGACCGCGCAGAGTCTTTTTTTCAGGAACGCGCAGAGTAGTGTATTTCATTGAGAGGGATAAGAGGCCCGCCCGAATGGATGGCTTATGCAGGCCTGACCGACCCGTCCACCAGATCAAAATGCCTAAACGTGGGCTGAGCAGGCCTGGTTGGGGATGCTGATTAATTACTGTCATAGGACCAAGGTTTTGTTGGGCCCGCAGCCCATGCGGGATTGACGCATGGTAATAATGGGTCTGACCTAAAAAGCTGTCTAGCTCCGAAAGTTTGTGCGGCCCAGCGTCTTGTATAAATTATGGACCAAATTAAACTAAAACAAACCCTTAAGGGCTGCAACAATAATAGTAGGCTCAAACACTTTTAATTTTCTCACTCAAATGGAATTTATATTCTCCAAATCCAAAAATAAAAATGGCCCTGTCATCTACAGGGCGAGAAATGAACTGGCATATTTCTGAGATGGAGATTTGCCCCCTCACCATTTTGGCTGGGAGGAGGATCCACCGAATCCCTGGAATCCGGAGCCCGCCAGCCAGCAGCACCGCCCGCTCGTCGCGCGGATCGCGGCGGCCTTCTCCGCATCACCATCTCGCACGCGCTCTTCACCCACATCGACACCGATGACAACCACCTCGACGCCACCTCCCCGAGCGACACGGCCGCGCAGCGCCGCCTCGTCTCCCACCTCGCCTCCGACTGGCTGACGACCGCCTCGCCTCTTCAAGTCGGCCTACAAGGGCTTCGCCGCCATGCGCAAGAGCAGGGACCTCATCAGAGGGAAGCTCCTCACCGCCGGGTCCATCTTCTTCACGCTCAACCTCGTCTTCGCCGTCGTCGAGCTCGCGTTCCGCGCCTAGGTCGTCAGGGGTGGATCTGGGGTGGGATCCAGGCTCCTCCTCGGCCTCCTCATCCTCGCCGCGCTCTGCTGCGTCGTCATGCTCGCGCTCGTCGCGCAGACTGTCGTCTACCTCATCTGCAAGAGCTACCACCACGAGAGCCTCGACAAGGCCAACATCTCCGACCACCTCGAGGTCTACCTCGGCGACTACGTCCCGCTCAAGGCCTCCGACGTGCAGATGGAGAACTTCTAGGTCTGATCAATCTCACGAGGGTTATGGCTTGGCTTCCTCCTCTGCTTCCTTCTTTCTTGTTCACTGCCAAATCCATTCCAATTCCATCCTCTGCTGCTGCTGGATTTGTTACAAATCCGTTCCATCCTCTGTACTATTACCATCGGCAGGCAGTCAGGATTGGGAATATGTAATTTTACATAGACACGGACAGCAACATGTGATGAACATACTTTAGCAGTACTGTACTTTCTAGAGAGAATTGGGAATTTCGGTTGGGGAATTGTGGCAAAAGGAAGAATGAACATATTATGAATTACTCTTATGAAATGAGGTTAGGTTAATTTCTTTCTGAGGGACAGGTTCCTGTCCTTATTTAGCCCTTTTTTAATTGGAATCTATACTTGTAAGATGGGGGGTTGAGGTAGAGGATTTGCTCCTCCTTTTTATTGTGGCAAAAAGGAAGAATGAACAGTCCCCATGATACAAAGATGAATGGATATACTCAATTTACAAGCTTACTAGTATCAGCCAATGATGCTGCTTCATTGTATATTATCAGATCTGGAATTGAGGAGGGATGAGAATAAGTGAATTGCTTTCACTAATCAACATGCCCTATTCTGATGATTGCATGGTTGCCCTGGCCGTTAAGATCTGTTCTTCAGTCAGTGCGTGTCTAAATGATAATTACTCCTCCTTTTAAATGATTTGCTCCTCCTTTCAAATTTGTGGCAAAAGGAAGAGTGAACATATTATGAATTATTATATGATGAAATGAGGGTAGGTTAATTTCTTTATCAGGGACAGGGTTCCTTTCCTTATTTTGCCTGTGCCCGTGATACAAATATGAATGGATATACTGAATTTACAAACTTTACTATCAGCGAATGGATGATGATCCATTATATATTGTTAGCTATGGAGATCTGGAACAGGGGAGGTAAATCAGTATGCCTTATTCTGATGAATGTCGGATTGCTCTGGCGCTGGCGGTTGAGATCTGTAATTCAGTTAGTGTGTATATATGATAGTTACCGTTTCAACATTTTCTGCCACTGGCGTGCTAGGACTGCAATTAGCAACGGTGTGGTTGTGCTGCTCCAAACAATCTGTGATTCAGAATGAACTGGGCGGTCTATGACAGCCACATCTACCTTAGTCTGCTCTAACAATTATGCTACTGCTACAATTGGCTGTCTTACTCTGCATGTTTCTCAATCTGCTGTGATGTGATTACTCCCTGCGTTTTTTATCAGGTTCCTATGGATCCAATACAAGAAAAGCATTGTAATGAACCAATCCTGACTGTAGGAAAAAATAAGAAGAAGCTATAGATCCATAATATAAGATGCAAGACCATCTTGAATTTAAATCTATAGGAGATCGCTAAGGAACTAGATAAAATGACTTGGAAAGTGGTTTTTGTGGCCAGTACAGCTCACCAAGAGATGAGATTGAAGGCTACTTGATTTGCCCACAATTCAAATTGCACAGCCACAAGATAGGAAATAGGGGGAAAAAGGAAGAAACAAGAAAGATGGCAATAGTTCAAATTCAGTTAGAGTTGAAGTTCATGAAAATAGACAGAGCAAATATGCGTAATTATAAGAAAATTAAACAAAATTGTTTAACAAATGAATATTTGGATAAAACATCCAAATTGTTGTGAATCGATTCTTCGCTTGCATAAACTCAGAACATAGCACACATAGAACAGGAAGAGATAGGAGAAGACAGAGCTTCTGTTATTTCACTTCAATAGAATGAATCAAATTACATTGCAAGGGGGTCTCTATTTATAGAGAAAGACCCTAACAAGATAAGGATGATTTACAGAGTTTGAATCCTAACTGATCTCTTCCTCCTCTTCATTAATTTAGCCGTCATTCAAAGGATTTGTTCACATTGCTTAAGGATGTAAACCATTTGAACTTCTCCTCTCCTTCATTTAATTAGCCACCATTCTTGACTTTGATTTCATAACACTCCCCCTTGGCCAATTATATGCTATGTGTATGCCTCGTTAAAAACTCCTCCCAAAAACCCAGTGGGAAAAAAGGATAGGAGAAAATAGTGCATCACACGCGCACGCTGTGTTGCACCTGTTGCCTCGTTAAAAACCTTGCATGAGAAAACCCAGTGGGAAAAACTCATTAAGGGGAAAAGAGTACAACAGTTGATTTACGGATCGGGTCTTCAGGACCACTCAATCCGATTTATGCATTTTAGGTCTCCTAGACCTATCGATCTTCACGACCGACGTCTTGTGATCTTCATGACCACAGTCATGAGCTATGACGTCAGGGGTTATCTCCCCCTGAACCCTGCAACTCTCTATGCTAATTCCACATAAACAATTGTGGATCTAGAGTGGGCATAGATTTTGTGAATAATCTGCCATAATTTCACATGAAGTAGCTTGCAGGATATTCATCTCCTAACTCTTCTGGAGCTCACGAGGATGAGAGAGTTTTAGGAGCAACATGCATCGTGATATTGCTCTTATCATAGCCCCTATGCATATGTGCAACACAAGCCGCATTATCTTCACAGATAATGGTGGGGGTGTATCGATGATGTTTATACTACATGACTTCTAGATGTGGCGAATCATCTGTCATAGCCAAACACACTCTTATGTGGCTTCATATAGGGCAATTATCTCTTTAGTGATTGGTTGACTCATCAACCAGGGTCTACTTCATAGACCGCCATGAAAAGGGTTGTACCACCATATAGAGATACAAAACCAGTCTGTGGTCTGGCATAATGCGGGTCAGACATATAGCCAGTCATCCACATACCCCACCATAGTTGGGACCTTGGTCCTTCGAAAGCCATAGACCAAGTTCTCAGGTACCTTGTAGGTACGTGAGGACGGTCTTAGCACAAAACCAATATCCTTTGGTTGGGCAGCACTGTACCTTACCATCAGCGAACGCAATATCATGCCTTGTGCAATTCGCTCGGTACATTAGTGCATCAATGGTGCTCATGCAGAGAACTTCAGGTCCCAAAAACTGCCTCACCATCACCATTGGTTTAAACGCGTCCATATCCACTTCCGGGGATCGGACCACCATGGGGTTCTTAGAGGGTGGCATTTGCCCAAATTAAATCTCAAGTACCCTCTTTATAGACTGGTGTACAAACACTCCCTTTTAAGGAGCTGCTTGAGCTTCTGGCTCAAGCTGAACTTGGTTTCCCCAAGTCCCTCATCTCGGATTCTCTCTTGAGTGAAGCCATTACTTCCTCAATGTCCTCTGCGGTGCCAATGATATTCAAATCATAGACCGAGATGATGCAGAAACCCTTCTAGGGATTTCTTGATAAATACGTAGGGACAATCATTATTGTTTGTGTAATTCCTCTTCTGGAGGAAATTACTCAAACGGTTGAACCACATCCTTTCGGATCATTTCAACCAATACTACATCCCCTGCAGGGAGACGCTATGTATGTTGCGGGTTTGATTCGGTCCAGGGATCTGTCCTTCATGGACACTCATGTGAATCTCCGAATCAAGTGACCCATATCAATATGCGGTCAAAAGTTTACCAACTGTATTTTAGATTCAAGTTATTAGCTGCCTTAGATATTAAGTGTCGGAACATTTTTCCACTTATATCTGGAGAGTAAGTTTTATCGTAATAGATGACGGGTCTCTGCGGGAACCCTTGTGCCACTAGCCTCGCTTGGTGCCATATTCCTCTTCAGAAGGAAGACCCATTTGCATCTTTCAGGGATGACTTCTGGAGGTGTTAGGACTACAGGCCCAACCAACCTCTCTTTCATTAAGCGAGTGCAACTCTGCCTCAATTGCGGCTTTCCATTTGTCCCAATACAAGTGCTTCTAACACTCTACCATGGACTATGGTTTTGGATCCGGATCCATTGAGCCAGCAATTTTGGAGGCAAAAATATTTATCGACAACAGTGGTTTTTCAAATATATAACTCTCCTGATCCCACATAATTAGTAGTGATCTCATTCATATCCTCCAGCTCATCATGATTTCCCATAACGATGGAGCTAGGGCGTTCCGATCTTCCCATGCGATATTATACACGCGCCGCAATGGGATTTCCATCTTTAGGATGGGGTACGTCCTTCAGGGACCATCTCAACTTCAGGTTGAGTTGCCACTTCGGGGGCATTCTCGACTTCGGGTCAAGCTTCCTCAACTGATCCCTTAAGTGATGCAAGTGGCTCAAGAACTTGTCTACGCGGACGTCTCCGCGGACTCTAATCCGAGCACCCGGAGGTCTCCCCCTCAACCTAGGATTGGGTGGAGGCAACAGAGTTGGTAACGTTCTGGGTTACTCATACCCTCTCCGGCGCATTTACTACAGGTAAATGCGACATTATCACTCTTTTTAATCAGTGAAGGCATTTGGTAGCTTATTTGCAACATTTTGCAAATGCAAAATCCTCTGAACTTCTGGTTCAGATTTACTAGTGCATAGGTCTAAGAAATGCATCCTAGATGCATTCTATGCAATTTTCCTGGCATTTTTTTTGTTGGATACCTATCTCCCCCTAATGCTGGTGTTGGCGCAAAAAGTGGTTCCCTAAGCCCAACACACCAGCGAAGCCGGAAATGACCCTTGAAGGCGGTAGAGCTCTCGCAGATCTAGCTAGCTCCGAACCCTGTCTGAGAGTGTCAGTAACAACGAACCGTGCCAGTCAATTTGACCTACAATTGACAAGGAAACAATAGTAATCAGTAATCACAGGGCGGAACTAACCGGTGTGTCCAGGTAGTTCCAATTTGTGACTCTGAGAGCCGATTCAATCAGAGATCGCCTAGAAAGCTGATTCCGTCATGTTATGAACCGATAGTATAATAATGAAGTAAAACGGCTATCAGGATACTCATGTGAAGATAATAACGTGCTAGCCGATCTAATTCAGTTAATGTGCATAAAAGAAAATAGATCATGTGTACAGATCTAATCTGTACATCAAACAAGCAGAGATCGGCTAAAGCTGGTCTAGAAGGCCGGCGGCTTTAGCAAACCCTCTTCGCTAAGTTCACCAAGTCTGCTTTCACCTGGTCTAACGGTCAGCGGGCTTCGACAAACCCAGCAAACAAAGCTAGATCGTTTGATATCCAAATAAGTCTATATACACGATCTACTCGTGAGAGCATAACTGAATCGGCTCTTTAGCCGATACAGGGTCCATGAAGCACGAACGAATGCTAGCGTAGCCATAAACAGACTTCGAATTAAAGCAAGTCTAATCTAGTGAAAACTTATTTAGGTTAAACCTGTTCCACCGGATGACGCTCAGTTTAACTTAAACAAGGATACAAAAATAAGACTTACGATAACCTCAGAACCACTCATATCTCAACTAGAACCGAACGCATAACATGTAATGAACAAGATTGATAGGGAATTAGCCGATGTAAGCATGAAACCGATCATCATGGTAAAATAAGCATAAGAAAGCATAAACGGCGATTAGATTCAAGTAAATCTAAGGCCAAATCTATCAATCTTGATCGGACAGAGAGATGTTATATTGATAAATAAACAACAAACAATAAATAATATCTTGATAACTTAATGAATCTAACTAAATTGCCATATTTAGCTAGAGCCGATAACTAATCCATGCATGCAAACTATCTCAATCTATAGCCTGTCTACCGGATGACATTAACTAATAGATTAATCAAGCAAACAAACACGAATCGATAACTAATCCGCGCATGAGAACCGTCCTAATCTGCATCTCGTCCACCGGATGACGGTTAACATAGATTGATCGAGTAAACCAGCGTGAATCATCCTTGACTCACTATGTTTCCCACGTCCACCGGATGACGCCAAAGAAATAGAGCTTAGCAAGGACCCTGGTCCGCCATGCTTCCACGTCCACCTGATGACGCTAAAAAGACATAGTTTAACGGGGGGTTGACGATACTTACAAGCAAGCCTGCGTCCACCGGATGACACCCAGCCTGGATGAAGTAACTCGCCGGACTCGACTGACTCTAAGGTTTGTTGGCCGGAGCCGAAAGTTGTGTTGTATTGATGTTGTTGTATGTTTTACAATGGCTGAGGGCTTATATTTATACCCTGAGCGTAGATAGAGTCCTAGTCGAATTACAACTCATCAATAGATAAGGAAACCAACAAACTATCCTATATCTAAGGTAACTTGGAGTCCCACCTTCCCTTTCATAACGGACTCCGATCGTGATCGCATCTTGGCGGCGCGGACTCTGGATGACGTCACCAATACCGACACTGCACGCCTCCTGTCACCTTCGCCCGATAACCGATTCACCGTGCAATCGGCTATTTTCCTTCCTTCCGCTGGACGGAATCTGCTTCCGAGATCGGCTATCTTCCTCCGGTATTGGCTATCTTCCTCTGGCATCGGCTATCGACTCCCAGCCCAAAATTTGGTGTTAACAGCTGGGAAATGCAGTCAACGTACCGAACCTTATGAAGATCCCCAATCATAGGCTCATATACCCCCAACTTCTGGTGGGATCTCAATAATGTACGCTAATATGGTGGTACTGGCACATATACCGCATAATTATATATACGCAATGGGAAATACTTGATTAATTCCCATGCACTAGCATCAAGGGGGATGTGCAGTTGGCCTGAGTTGGATCAGTGATGCAGCATGCAACACTTCATGGCCCCAAATACTTGTTGGTGGCCTACAATTCTACAATAATGGTTATAAAATCCCCTTGATCCTTTGATCAAGGCTTCAACCAAACCATTTTTGTGTTGCTCATTCCTAATTTTCAGGATTAGGGAAGCCTCTGCAGCCAGCAGAATTGTTGATGAGTCTTATCATCATACCCAACTCAGGATGACCAATTGGTCATTCCATATTTCCTAAATATGGCTTGTCATCGCAACATATTCCTCAGTGGGTTTTTCACGAGGTACGAGAATTTGGGGTTTAGCATATACTGCAAAAAGGACAAGCCAACATTCATACCTTTCAAGGCAATAAATGCTCTTCAGGAACATATATGGCCAGATACATATGGACATTGCATTACGACTGACGTGATATCTTAGGAAATAATTCAGGTCCCTAAATATATCAAAGTCATCATCAAAAAGGTCGTCCCACTACTGTCCATTTGGCCGTCTTCACCATTTCCTTTTTGCGTCGACAAGCATGTCATTGCGTTCCCGAGCTTCAGGCTCAGTGTTGAAGTAGGACTTATGTTGACTCTACATATTCTTGCTTCTGGAAGAACCTTGGTAGAGCTCAACTAGGTGTTTGGGGGGAAAACAATTGTGGGACCAATATCCCATGCCTCCACATCTATAGCAGTGATCCTGCTACTCAGATGTTTCACCTATGGCCTTCTTGGGTTCACCTTTACCCTTGAGTTCCCCCTTTCCCTTATCTATGCTATGACCGCTTTTGCGGTTGCAAGAATTCTCAATAACACTAGTGTGTGCTTCAAGCACAGCCATAAGTCCAGTAGGGAAAAGGTTTTCTCGATCATATTAGCGTCAATGATTCTTCTGACCACCTAGAGGCAATCTCAACACAATCCTTTATAAAGCAGAGTTGAACGCTTCCATAGACGTACAATATTGGAAGCGCAAGGTGATCCAGTCCTGTTATGCTCCAAAGAGCACAATCGACTTCTGCTGGTTAAAGCAATCCTGCAGGGATTGCCATAAAACCAGTGGATCATCCTCACCCATATACTCAGACTTCAGGTCAGAGTGTAAATGGTATTGTAGGAAGTACAACACCTTTGCTTTTACTAGGTATTGTGCACTCATCCTTACCAGCTTCAGGTTAGAGGATGGTATGATCGAGACACATACCGTCGAGTTTGAATTTGACATCGATAGCCCCAGTAAGGTAGTTGCTGCCGATCACGACAAGCTTAGCGAACTCCCTTTTCGCAATGTCCGACATGCCCGCTCAATATGCAGAACCAGTGAATGTCGGTTGTGCGTAATCTTCAGGATTATGACTATGTGTAATCTTCGGGATCACACATTCATATATAGTCTTCAGGACTATATTTCCCCAAATATCTCATGCATATAATTTCCAGGATTATATGCAATTCATATTAAGAAAAATATAAACTTGCATAATAAAATAAATCTTCAGGATTTAAATAAATGCAAGAAAGTAAATTGCAGTAAATAAATGCAAGAAAATAAATTACAATAAATAAATATAACTTACAGTAATATAAAGCTTGCAAATAAAGTCATGCTATATGTGAACTTCAAGTCACAATAATTTTTACGGACTTTAAGCCACGTAGGGCGTGACATAGTGATCCCAGATCACTGTTAAACGGCTTCCGACCGTATATATGCACTCGACTTCCGGTCGTAAATGCACTTATTACTGGCTTTAATACCATCTGCTGATAACTTGGCGAGCGTGCAAACGCATCTTCCAAAGGCTTCAGGCCTTTGAATAACTTATAGGAGTACCTATTTATCAACCTCATATTCGTTAGGCATGAACGGATATGGCTTATGGCTTCAGGCAACGATAAACAATCACCAGTTATATGCGACCGCGGCGCATAAGGCTCGCTTCTGATTGGCTGCTTTCCGACGTGGGACCCTCATTGCATGCAGCTTGCATGCCGCTTCGCTGCTGCAGCTTGGCTCGGTCTCAGCCAGCTCATTCAATCGGCTCCACCACTTGCAGCTTGCAGCTTGCGAGCATCTCACTCCTCTATCTGAATCTGATGAAATAAAAAACTTCCCTCCATCGTTTTTCAAACGCCGGCCCCAATCCAAGTTCCCCGTCGCCGCAGGCCAACTCTCTGTCCGACCCCCGCCCCTCCGGCTCTCCTCGCACCGCCCCCAATCCAAGTTCCCCGTCGCCGCCCCATCCCATCTCCCTCTCCTCGCTGCTCGCAGGCCCCATCACATCTCTCTCTCTCTCTCTTCGTCGCTCGCAGGCCACAACTCTCGCCGTCGCTGCCCCATCCCATCTCCCCCCGAGTCTCCTCACACCGCGCCACCCACAGCGTCATAGGATGCCATGACTGAGGATTTTGAAGGTAGGTCCTCGCTCCTGCTAGATTCATTTTGTTTGGTCCATGAGCCTGCCTTGTGTTATCCAATGATATCTTTTTTTTTTCTTTCTAATTCTCTATTTTCTTTTTTATTATCACTTTTGTGTTGATTCAGTTATGCAACTTGAGTAAAAATGTTGGCATTTAACACTCTATAAATATACACTCATAGTTAAATTTATCCCCCGAAAGTCGCCGATATTTCCGAAATTTCCCTTCTATCCATAGGGTCCGATAAAATTAGATATCCTCCAATTTTTTCCTATTTTTCCTACTTCTACACAGACTGCTCAAATTCGCTCGCACAATGATCCCACACTCATAATGCTTTATTCTTATTTTTATTTATAAACAAGTGATGTTTAATAGCTTACGAATAGTTTCAAGTCAAATTCTACAAAATTTTTTTCAAAATGATTTGAATTTTTTTTGAATTTGGTCCGATATTTCCGATATATCCATGTTATCTTATTTATCTATGACCTCCGATAAATTTTTATTTCCGATAATGAAAACCTTGTATACACTAGAAAATGGGTTGTTGAACTAAACAGATCCACATCCATTTTTTTTTATCAAATATTGTTGTGTTACAATGACAATTTTGTGGGTTTTCTATTGTTGCCAGGCTGCCGTATTAGGTACTTGCTACATTTGTACATGTTTTCAAAATATATATAATTTATAGTAGAGCACTTTGATTCTATCGTTGTTTCCTTTTGTTGTCCACTACCTGTTCTTTTGGTGTAGTTGCTTTAGACTTATCAGAACAGGCAGGCTTACTGAGGCTGTTTTAATGTCGGGCTTCATTACTGCTAGATGCCTTTATCTTTTGTGGAGATCTGTCTTTTATCCTTTTGATTTGAAGACCTTGTAGTCATTCCTATGTATATATTCAGATTTTTTATATATACATACCTCTCATGTCTCCTTAAGCATTTAGTCTACATTTGTGCTTTTTTAGTGTTATCGAATCAATTTTGAATCACTGTTCAAGGAAGCTTTGGCTTTACTTTAGAAGCTTTTTAATCGTGTGTGATTCCAATTAAACATTTATCATCATTAATGGATGATTTAACATGCCCAATTTTTCAAAACCGAATATGTATCTTTAGTTTATTTATATTATATTAGAGCTGGAACTGTGATTTTAATTACCCGGTACATTGTAATTAGTCATTTCTATCAATTTCATAAGTACTTGGAAATTGGTTTCTATTTTACCTGCAGTATAGTTATTTCTTACATGCTGATTAACTTGTAGTCATTCTTATGTTTCATTTCTATGCAGATTCCCAGGTTCTCCTTAAGCATTTAGTCTACTTTAGTCCTTTATAGAGCTATTACTTTTAATAATCACAGTGCAGGTAAGTTACTTATTTTTCTTTGAAGAAAAAAATATTTTATAGAAGTTTTGTAATCACATTGAAACATGATGAAAACCTACTAATAAAAAGAACGATTATAAATATAACATGTTTGTTCCAGATGTTTGGTTGTATATTGATCTGAGTTTAGACTGGTTCCTCACGTTAACCCTCCTAATAATTTCTGTGTGAGTCAATTAGTATTTGGCTCCCTTGATTTGTCCGTCAACAAGTCATGTTTTTGGGTTCATATCTAGTGTTACCAAGGCAGTTAGCCAGCTCACCCTATCCTTGGTGGAGTAAACTTGGTATTTTAGATTTCTTTAGTGATTAATAAGATGTATTATATTATTCATGAATTCATCTATTCCAAATAGTATTTTTTTTCTATTAATCATTCAATTTATTCTCTTATCGAACATTGTAACATGTTCTAGTCCTAAATGAATGGCTCTAGAACTAAATGATGTAGTAATACACTTTATATACTGCACAGATGTCCATTATATGTTGATGTGCCCACTTTATCTGGATGGACACTTTAGGGTTTCTCACCTGTTTGTAACATTTTTGTCTGCACCAGATTTTAAGCAACAACTAGGAAGGAGTTATTCTGTAGAGAATATGCCGCTGCGACCATTGGCTATCCGCCCTAAAATGGATCCCCCTGCCAACCAATGGTGTTGAAGGTCAACAAGTCATGTTCATGCAACAACCTCCTTACACCCAACATATTTTGCTGCCATCAGCCCACCAATTCCAGTACATGCCCAACCGAGTGTGTGCAACAACACAACAACAAATCCAAGCCGGCAGGTCTTTCTTTGGTGTCACCGAACCTAATGTCATGTACTTCCATCCAAACAAACTCACTGCTCAAGCCATGTTTCCATGCAACACAGCACACCCAAGATCTGTTAGTTCTATGTATACCCAAGTTCAAACTGGAAATCTGAACTATTCTCCTCTCCAAATGAATCCTGGCACACTGATCTCTTCAAGGCCAAATTATGTTGTCCATCCTTCCAACCTGATCCCAAGCAATGATTTCAGTCCTGCTCTAGTGCATGGTACCATTTCATGTAACCCCCTTTTTTTTTGTTGTTTCTGGCCATGGTCTTTTTATTTACACAAACATGATTGTTTATGATTCAACCCATTTTCTAGCAGGAATCCATGGGCATGGCTATATGTAGACCCTGTTGAACAATGTGTCATCCTGTGCCAGACCATGTGCCTCAGTAAGTACAGCGCCATTCAAGGTTGCATCAGTGAATGGCATTAACACAGATACATGTGTACCTGGTTCTAGGGACAACAGACATACTATTGAGAACATGTCATGGGTTAATCATGATCAAGAAAACATTTGTAGGCCTGATAATAAGCACAACGAGTCAGATGATGGTTGTGATACTTATTCTGAATGTGATGCAGACGATGAGGCGGATATCACAGAACACAATGATTCAAAGAACAAAGATGATGGTGATGCTGATGTTGTAGAGTACATTGATCTAGATGATAATCAGGAGGAGTGTTATGGGTGTGAAGATGAGCTCGAGGAATGCAACGGGGCAAATGCGGAATCACATCAATACATGGCTGCATCTACTAAAGAAGACAAGGAAGATGATCTGTCTGCTACTGAAACAAGCAGTGCAGAAGGTAGGGAAGATCCAGTAGTCAATCATCCGATGAATGGCTCAAATGGGCTTCAGTATGAGATTGTTGATGTCATAGCAACCCAAGGCTCCAAGAAGAGGTACTTCCAATGCAATGTTTGATATTCCATGCACCACAATTCCTCCATTATTAAATATTAAATGAAAGTACCAAAAATTCCATGGCACCAATGTTTTTTTCCAACACCATTCTTATATTTGTATTGCATTACACTGTTGATATTTCGGTCACATGTCATCACGAATACGTAACCTGAGAAATGACTTTTATTTGTAGGAAAAGGTGGCCGAAAGGTGTAAAGCCACCAGAATGTAGACAACCTCAGGACATTGGAGCCATTGAGAAGGCAATGAGGAACGCACAGAACAGTGACAAAAGTCACATATTCGAGCCAGTACTTGGCATGGTGTTTGATTCGAGAGCAGAGGCCTACCAGTTCTTTAACCTTTATTCATGGGAGGTGGGTTTTGGTATCCGCTTTGGTTCAAGCTCAAGGAATCGATCAAACAAGTACCGAACAATGCAAGAGCTAGTCTGTGAGAAAGAGGTAAACAACTAAAGGAGGCACTAACCTCATTGCATTTGTATTTTCTAAGTTTTTTCTGCACTTCGAAATTTGTTGGTCACATGTAATGTGCTGGTCAAACAGGTAATGTGCTGCTTTAATCTGTAGCACATTAGCTGTGCCTTAATCTGTTGTACATGGAACCTTAATAGATCCATCTAGCTTGCTTCTTAATGTGTTTGCTTGAACTATCATACAAAAATTATCTCATCCATAACATTCAACAGTTCATGATAATCTATTATTTGGGTTAGTCAAAAGCTTAAGGCACAGCTACTAATTTTCCATGTACACTACCATAATAGCAGCTCTTTCACAATGTTTTATAGAAATCAAATTTTTCTTAACCAGACTTCTTGGAAGGTCATAAATACTGATGGTTGCTCTTGATATGTGCTGCAAATGCATCATAAAGATGTAGTGACCCTACCAATAATAAAGAGCAATAAAATTTCAAAACCGAGGCTGCTTAAATATGATGTTTCTAATTGTAATATTCCTCAAATTATGCGGAAAAAATGATATATGAGGCATTACAAATTTCTCTACATGATCTTGTAAAATAGATGTGAATGCTTTCTTATCAACCTGCTCCATAAGCACTAGGAGGTGGCTTTTACAATTTCTTTGGTGCAGATTTGTTCCTGAATGGAACCTTAGGTGTAGCTATTTTTTATTGCTGGACCCTGCCATTGATATGCTCTCTTTTTTATAGGGGTTTGACCCATGATGTACAAGCAGTTCAAAGAGAGAGAGGTGCAAGGCTAAGCTACGGCTCCACCGCACCGAGGACCATGGGTGGTATGTCAGTCATCATGTTGCTGACCATAACCATCCATTGTCTGTTTCTTGCAGTGAGAAGCGGGAATGGAATTCTCACAGCAAGATTGAGCAGTGCACCAAGAACATGATCCGTTACTTGAGAGAAAACAATGTCACTATCAGTCGGGTGCATTGCATAATGGGAAACTTGTATGGCAGCATGAAAGATGTTCCATTTAATCAAAAATCTTTGCGTTCTGTGTGTGCTGAGATTGCAAGGGACCAGAAGGACGATGATGTTATGAAAACACTTCAGATTTTTAGGCAGATGCGTGATGAGGATCCTGGCTTTCAGTTTAGTGTCGATTTGGATGAAGAGAAAAGGATTAAAACCCTGTTGTTACCTTTGACACCTCATACTGTACAAATTTGTGCAAGATGCCTTTTGGAATTTTTGTGGGTGTCAACAATCATTTCCAGAGTGTATTGTTTGCGTGCTTATGCAGGATGAAACTGCAAGCAGTTTTGAGTGGGTTTTCAAAGAGTTCCTCACACTGATGGGCGGCAAGGCTTAGGTGACTATATTTACAGGTGAGGTTTTAGATATATGCAAAATCACAAATAACATATGCGTATCCAAATGATCTAACGATACTTTTTGCGTGTTTTCATGACCACTTGACACTTGTTCTAACTTTTTGTTTAATTCTGCAGATCAGTGCAAGGCCATGCGTAAAGCAATCAGGGCAATATTCCCTGGTATTACTCATCTATGGTGTAAATGGCACATATTGAAGGATGCACCAGTAGAACTGGGTACATTATACAGCATGAACTCTCCATTCAGGAGAGAATTTCACTACATTATCAATGAAATGCTAACTGTGGATGAATTTGAGAAGGCATGGGCTGATTTGTTGGATCGCTACAAACTACAAGAACGCCCTTTCATGATCAAGACATACAATAAGAGGAAGATGTGGGCAAAGCCATGGGCAAAAGACAAGTTTTGTGCTCGCATGGCTAGCACTCAGAGATCTGAGAGTGCTAACAGCATGCTGAAAAAGTTTGTTCCCAGGAATTCTTCAATGAATAGATTTGTTGAGCAGTATAAGAAATTGTTGTTCATTCGCGATAGTGCAGAACAAAAGGCCGAGCATCAGACAAAGCAGGTAATTTTTTGGCACCACTAGTCCTTGTATCCATTTTGAATCTGTGTTATTGTTCATTTTAGTGGTAAATCTTGAATCTTGTCTAACGGTGAAATCCTGCGCTACCTGAGTAATGATTAAAATTGTGCTTAAAATCCTGCGAAATAGTGCAACACAATAATTATGAGATATGTACTATTTGTTTTGAAAGGATTTATTAATTTCCACCTGATTAACATGTATTGTTTGTTGGAGCAGCTTGTGAAGCGGAGCAATAGAATGTATGCCATTGAAAAGCATGCGATATCTGTGTACACGAAAAAGGCATACGAGCTATTTAGTGGCGAAGTAGACAAGTCAACCCAATACAACGTTATTGAAGGTTTAACGGAGAATGAGTTCACCGTTGTCCATTACAATGCTGAATTGAGGAAGCACTGGAGGCGCAGCGTGTTTACAGTCAAAATGGTGGATGCTGGGGAAAGATATATATGTGAGTGTGGTTTGTACGAACATTTCGGGATGTTGTGCTGTCATGCTATCAAGGTATAATGTCTGTATTTTTTTATTCGGCATGGATAGTTTTACTTATACTCTTTACCTTTGTCTACATTTGCTCAACCCTTGGGTGCCCGTGTCATCATGTAGGTGTTGATCCATAGAGGAGTATCCAAAATCCCTATGGCGCACATATTGAAGCGTTGGACCCGGGAAGCAAGGGATTTTTCTTACCCAGCTATTGGTACAGACAGTAATGGCACCTCCGTGACAGATGAGCTCCTACAGAGTCTTCTCTATGTTAATGTTCTGGAAGTTGTTGGCTATGCCAAGAACGATAAACAAATTCATGATGTTATAGCTCAGCACTTGAAAAATGCAAGGTCAGAGATTGAGCGCATATTGGCCTGGAGAAGTAACCAACCAGGGTACTGCTCACCTACAGATACTGGGACTGATTCTCCATCAGACATCGAAGCAGTGAATGGCAACTCATACGGTGCTGCTGGTATAAGTGTTCACATGAGCGATGCAGAAATAGAAAACATGCAAGCACCAGTAGTCCATCTACCCCAAGGACGACCAGTATGCAATAGGAGACCATCTGTGCTTGACAAGATAAGGAAGGGCAAGAAGAAAAATCGATCAAAATCTGAAACATTATCATTTTGTGAACGGTGCCAGGAGGAAGGTCATACTATCAAGTCATGCAAGCGGAGGCAAAAAACTCAGAAGAAGAATGCAAACTCGGCTCTCAATGGAAAAAAGAGGAGATTAGATTGATGGGTTGATCTAATTTGCTAGGAAGTGGCTTGAGTTATCATTCAGGTGATGGGCTAGCTTGGATGGTAACTCTTTTTGTGTGAGGGCCACAGCTCTGCAACCTACACTACATGTATGTTGGCTGAGCACTTTGTGTTTTGACCAGCAGGAAACTACTTAGTCCTCTTAACTATCTCCTAAACATGCTCAGCCAAGTCATGCACGTAGTATTTAAGCATTGCATTAATTACCATGGCTGATTGGTAGATGAAATATTTTCGGCAACAGATTATGTACTGTTAACCCATCTATTAATTCGTGTGCTTTGATGACTAATCTTGATTACTCTAGTTTGGATTGTAAGTCTTTTTCAGGAATAGATTGCTGCTGATCCTATGAATAGATTTTTGTCGTGATTATAATTCTGCTGATTCCAGGAATAGTTTTTTTTGTTTGCCATGTTTTCTCTTCAGATTAGTGCCGTTTTTATTCCGGCCACAATTTGAGTTGGAGAAAATACAAGTCAGACATGGGTAAGTTACATGTAACTTTACTAATATCATTGATTTTCCCAACAAAATCTAGTAGTACACTTTATTTTTTGTTGGTCAAATTAAACCCGTGACAAAATGTGGCCTAAAATTGAGATTTTTGATGGAGCCAAAATCCAGAGCAGTAAAAAAATCTAGAGCTAAAATGTGGAAAACTAGGCCCTAGGCTTGTAGCGCAACTTCTGCCAGAGCAACGTGAGGACCACTGCTGGTTCTCTTTGAATGGATTGGAGGACATGATGGCACGGTACTGGTACTGGTTCTTGCATCCACGGAGTTCAAATTTTTTGATAGCCAAGCTTTATATTCTATTAGTATAATCCATTTAATTATATATCTGATTTGTAATTTAGTTATTCCGGTGATTTTATCTACGAAACAAGAGTGCAAGACAAATCATATTTTTTTCACCCAGTAAGCCAATGCATGCGCTCCTCATCATAAAACGCATTCTGCCTAGAGCTGGTAGATTTGAATCATGCTTGAAACATTACTCCCTTCGTTCAAAAAAAAACATTTTTATTTTTTATTTAAAAATTTTATGAGAATTATAAGATAAAAAATCATTACGTATTAAATTATCTCTAATAATAAAATAAGTAATAAAAAGATAAATAATATTCATAAAAGGATTTTAAATAAGACAGATAGTCAACTAAAATGTCTAAAACTCTAAAAGCCCTTATTTTTATACGAAGGAAGTACGACCAAATAGAGAACTGGACCACTTTGAATAGCTGGCATCATTGACCTTAAGGCTCCGTTTAGTTGGGGGAAAATGTGGGGAAAGGGGTGAAAAGTTGTACTGTAACACTTTCATTTGTATTTAACAACTTTTGTTCAATCATGGTCCAAATAGATTCAAAAGATTCATCTTGAGCTAGCCACACATAAAGTACAAACATGCAACAGCTGCTACTTCATTTAGTACTCTATGCAGGCGAAAAGTACAATTGATGTGATGGGGAATGTTTTGGAACAACAACGGTAACCATTGGTACAGGACATGATGTGTCATCGTAGAATCAAAATCTGCACTATTTTTTAGGTATGAGAAAAGAAATACATATTTTCCCATTGTCCTAAAACAAGTGCATATCGCATTCTGAGAAGTAAAAATTCACAAGTTTGAGTTTTTTTCTAAAAAAATAATATTAACATTGATATCTTTAAAGATGTTTATAATAAAAATAGCCAAATAATAACTATAGGTGCTATTAGTACATATGGACTTGATCTAAATAAAGGTACATAAAAAACCTTAACCATTAACCATTGGTTCTAAACTTGATGCATCTAGGATCAAAACATTCTTTGTTTTTGCCGTACTAGAAAAAACACTTAATCCTTCCATCCTTAAATAAGTACACATCTCGCATTTCGATGTCAAATATTTGCAAGTTTAACTTGATTCCTTTTAAAAATAACATTAAAATGTTTATATTTAAATATTTTTACTATAAAAATATATAATATGATTCATCTTATGATTTTTGTTTGGGATCATGAACATTAATAGTTTTTGTTTATATTTGGTTAAACTTGAAATTTATTAACTTCTTGTAATATAAGATGTGTATTTATTTTGGAACGGATGGAGTATTTGCTACTAGTACATACATATGTATTTGAACTAAACAAAAGTACATGAATAGTAATGTTAGTATAAAACATGATCTATGTCAAAGCATATTAGGGAAAACATTTAACCCTCTATTTTTTAAATAAGTACACATCTCGCATTCCAATGTACCACATGGTACAAGACACGATGCATTGCTAATAAATCAAAATCGACTATTGATCAGGAGTACTGCTTATACACTATTGAAGTGATCAGGACAACTCAGTGCTCAACAAAGAAGTGACAAGCGCTATGTGGCTGCGTTTAGTTTAGAATTTTTGAGATGTTTGCTAACTATAACATTTTCGTTTGTATTTGATAACTTTTGTCTAATCATGGTCCAAGTAAATTCAAAAGATCCATCTCGAGATAGCTAGACAAAAAGTATAAATATACAATAGGTGCTATTTCATTTAGTGCTCCATACAAACAGAAAATACAATCGATATGATGGAAGAGAGAAGAAAATTTTATAAACTAAACGCTGCCTAGAAAGAAAAAGTCCGACAACCCGCACGTCTGCCGACGCAGCACGTCCGTCGGCAGCAGCACTCTGGATTTAATAGTTTGCTTGCTAACCATGGCATATTGTGTTAGATTTGGTTAAAAGGTTAGTACTCACTATTAGTATGCGCAGGCAGATACACTTTATATTATACTAGTAGAAGACGTGCGCCCTCGTGAAGTAAAAACACGTCTGAATTTCCTTACATAATAAGGCCGAATGGCAAGTATATTATTTTGATTATGTGTATTCATTTGAAATATTTATGTATGGGATATGATGTGCTCGTGTATGCGAATGGACGGAATATCATATACTCTGTGTTTAAGTATTTTTTATATGCCTAAGTATGTACGCTAGAATTTATATTCTAATATCTATATTTCGTTTTGGCGTTAAATTAACTGTTCACTAAAGTTTATGTATGTGGTACGAAGTACAAATCAATCATCCACGTTGAAGCGTAGATCTACATTATACCTAATTAAATTCACTAAAAGTAGGATATTTTAAGTTTAATGCATAGATCTAGTCATAATAAACCCAACAAAACTGGTTTGGTATTTTTATGATTTTTCTATAATTTTATATGAATTTTGAGAGGTCTTTAGCTCTAAAGAAAAAGATAAAAACCTTTTAAAAAAGAGGATATTTTAAGTTTAATGGATAGATCTAGTCATAATAAACCCAGCAAAACTGGTTTGATATTTTTATGATTTTTCTGTGATTTTATATGAATTTTGAGAGGTATTTAGTTTTAAAAGAAAAGATTAAAACGTAAAAAAGAGAAGAGGATCACGGGCCATTTTTGGCCTATTGAGGCAGGCCGGCCCGCTGAAAATTATGGACTACGGATTGGTTTTTTTAAAGTCCGAGGGTTTTTTCGAGAAAAATTCTGAGAGGAAGCGGACTGTGGGTTGATTTCGTCAAACTCCGAGGATTTTTTTGCAAAATAACCAGGACCTCGCCGATCGGAGCCGTCCACGCGCCGGATCGGACGGCTCCAAAATTCCGACGACGTGGACGGGCTCACCGGCGGGCTAGCAATGCCGTCTTGTATCGGTTAAATTATATGTACAGGATGTTCTCCTCACATTATATGAGAAGAGTAGAAGTGTTTGAGTACAGTCAACCACCGTAGGCATGTTTTCTCTCCCGATGGTGAGAAGATGGGACTACAAACATTGTGTGCATCGACTTGTGTTGATCTCAAGCCCGTAAAAGGCACTGCTCGTCAATTGCAAGATTATTCTAAAAATCTCAACAGTCATAACTATTTCACGTTTAAATAAAATTATAGAGAAAAATATAAAGTCTTTTATACCAAATAAATATACTATAAAAATATATTTAAGAAAAAATCTAATAATATTTAGCTAATATTATAAATATTATTATCTTATTATATAAACTTGATAAAAGTTGTTATTCTTTGACACTCGAAAATTCTTGTAAAAACTTGTAATTTAGGGATTAAGCCCTCCGTCTAAAAAGTGACGTTTTTACTTTGATATATCGTGTTGTCTTAAAAAGTGACGTTTCGTGTTCACCTGTCCGTTTCATCAAGAATTTTGTACATATTATAAATAAATAAATAAATTATTATTAAAATATCTTATAAATAAATAAATTATTATTAAAATATCTATAGTGAATAAATAAATCATATAATATTTATAATATTTTTAAGTAAGACGTATGGTTACACGAGATCTCTGAAATTCTAAAATGATACTAGTGGTAGTAGTTTTTTTTTATGGAGTTGAGTACATCAATAGACTACCAAGGTCTCTTTTAGACGAGAAATCATTTAAAATTTTGAGCCAAAAATCTTTTATAATAAGTATTTAATCATGAATTAAATAAGCATAAAAAAATTTCTTGTGATTTACATGTAAATCATACAAACATAAAAAAAAATTTATTTACCATACATATGCCAACAGTGACGAAAAGAGGTGCATGTCCGAGTACCGATGTAGTACAAGTGAGCTATACGAGTACCGATGCCAACAGTGTTGGTCAGCTTTGGCTCAGAGACGTGCGACTGTGAGAATGCATCGATTTTTGAGTTTGCGTTGAAATGAGGCGGTGCTATTCACATTTTGCATATACACCGGTCTTCTTGGCAATTTGATAGAACAAATGTGGGTCCATGCCTAGTACAAATATTAGTACGCTCAAAACATTCTAACTGAGAAATAGAACAATTTGAGTAAAATTTTGCAATTCTGATTGAGAAATAGAATAAACTCGAGATACATATGACAGAACATGTCTATCAACAGAGAAAGACTCAAACCCTTATATTACGTGATGTCACACTATATTTATATTTAATAGGTCAATAACAGCTTACAGGTAACATTATTATTCTAAAAAATTAGTTGGAGCAAAACATGACTAAGTAATTGCTTTAAATATACTATTCTTTTTAGACGAAGCAGTAGCTTACCGGTTCTGTGACTGAATGTATAGGCAGTAGATCCGAGAGCAATGAAAATAAATGAAAGTGGATTAAAGGCTTAAGCATATCGGAGAGGTCTAGAAACTAAAAAAAAAAAAGAAAGATAAGGACTGACGACAATCTCGCCGAACGAAAAGGCTAAAATACAGATCTAACAGCAAAAAAAAAAAAAAAAAAAACTATGTGGACTAAGGGTGAATCTGAGATACCTAATGGCCTAGCCAATATTCAGTTTTTTTCAAATCACAGGAAAAACTTTGGAAATAAATAAGTAGATAAGACGAAACAAAATTTATTATGATCTGTATTTTGTACAGGATTTCAGAAGATATCTACGGAGACTTAAATCTCGCAGGACAAGAGATATACCTAAGCAACATGCGAGCGAGCAGCGCAGGACATAGAGACATCACCATCAGCGGGCCGGCAGTGCTTGGGTCCGGAAAAGGAAAAAAAATAAACACAAAGTTCTGTCCTTACAAAACACAACAAATGCCGGATAAATATTAAAAAAAAAGGGCATTGTCGAGGCCAAGTAGCATCTCAACTGTTCTTTGTGAATGTATAAGCAGTATATCCTATAGTAAAGAAAGACTATTAAATGTTCAAGTACATCGAAGAGATAGGTAAACAAAAATATATAGCAGATAGATAACAACGAAATAACAAAAGGAATGCTTGCAAAGAAGCACTTCATATATACTAACGAAATGCTTTAGATACCGGTGTGTATTCTTGGAAACTAGTCATTGTACTTCAAAAATAGAAGATACACAAATACAGAAAAGAAATGTTGTGCAGATCAGTTGTCTTCAAAAAAAATCGATAAACAGATAATAGAAAAACAGGAAAGTAGTATTGAATAGAAAAATTGAAAAAAAAATCAACCGTACGTTATAGTTTCTCATAAAAATAAAAAAACTACTAACGAACTGGTGGATGAAGTAGTTCAAAATTTTTGACTAGAAGATTGATAAAAATCTAAAACTGGATCTATAGGAGGGAAAACAAATCGTAGAGCAGACTGAAAGAATTGAAGAAAGAAAAAAATAATACCGATAAATCCAAGACGAAAGATGAACTAATTCGAAGAAAGAAAATTTCCAAACGGGTGTACCTGTAGACGACCCTGCATAATTAGTAGGTAGAGATCTAGAGATGGCTAGAAGAAATCTAGAGAAAAAAAAATAGAATACCAGAGAGGAAATGCCCAAACGGTTGGATGAAAGAGAAAACCTTAGGAGAGAGAGTGTGATGGAGAGACTGAGCTAGGAGAAATATGGGACATGCACATAGGAGAAATATGGCTTATGGCTTATGGCTTATGCACACATTTACCTTAGGAGAAATATGGCTTATGGCTTCAGGCCATGCACATGGGCCATCACGTGTCTCACGCTCAGCAGGATCATGCGCTGTTCTTATCCCTTCGTTCCTCTCTACTAGGATGCTTGCTCTGTGTTCGAGAGTGCTCGAGAGTGAACCGGTGACACTGGGTGCAGTGCACGCACATGGCCTGAGGATGTGGCAGAGGCCTTTTCTCACATGAACACCTGACCCGTACGTTCTTTCCCTTCTTCCCTTCCTTGACTTCTCTTCTCAGAAACAGGAAATACGGAGAAGAGGAGGGGAAAGGCGGCCGGCCCGCGCCCGCGGCTGCCTTGCTAAATATTTTAAGAAAATTAAACAAAATATTTTAAAAATTAAAGATGCATAATTATAAGAAAATCAAACAAAATATCAGCTACCCACGCACGCTATTTGCATAGGCCAACTTAATTGCTAGTGTTTATAAATCAAACAGACGTAATAGCGTACACAGGTTTCATGCATCTTCATTTTCGAAGAAGAGCACTAGTAGTAAATCAACAATATTATTGTTCTTGGATATAAGACCGAGAGGTTCCGATCTGATGAGCAGCAGCTTGCAATGCGGATGTCCAACTCTAAAAGCAATATATCATACAATAACAATTAGACTCTTGAGTCTTGACTGATGAAGTGAATAATAAATTCCCATCGCGTAGGTGTGGCTTCGTTCTTCATATCAAAGGAAACTAATTCTCCATCTCCCGCGGTCTGTGCCAGTCAATACATACAAATTAATAATGGGCATCAATTCATGGGGGCGAGAGAGAGATAGGATTAGTATCAAACGACGAAGGTATATGGTTTTATTAGATTGACGTAGAAAACGAATGCATGAGAATCTAGAAGCTTTATTTTACATACCTAAGGGCACTCCCAGCATGGCAAGTCAACTCTGGGCGAGTCAGGAACAGCGCGTCCACAGTTTCCTGGAACACGCGCATCATCAGCGCCTCGTCATCCACTGGGCCGTGCGGTCTCGTTTTGGGAAAAAAGGGGCCAATGCTGTATAGATGTATTTGCTTGAGGCAGGAGAGGTGCTGGAGCCCCTTCGGTGTAGCCCTGTCCCATTGATGAATATCGAATACCAAGTTGAGACGTCCTAGGCTAGGCATAGCCCCTGCCTCAAATGTCAGGGACGATATCCCGTCACAGTCGAACCGAAACTCCTTGACAAGAGTGAATAATCCTCCTCCTATCACGATCCTTGTCGTCGGGACATGTACAATCCGAAGTTCGAGACTGATGAGCTTGGGTAGCATCCCAATGATGGCAACGTCTTGCTGGACTATTTGTTTCGCGCCAAGGTTCAACTCCTGGAGGCATTGCAGATGGCCGACCCACCTAGGAACGTTGGTGAAGGTCCAACACCACAGGTTGAGCCACTCAAGGCTGCTTCCAAAAGGAGGCGAAAGCAAGCTCAGCGGATCAGCGCAGTTGGCAATAAAGCCATAACAGAGCGGAACCTCAAGCAATCTGAGCTTGCCGAGTTTCTCCAGACTAGTGCACAAAGCAACCATCCATGCGACGGACGGCTCAGAAAAGAGAGACAGCTCTGTTAGACCGGTCAGCTCCCCCAGTCCTTGTATACTTTCCAATGAGCTTGATGGCAGGCTAATGCCACTTAAAGTGCGCAGGTGTTTCACCTCTGCAATCCCACGAGGCAGTGCCGAACCATGCAGCATGCTCAGATGGGACAACCGTGGCACATCAACCAAGTCCAATGAATTCATAGGATAAATGTGTAGCTCAGAGAGATCCAAAGTCTCCAATAGCCGGAGCCCCCTTATTTCAGCTGGTGGTAGCTCCATGGTACAGAAGCTTTGTACCTTTAGATATCTCAGATGGGATAACCGGTTGATGATACCAAATAAGTCTACTCCCCTAGAAACACGGCCAACTACACTTAGCCATAACACTCGCACAAACTTCAGCTCTAGCAACAGAGGTATCGACCAGTTTGATACAACATTGAACATTGTAACAGAACGGACATGAGACAGGTTCCCAGCAGTGGTCGTCATAAGCATTGGGCCACCCTGATGTATGCCTCTCAGATCAACAGTAAGTCGACGAATAACCTTGTCTTTCACTGCTGATGCCATCGCTTCAGGCCCATTTATGAAACTGAGAAAATTGTCTTCCTTGCACTTCCTTATAATAAGGTCTAGCATCATATCATGTACTCTGTAACCTGAAACAAAGTGATTTTCTGCAGGTTGTACCACACTCCTGTTGACTAGCTCATTCAAATAATTCTCACCGACATCCCATACATTTTGCTCGGCGGAGGCACTCACAAAGCCCTCTGCCACCCATCGTCTCACTAGCTCAGCCTTCTCAATGATGTGGTCCTCTGGGTAAGTACCAAAATACAAAAAGCACGCCTTTAGGTGACGAGGAAGATGCTTGTAGCTGAGATCTAAGATATCCATCATCTTTTCATAGTCGACGTCGTTTGTTTCCACTTGAGGGGCTAGCTCAGTCCAGATGTATTCCCATGCCCCCCTCAAATTTGTTTTTTGGGAAGCTAAAATACCAGCTACAGTAAGAATTGCAAGTGGTAGGCCACCACACCTATTCAAGATTGCACATGAAACCTCTTTGAATTCAGAAGGGCAATCATTTTGAGATCCAAATATTCTAGTAAAGAATAACTTTCTTGAATCTGGCTCACTTAGGGCCTTCATATTATGAATGATTCTGCTGTTACCACAGCATCTTTTTGCCACCTCATCATTCCGAGTGGTTATCATGACTCTGCTGCAATAGTTATTTTGTGGGAAAGCACATTGAATGTCATCCCATGCTTTGATTTCCCACAAATCATCCAAAACGATGAAGTATCTGCGCACAAATATTTCATACAAAACATATGTGTGATCAATAATTTAGAATTTGTGAATTATCATTTCAAAACAGTAAGTAAATACATCGTCATACGAACAGTACAGTGGTATATATATATTAATTATCTAGAGATGGGAATACATCTTTTACAATAGATTATTTAAGGCTGACTGTATACTAGCCGTTGGTTCAGAAAATAAATAATACTTAATTATCTCCTTTTGGAAACCCACCTGAATATAAAATGTTAGTACAAAACGGGTTGTATTAGTTGCATACTAAAAGAGGACTCCTAGGCGTACAATCGTTTTCTGAATACAACAGTACATAGAGCTTTATGGTCTACTCCCTTAGTCCAATAAAAGGAATTACTAGGATTCATGCTGGTCAAACTTTCTTTTAAGTTTAACTAAGTTTATAAAAATATTAGCAACATTTATATGTTCAAATAAGTTTATCATGAAAACAATATTCAACAATCTACCTAAAGGTACTAATTATTTATAAAAAATATTAATATTCTCTCATATATTTATTTGGTCACTGTTGATCTTGAGAAGTAAGAATGAGTTTTTTTATAGGACAGAGGGAGTAAGTTTGTTTTCTGTAAGGGAGTTTGAAGATTACTAATCGGTACTATTCGTTTCAAATATGTCGTTTAATTTTGTTTTAAATCATCTACAAAATCAAATAAGTTACATTAAATCTAGCATGGGATGTGTTGATAGTGTGTATTTGGTATTGTACATCTTATATTTTTATAAATTTGCAATGGTAAATATTAGCTAGTGAAGACTTTATTTGACTTATGAATAAATTCAAACGACCTACATTTTCAAACCAAGGGAGATTACAATTTTGTAACCAGAGGATATTGGCCACACTAAATATAGGAAAGTCAACAAGTGCTCATCAATCTTAAAAAAAGACAAATATAGTCTAGGCCAACCTAAATACAGAGTCAAATCAAATATTGGCCACATACTATATTGAATAATATAGGTGTAAGTGTAACCCATGTTATGTCTATGTTTACATGTTAATTGAAATGGATGAATCCCCTGATTTTGTTTCTACAAAATGAGATAAAGCATTATGACCAAGTACCTCTTATCCTCTAAGTGTTTGCTGAGGGCGTAGACCAGGTCATGTCGCTCCAAGCAAAGATCAGAATATTGTCGTTCTCCAAGTTGAAACAATATTCTCTTTAGTACCTTGTTAATGTCTGGATTCTGAGAAACACACACATTTACCTTGCAATTGAATTGCCCTTCAACTTGACGATACACCTCATTGGCAAGCGTGGTTTTGCCCAAACCTCCAAATCCTACTATTGACATAATCTTGAGCTGTTGCTCTTCATCATTAACCCATTTAGAAAGCTCTTCCTTTTGGGTGTCGATGCCCACAAGGGTTGTTGAATCCTTGCAGAGTATAGACAACCGAGGATCCTCAACAACCGGGTTAGTATTAGAGATACCCTCATCAAACTTGTACCTCTGTCGAAGTGTACTTGCTTGGATCACATGAGTCTTGATCTTCTTGATCTGATTGGCTATGCGGTATCGATCCTTGATAGTTCTTAGAAAGCCAGAAGCTTTTTGGAGGAACCCCACCCTATTGCCGGCCTCACCAACACAGTGCATGAAGTCATCAATACAATCTTCGATGTCATAGGACATGTCTATTATATCCTTCCTCCACTCCTTGGCCTGCGAATCAAGTCTGTCAGCAGCATCCATCTTCTCAAGTAGAGTTTCCATGGCACGGAGCTCAGCCCTAAGGAAAGACACCTCCTTCCGAAGACCCTTGATCTTCTTGTACTCATTGCCCATGAGGGTGCTGAGCTTTTCCAGGACTGGTTTCATCACTCCCATCGAAACGCTCACCGCAATACCGGCGGCTGCCATATCGTCTGCAGGCACACTGGTTTTGTATATACTCCGGCAGCTGCTGGGATCAGAACTCAGTTCAAACCAGGGAGGAGCAGCTGAATCACTGCCTGCGGATCCATGTGGAAGAAGAAAGTGAGGGATAAATTTATTGAAGCCCTATATTGCACTAGAAACTGGAAAGACAGCATCAAAAAAGTAAATTAATCTCGATACTTGATCTCCGATATTGTATTCATATTTTTCTTATACTGATACGGATATACATGATTGTCATCATCACTGCTTTGTAAGGTTTTAAATAGCGGGTTAAGGTGTTTAGCGGTTTATCTCTAAAACAGCTATTAGCGAAGCTATATCAGGCTATAGCGAGATATAACGGCTAAATTGTACATAAATACAGATAGTGGCACCCTGCCTCAAAAGGCTATAGCGGCAACCATAGCCGGCTATTTAAAACTATGCTAATTTGATGAACTGACAGACGAAGTAATGAATGATTTGGCCAAATTGGGGGGAAAGAAACCGAGATACGGAGAAAAAAAAAATGAGTGGAGCCGTAAAATGAGGTGAAGAGCACAAGGCCACAAGCTGGTGGCCTGCTCGTCCTTCTCAGCTTATCGTCAAATCCTACTATCAGAGCGCTAAAATCCACAAAACAGATGAGTCATGAGTCAAATTAAATCTCACCAGGTCTTCACAGATGAGTGGCGGACTCAAAATCTTATGATCTTCCCTCCCATGCATGAAATTCCATCGAAGCATGCAATAATTCTGCGGCCACAACAGAAAAAACAGAATTCAAAATATAAGCAGAGAAGCACACGAACGAATAGCCGACAGAACCTGCATTTGTGAGGAAGTACGTACTTACTCACCAGGTTAGGTATCTCCTTCCTCGGAAGCAGGAAATACAGCAGGATTTGGAAGCAGCAGTTAGACTAGAAACGGAGCGAAATCTCAGAAGCCAACTACGCCGTCGTCCCCAGAACCTCCTTCCGAAAGCCCTTGAGCTTCTTGTACTTGTTGCCCAGGAGCATGGCAAGCTTTTGCAAACAATTCAACAAAGGTAGTCAGTGCATGAGGAATCCATGGACATGTGCACATTCGCTATCTTTGAACACTATCTATCGAGCTGTTGCGCGCAGATGCAACCTGAGCTTGATGGATCACGTACCTGTGCCTACTTAATTAATTAAATGGCTGGTTTTCTTGAGAGTGAGCATAGATCTGGCCGATTACAAGCATAATACATGTGCCATGGTGACAACAGATCACGGATGGCCGATGTATGGATCACAACTCAGATTAGCAGCAAGTGTATGAAACACAAGCGAAGCTGATCCGGCGACAGAGCAGGTAATCTGTATGGAATAAACCAAGATGACACTGTAATAAGCTACGTGCTATGAGGAATCGAGAGGGCAGCTAGCTTTGAACACGAGCAGATACAGGCTATATGTGTCGGAAATCGATGGGTATATGTGCAAGTACGCTAGCTTGGCCCCTGCCTATTTTCGTTCATGCGAGTTTTTTCGTTCCTGATGATGGGATCTATTTAGTTAGCTGCAGGCCAACAGATCTGAAAGGAAAAAAAAAAAAAAGCGACGCAGGCACAATCAATAGATGCAAATCAGACACAAGCGAATGAACATGACGAAATCTGTATCTTTATTGACCAACAACTGATGAATTAGCAGCTTACCGAACTGCAAGGGCCGGGTATGATCTGGTGCAGAGACAGAGAGGCAGGATGAAGATCCAAGGAGCACAGTTCGTTCCTACTGAAGCATGCTCTCTGCTGCTCTCGTCGACATCACTTGAGCAGCGAGAAATCTTTCTGGGGAGTGGGGATATGATGTGTGTTTGTAGCTCAGCCTAAACCAACGGTGACGGCGAAGAAGAGCTTTGCAATGGCCAGAGCCCCAACCTTTCATATCATAGCCACGAAGCAGACCAACCATGTAAAAAGTTAAAACCTCCCATACTGGAAGGAATCTTCCCGTACCGTACTGATACTCTTGACTACTAGTGCAAGCACACGTTAGAGAACACATGTGCTCTGTCTGCTGGCTCCACCGGAGACTTGACGCGAGGGGGTGGTGGCCTTGCCGTGTGCTAGGCAGTCGCACACCTCCTATTCTAAATTCATCCTTAAAAAAAATATTCTATTTTAGTCATCGAGAATCTCTTCTTTATATCACTTTCTTCCGCACCCATCTATTCTCTATATCATCCTCTATCTACAGTTGGACCCACAGGTTTGTAAATAAATTATATCTAAATATATCCATGTGAGATATTGTTTTGAAAAATTTATTGCAACGAATTTAATGATATGATCAAAATTTAATTTATTATTTTAGTTTGTAAGTCATAACATTTTTTTATTGGTGTAATCGGAATTTAACTCAATAAGGCCCGCACTACATGCTATCAGCTCTGTCTGCTCTCGGTCCCGCGCATGGTCGCTGCCTCCCGCGCATGCGCTCGCGTTGAACGTGGTGGGGCCACCGGCCAGTAGCGTACCTCCGCTACCTCGCTGAAAATAACGTACGAGAGCGCCGATGCTAAATAGGTTTAAAATATTCGTGTTGCGATTTACATGCAAACTGTGTAATTAATTTCTTTTTTATCTACATTAATGCTCCATGGATATGTCAAGACTCGATGTGATAGGAAAATCGGAAGTTTGAAGGAGAAGCAAAACAGGCCTAAATTAATTAGTATTATTTTGGATTGGACTGTGACATCTAAGGTGAATTCTTTTCTATTATTTTAGCAAAGGCAATTTTTGCCGCCAAGTGTATTATTTTGCCGACCGCAGCATTTGGCAAAATATGGCTTTGCCGAGTGCCACGAAATTTTGCACTCGGTAAAGTCTCAGGCACTCGGCAAAGTCTAGTTTTCCAGAGGCATGCATTCATCTGTGGCCAAAGCTTGGAACGGATGAATGAAAGGAGGTAATAAGCTGGCCACCTGGCGCGCTTGTCGTTGAGGAACTGCTCCTTGTTTTTTAACACGACCCCCAGAGACCAGATGAACGCGTTGGGTTGTTGCCCTTTTAATTTAATAATACTAGTCCAACATATATTACATATGTAATACATCTAATTAATAAAAAAATTATATTAAATTAAATGTTTTCATCTTTGTTTATTTTTAGACATAATAGATATTTTATATAGTCTAATCCAATTCATATAAACTTATGAAGTCATAAATATCAATTTACTTTTCCAAATTTTATTCTTTATTGGCTACTATAGTTTTTTTTCCATCAAACTAAAATCTTTTGTGATTATTACACTTTTTATTAACTCTACCTTTTGCTTGTTAATAATATAAGAGTTTTTGGTTTTACAGCATGTTCTTAAATACTACAATATATAGCAAAAACAATCATTTTAAAATATGCACGATGTTATTTAAGATAAGTGATAGAGCTTGAAGTGAGATCTCAGAAGGGCAGTAGTGCTAAACTAAAGAGAATTTTAATATTTATAATGATCGAGTTTAATTTTAAAGGGTTAGGAAAATATATTCACCAATGGGCTCTCATACTTCATGTCAAATATTTAGTTTTTCTCTACATGTTATTTTAATATTTCTAATAAAAGATATTTGTAATTTTAGATGTAGGTTTTAGAGGATATTTATTTTTAAGATAAAAATATAAAGAGTAAGATGATAAATTACCTTTCACAATAAGAGTACATAGGTAAATATATCTAAATTTAGATATACTTTAGATCATGTTTCTTAATGGCATATGTAGGTAGTTTGAATGTAGAGTCATGTGTTACCTTATGTTGTTTTACACAATAGTAGATGTACTTAATTATTTATAGAATGGATCTAAAAAATATTATTACCAATTGTAATTAGACTATACAAAATTTAGAGTCAAATGTTTCTGATTTTTGTGTGCATTTCAAGGATCCATCGTTTTTCCTATCATGTCTTATGAGGATTAACATGTCTGATGAGGATTAACATGGATGATCCATTTTTAATATTTGGATATATGAACTCTAGTTTCATCTTTTCTATGACTTCATAAATCATAGTTTCCATCTTGACATTCAATTAAGTTGTTTGTGATTCACATGTTAGGTATTCAGAAAATATTTTTCTGTTAAAGAGTTTAAGTCCTAGTAGGATTGTTCCTCCAAGTATTAATTAAGTTAAAATTCAGATTGTACCTTAGCACCGAACTTGTTTAATTTGCTATATCACATACCTATATGTGTCTAGTATTATTTTATATATCATACAGTGCACAAAATTTAATTTCCAATACTAATATGACATAATGTTTTAATTAAAATATCTAAACTTATTTAGAATAGTAACTTATCAATTTCATGGGTGTAGAAGTTTATGATTTAGAATATGTACTCGAACTTATAAATATCAATTTGTTTTTTTAGTAGCACACAATACTATTTACAGGTATATTTAAGATTTTTTTTATAATAACTGAGGCATATACAAATATAAATCTAATACTTTATATTCTTTCATAACAACACACACACATATATATATATACATATATATATACATACACATACATATATATGTATATATACATACACACACACATATATATATATATATATATAATATCTTTCATGTTGATAGATGTGCGTAATCCAGATACAACATTAGTCAGTTACATTAAGTTATCTCTTATAATGATACATGTGGATAACCTAGATACAAGTGTATTTTAAATCATCTTTTATAATGATAGATGTGAGTAGTCTACAAAATTGGTGGGTTATATTTTATGTTATATCTCATAATGACAGATCTAGGTAATATAGATATAAAATTAAATAGTTAAGGGTGTTATTTTGAATTATGTTTTATAATGTTAGATGTGGCTAATTTATATATGAACTTAGGGGGTTATTATAAATTATCTTTCATAATGGCAAAGGTGGGTATTTTATTTGCAAAATTAGAGTTACTTTATGTATTTTTTATAATGACAGAGATGAGTAATTTTTTATTCAAATAATAATAGATCCAATGGTTGTTATTGATGATGATTATTAGAGTCTATCAAATTAAAAGCTAGATGTTTTTAATTATTGTGAGAATTTTTAGGATTTATCTTTTTTTTCTTAGCGCGTCTAGTAAGAATTAAAATAGGTGCCTCCGTTAAGGCCTCTAATTAGTAATGGTAAGATAAGATAAGATGGACTAGACTAATACATGCATAGGAACGGAGTGCGGTTGTTCGTTTCCATATCTCTGTATCTCTCTGCAGGGTTGCATGCAGTGCCCATCCATCTTTCACGGTTAACGAGCTAATCGTCAATTTCTTTATACAGTGCCACGCCGTAACAAAAGTCCGTGCCTGTCATGTGTAGGTGTAACGAAGACCGTCGGTGAGATCCAGACCGGCCGGCCAGGCTGCACATGATGAACTGACTCATGTTTTATTATAATAAATAAAAAATATCAATCCGTACGTGAAAATAAAAAAAAATGCATCGCAGTACGTGGACGTGGGTGATTAACGGTTGGCCGGATGGTTCTAATTAATCCGTGTACCCCTAAGGATTTATTAGGATCCTACCTCTAGAGTTTAGAGGTCTAAAAGTTTCAGAGCGTTATATTTAAGCTCAAAGCTCTAAAGTTCTTATGTGAGAATCAAAACTGCCCCTAACTCACATGTATGTACTCGTCGCCACGTGTGGTTAGCCATCCAAAACTCACATGCGTCCCGCGTAGTTTGCGCTAACTTTACCCCTAGTAGCTAGCTAGCACGATTAACCAATAATAAATTGTGTGCACAGGGCATCGTATAGGCCTACCTCTCATTCCTGAGCAGTCGTTGTGAAAAATCACAGCAACATCCAAAGTAGGATCTTTAATATAATAATTTACTTATAACCAAGCAATGCTGATGTGAAGGAAAAAAATACAGAGAGAGGAAAGTTTAGATCCCGTACAATCATCAAGCTGGCACAAAAGCATGAGCAATGGTGGGTCCATACACTAGATGAATGTGAGGACTTGGAAAGAGATTGTGAGGTGTAGATAAAAATAATATTAAAATAAATTTTACAAGCCAATAAAAGACTACTATTGTATAGTTTGACATTGTAACTTGCCTAATAGCTAAGCACTTGACTCTATTATTGGCCTTACTCTTATCATGCTTAGTCAAGACAGGAATCCATCGAGGCATTGCAAATCTCACGAACCCTACGCCCTCGCTCTTCCCTTCAATTAATTTGTGGCCAAATGAAAGCTTTGAAATTCAAACCATAAGCCATAGCAGGTAGGCTGCGGAGACCTATGGAAGTTGAAGTCTCCTAAAAAAAATCCAATTATAACAGTCTTGAATCTCATGGTTTTTAAACCAATTGAAGCTGGATCATCACAAGGCCCATATAATGTTGGGAACCAGGTGTCCCCATTGTGTGCTGAAGTAAACTTGAACGGGATACCAAAATTTTGCTTATCAATGACAACACCCCCAAAAGTAGAGCTATTCCAGAGAACCAGGAGCCTCCCCGACACTCCAACAGAAGGAACAAAATTGAACTGACCAAAACGTCTGGGAGCGAATTTACAAATGTAAGACATTTCAAAGTGCTCGCGCTTAGTCTCCTAGAGGCAGACAATGGAGCAAGCGTTTTCCTCTATTTTATCTCAGACTGCATCATATTTCTGAACAACATTGATACCGCGAATATTTCAACATAAAAGGTTTCAACTACGATTACTCATTAAGACACACTGGAAGATATAGTTCGAGAACCATCGTGCCTAGCTAGTAGAGATGGGGGGCAAAATCCAGACATAGTGCATAAGGCGGTCCAAGAGGAAACGAGCACAAACATAATAATATAGTTCAAGTTATTGAGCCATAGATGGATAATGCTGGGGGCCATGAAGCGACTTATGGAGCACCCAAGAATAGCCCGCCGATGAAGAGGATTAGATGCTTGCATCATGAGTGTCTGCAGAAATTGACGCCATCATCAGCACTTCATCTGAGAGCTCTTCAGGAACAACTCCACAATCTATTCCCCATCCCTGAAGGACAGGCATTGGCACCGGTCCAGTCTTCCCTGTATTCTCATCAATTACAACCACACAAATCCTCTACTTCTTGCTCGCTTCTTTGCTAAGTCTTACAGAGTGGTAGCCATCAATCTTGTTAAGCCTCGTACTACGCCTTACACTACTTTCAACCAAAGGACTCGAGGGGTTGGCAACTGTTGTTGGTAGGGAAACAGTGCTAGCAGCTCTTCCTGACCTCCTCTTTCGGCCTCTGTTGGCTAATGGGTTGGGCCGAATCTCTCCCATTTGAAATTCAAATGTTGATGAGCCACTCTGTCGTGGGTTCTGAGGCTCTGAATTGACAACACGGTCCTCCAATGGCATTACTAGGTTGGTTGCCTCCGTGTAGAGTGCCTTGACACGGGGATCAATAGCCACGGAGCTGGAAGGCCCGGATGTACGGACCTTTTCATCCACCTTGTACCTCTTGGTCGCTCGCCTGCCTCCAGCACATGAGCCTTGAGCTCATCGATCTGGTTGGCGATGCGGTGGTGGACACGCAAGGTCCTAAGGCGGTGAGCAGCCTTTTTGACAAAGCCTTCTTTACTCTCATCAGGACCTGCTATGCTTTCAAAATTGTGCAAGAAGTAATCGATGCAGTCCTCGATGTCGTATGCCATCTCCCGTACATGGCTCCTCCATTATTTGACCAAGGGATCGAGGTCATCGTCCATGAGCTCCAGAGTCTCAACGAAAGCGTTCATGGTGGTGAGATCATCCTCAAGAAAGGACACCTGCTGCCTCACCCCTTTTAGCTTCTTGTACTTGTCGCCCATGAGAATGGCGAGCTTGGGCAGGAGGGGTTTCATCACACCCATGGAAACGCTCACCATAATGCCTGTAGTTGCCATGGATCTTTAATTCCTCACCACTTGTCAGTATCCTTCTCTGCTTGGGCTAATCTGCTGCGGACCCAAGTGGGGACTTGTTCCGGATTGTGATGAGTGATTGTCAACGGAGTTCACTTGGCATGTTGGTCGGCTTGTGATGTGCAGGTGTTGGGCTCGGATGCAGTGGCGGATGGTGAAGTGAAGGTCAAGTGAGCGGGCCGTGCCGATGGACTGGGAGCGGTGAAGGACGGACGCAGAACTTAGGCCGAGGAACTTGGATGCCGGAGCACCAGCTGCGGTGGCGGACACTGCGACTTCGATAGGCGCGATTGAACATGGTCAAGGGATTCGAGCAGTACGCGGGTTTTCGGGTTTGGGCCTCAAAACCCGGGTGGAGCTGCTTCCGGCGGGAAGCGGGGCGACACGTGGCGGAATCTCCGAGGTTGTGTCAAGGCGACGGCAACTCGAGCATGAAGCGGGGTCGTCCGATCATATCTTCAGTCACAGGTTGTTCCAGAATGTCTTAGGGCTAGCTGGCTCACCTGAGTAGCAGTAGTTAGTGGCTAGGGGCTTTTCCGTAAATTACAATAAGTGGATATTAGGGGATGGCAGCCCCTCCCCTCTCCATTTCTCTCACTCTCTCATTCTCTCATCCCCTCCACTTAGGGTTAAGACACCATTAGGGAGAGATCCACTACTTGTCCATGGTAGTGTAAACTTGTGATTTTGAGCTGGGAAATCGAGGCCCTAACCTCGTGTCGTCTCCGGGATTCATCCCTTGTTCATGTGATTTTCGTTTCGTGGTGGTGTTCATTTTTTCTCATTTTCGTGCCTAGTTACGATCTGATTTTCCCGGAGTTTGAGTCAATTTCAAGCGATGATTTCTTGGGGATGAGTTCATAGCTAGTTGAATTTCACCTGTGCCAAGTTTGAGTTTGTTTCCATGAGTTTTGGGTCCGATTTCATCGGTTCTCTGTCCGTTCCTTTTTCTGTTCGTGCCTAGCAGAGAAGCTGTTCTTCTTGTTCGTCTCTGGATGTGTGAGGGATTTTTTGTGCAGGTCACAGCAGCAGCGCTACCAGCGCCGTGCGCTCAGGCGCCGTGCGTGCTCGATTGAGCGGCGTTCGTCGTTGGACTAGTGCACGCCGTCGCTCTGCACCTGGAGTTCGTCGTACTGCTGCTTGCTACATTGACCAGGTTCTTACCTCTTGCTTGTGCCTAGATGGAGTAATTATTTTTGATTGGTCAAAGGTTGTGTTCATGCATCTATGAGTTACTTCAAGCAATCATTTGCTAATCTTTGGGATACTAAATTAATTCTATTGCTTAGACTAGTATTTACTGTTGAGAGATCAGTTGCATCCACTTTCTTTTGCTGAACGAGCACTTGCAGCATCTATTTCTATCCTGACTAGCAGTAAGTGTGTTGGCTGTACGTGCTGTAGTTTTTCATCTTGCGTTACCCCTTTCATCTACAGGAACTAGAATGGAGAGTAATCATTGCATGGTTATTTAATTAATTTCAGTTATGTGCAAGTGATTGACTTTGCTTATAGCTGTGTTGAGCATAGCTGCTTGTCTGAGAAATTAGAATTACACTGCAGGGGAGATTTTGCAGCATGCAGCTGGTTTGATTTTCGTAGCCCCACTGCTCGGTCATTCAGTTCGTTCTTCAGTCTTGTGTGAGCTACTGTATTTCTATATTGTGACTGAATCAGAGTTTGCCCAGCAGCAAGCTAGTAGAAGCATCCATTTGTGCTGAGTTCATGCTTACTGTCGCTGCTATTTTTGTGCAGCTACAGTAGCTGATTTGCTACAGTAAGTTCAGCATCGGCAACAATCTTGTTTTGTCCACAGTTTGCGCGTTTGAGCTCCGATTCGATTTCTGCTTGTTGCGTTGGCTTCGTGGTGTTCCGCTGTGCTTCTAGAGAGCATCCACCCACTCGGTTGGGTCATGAACATCACGGTGTTTTATTTGCGTGTTTGGAGGTGATGTTGGGACAGTGGCCAAATATTTCGAAAGAAATTTGAGGCTTCCATTCACCCCCTCTGGTCGCCGTTTCCGGTCCTTCAATTGGTATCAGAGCCGGTTAAGGATCACTCTACCTTAATCGGTCCGTGATCCGCGAAGGCGACATGGATCGTGGTGCCGGAAAGCCACCTCCCTTCGATGATGGGTCGAATTATGCCTATTGGAAGATTCGTATGTTGGCGTATCTTCAAGGCCTGGACTACACCGTGTGGGAGATCATCGAGAACGAGGCTTACGTTGTGTTGGCTCCAGTGGCACGGATTACTCAAGAACAAAAGGACTAACACAACGCCACTCTCGTGCTCGGAGTGTTTTCTTCTCTAGCTTGTCGGTTTCAGAGTTTGAGCGTGTCTCGGATTGTACGACAGCTCGTGAGATATGGCAGAGGCTTCAAGCCTATCATGAGGGCACCACCCAAGTGAAGAATCATCTCTACGAAACGTACAAACGAGAGTACGAGAATTACAATCAGCTAGACGGAGAGTCGATCTATTCCTTGTTTTCACATTTTCAAACCGTGATAAACAAGATGAGGGCCAACAGAGCACAGCTTCCCTATGATGACCATGAGAGAGCCCTTAAACTTCTTCATGCCTTAGATCCTAGAGTTTGGGGCATGCGAGTGACAGCTATCACCGAGTCCTCCTTCTATGACACCCTCACGGTAGATGAGCTATTTAGCAAGCTCAAGGCTGCTGAAATAGATCAAGCTACCCACGCCAAGATCCGGAATCCCACTTCACCATCTATGGCTTTGGTGTCAGGTAATGGAGGTAATGGCGCACCTTCTTCTTCTAACCCTTCACAGTTGTCTTTTGCCTTGTCCTCTCTTATGACTGTGACAGAGAAGCAGCTGGAGGTGCTTGGTGACGATGAGCTTTCTCTCATCATCAATCGGTTCTCCCGGTTTCATAACAACCGAATGAACCGCCGGCGTGGAGGTCGCAAGGAAGGATGCTTCGAGTGCGGGGACTTGGACCACTTCATCGCCGATTGTCCCAAGCGGGGCAAGTCTTCATCCAAGGACGACCACTCCAAGCGGCGGGACAAGAAGGAGTACACCTCCGACAAGCACAAGGCGAAGTACTTCGACAAAGAGGAGTACAAGAAGAAGTTCCACAAGAAGATGCGGGCCAAGCAGCGAGCCTTCCTCGCCTCTCTCAGCGACATCGACGATGACTCCAGCGATGATCAAGATGCTTCCTCGAGTGATGATGAAGCCACCAAGAAGGTGGAGGACAAGCTCAATGGCTTGTGCTTCGTCGCCACATCCAACCTTGGAGGGTTTTGCACCATGGCGATCGAGGACGCCGAGTTGGAGTCCGGGAAGGGCAAGGTGCTTGAGGACGACACGACATCGCAGGTATCGCTCAATTTCGATGACCTTGTTGCTGAAATTGATGTCTTAAATTTCACACTAGTTAGCCAAGATAAGTTGTTAAAACACACTGCCCTTAAGAGAAATGAGTTCAAGAAGAAGTGGGAAGTAGCCGTGAAAGAACTTGAGTTGGTTACGTTTAGTGTGGTGGTCACCGATGAGCTTGATTGTGATGAGTGTGCTATGCACATGGGTAATTTGGCTACTTTGCAGTCCAAGTATGCCCGCTCTTTAGAGGAGTTAGCCAAGGTAAAGGTGAGACCGGTTCTCTTGGGTGCGTGCAAGTCTTGCTCGGACTTGCAAACCGAGTTAGCAGAGAAGAATGCTAAGATTGCCTTACTTGAGAAGCCAATTCGGTTAGCACCGTTGATGGGAAATGTGCTTTGTGTGAAGCTTTGGAGATCGAGCTTGGAAATTGCAGGCATGCTAAGAAGCATGTTGAGGAGGAAAACACCTACCTCTGTACCATCTTGAATTGGGTCTCTTGCAATGAGCCCCAATTGGGCATGATGGTGAGCCAATTCCGTAGGAGAACGGATGGCTCGGGTTTAGGCTTTGCATTAGGTGGGAAAGATGGGAATTCCTTTGGGAAGGTAGGTGAAGCTAGTGGCATGACTTCTAGTGAGAAAAATCCTATTCCACTCAAGCTCACCAAGTTCACCCCACCTAAGTCACCACAACCCATTGCCGGGGATGGACTGATTGTTGAACCTCCAAAAGCTCCACCGGCCAAATAAGTTTGGTCTCCCAAGCCAAACCACTTCCGAAACTCACTTGACACATTGCTAAACGTCCCTAAGGAACCCCTTCTTAAGGTCCAACCTCCACCTAGATTGAACCAAAACCACAAGAAAGTGAACCCACCACCCAAGGTGAGATATCATTGTGAGTATTGCAAGAGGGATGGTCACCTAGTTGAGTTTTGCTTTAGGAGAAAAAGGGATGAGAGGCATGAGTTTGAGGTGAACAACCGGAACACATATCGCCAACCCCATGGTGTACATGTGCCACCGGTTGAGAGGCGCTTTGCTAGGCCAAGAGGTACAATGCCTCAAGGTTCAAGCCCTTTGGTTGCGAGACCACGAGGTGGTCGTGCTCGCCGTGGCCCAAGTCATGATCGATATGGCTATGGACCTCGTGGAGGTGGTTTTTCGTACTACCCTTCTAGCAGACCATATTTCTTCTCTAGTGGTGATCGCTTCTCTTCTTCTTTGGGATATGGACAGTTTGGTGTTTTTGCTGACATTTCTCCTAAGCGATTGGGACAACACTGGTATCCTTCTTATGCTACTAACCCCAGTGTTGCACCATATGCATATTCCATGTCTTATCTTTGATGACAGGTGTTGGCGTTTCTTAGCATCACTACTAAAGATAGACTAAAGGTCCATCCTTAATAATAATACTAGAAACATAAGTTGACATTCCCAACCACCATTACTTCAGAAAGTAACCCTTGGCCCTTAGTGGCGCCGGCCTATGTAATGTAGTCTGGTAATAGCAGTTAGAAGTGCCAGATTGGCCTTCCTAACCGTCATTACTTACGATATGCAAAACTGTGGCACGGCGCCGTGTGGTGCAACAAGAATTACAATCCTTAAGTAATGATACTTAGATACGCCAATCGATAGCTCAGTAAGAAATAAGATTACTCTGCAAGCGCACAGAACTATTATTGTAGCATTTCAACCCGTGAGTATTCAAGGGTGTCGTATTTATAATTTTCCGTAGGAGGGCATGATGAATTTCATCTAGCTTTGGTATAAACATGATTACTTATTTGGATGCATAGGTAGGCATAGCATAAACAGGGGTTAAATCAAGTTTATAAGATAGTTAACACACACATCGGAGCAACCTCAAGGATAAAAAAGGAAAAATAAAGAATAAAAGAATACAACTAACTGAGCAGGCTTTGGTCGTATACAGCTATGCAAAGAATAGCAATTACATCTAACTAGCAAGACTAGAATTAGGACTAAGTCTGGGATGATAGGGAGATCCCTACAACTGGTCTGCCAGCCGATAGAGACTTTCCGAACTCCTACTCAATACCCAAACGTGGGGGAATGCTAGGGATGGACAGGGCTGTCACCACCTGCCCACCTACCCCTCTGCCCGTGGGGTACCGACATATTCGCTGATCTCCGCATACCCGAACACCATGCTCGCGTAATTGGAAACAACTCCTAACCTCCCAGGATCCCAACCCTTCGGCTTGACAGGCTCGGCTAGGAGCAACCATGACAGCACAACGAACTATTATCCCATCCATAGTTCTTCCTATATTCCTACTAATTTGATGAACAATGAAGAACTTTGATGAACATATCAAGAACATAACACATAGACTATGAACTAGTTCATATGCCATGATCATAATATGAACAAGATTATACTCTAATTCAGATGCATTGCTACAAACATAAGATGAGAACTTGCTCGTAGAGGAGAACTGAATTATATTCATACCAAGATGTTCTTGATTCCTCCAAGGAGACAAGCTCTCCTTGATAGCTTTGCCTTGCTCTACTACTACTAAACTAGAGAGAACAAGTATGAAATGTGAGGTGTAGTGCTCCAAATGTTGGTGTGTGTGAGAAAGGGTGGAGCATCATCTATTTATAGCTAGGATAGGACGGTTTGGATGTCTCCAGGTTTGGAAGGAGGTGAAACCGCCCTTGGGGAACCGCCTAGAGCACCGCCACCGAAGACTGGGCCCAGGAGGCCCCACCTAGGGGGTGGCCGTACCCGGGGGCGGTCGGTCCCCTGGCTGGGCCCGCTGGCCACCGCCTTCGGGTGGTCGGTTGCTCCCTGGGCCTGGACCTCCCCCGCGATTACGGATGGATCCAGTTCAATTCTTAGGTGGGCTTTCTCGTTTGGTTTGCGCCTTTTCTGAATACGTTTTCCGGTAGTGCGCTTTCTTGTGAATTTTATGTATTTCCACGTGTCAGACCTGCAAGTTATATATATAACAAAACTCGTGGAAAGGTTAGATAAAAGCCCTACTTTTATTTGTTTTAGTATTAAAACGATGTTGTATTTTAGTTGCTAAGGGCCGACAACAACAGGATGAAGGCTTGGAGAACACGTGGCTCGTCGATTCCGGTTGCTCACGCCACATGACCGGAAATCCTAAGTGGTTCTCCAGCCTCGACCCCGTGCATGTTAAGGAGTACATCACTTTCGGGGACATAGCAGGGGTAAGGTTCTTTCTCGAGGTACTATTAGAGTGAATGATGGCTTTGTCTTGAAAGATGTTGCGCTTGTGTACAATTTGCATTTCAACATGCTCTCAGTTTTGCAACTTCTTCAAGACAGCTTTGAAGTTCGTTTTAAATCTGACTGTTCTAGAGTGCTTGATTCGTGGGGGTGATCTTGTTTGCCGGATCACTCCATTTGGCCGCGTGTTTAGAGCTGACTTTTCTCGCTCTTTTGGTGCTTCTCGGTGTTTGGTTGCTGGATCCTCCTCTGATCTTTGAAAGTGGCATAGGAGGCTTGGACAATTGAGCTTTGATCTACTTGTGAGATTGAGTTCACTTGGCCTAATCCAAGGATTGTCTAAACTTAAATTTGAGAAGGATCTAGTTTGCCACCCTTGTCGCCACGAGAAGATGGTAGCCGCTTCTCATTCCCCCTCCATTAACCAAATCATGACCAAAAAACTGAGGAACTCTTACACATGGACACGGTAGCTCCATCTCGGGTTAGGTCGGAAGGTGGGAAGTGGTATATTCTTGTGATTGTGGATGACTTTTCGCGCTACTCTTGGGTGTTCTTCTTGGTAGGAAAGGATGAGGCATTTTCATGTGCTCGGGACTTGATTTTACGTCTTCAAAATGAGTTACCAAAGAATGCCATGAGAGCGATTCGCAGTGACAATGGCACGGAATTCAACAATACTCAATTTGAGACGTTTTGTGCTTCTTTGGGTCTTGAGGATCAGTTTTGTTCACCCTATGTCCCTCCCCAAAATGGTGTTGTTGAGCGCAAAAATCGGACCCTTGTTGAGATGGCTAGGACGATGCTTGATGAGCATAGGACTTCTAGGAAGTATTGGGCCGAAGCAATCAACATAGCTTGCTATGTTTCCAATCGTATCTTTCTTCGGGCTTTCACCAAGAAGACATCTTATGAGCTACGATTTGGAAGACCACCCAAGGTAAGCCACCTAAGGGTGTTTGGGTGTAGATGTTTCATCCTCTAAGTTTGAGTCTAGGTCTTCAGACGGTATCTTTCTTGGTTATGCCACTCACTCTCGTGCATATCGTGTACTTAAACTTGAGACTAACCGTGTTGTGGAGACCTGTAAGGTCACATTCGACAAGACTATGCCTTGATCTTCTCCTGTCTTTGAGCGTCCAGATGATGATGAGTTTGAGGAGACCATCTTTGTGGAGGATGGAGAGGAAGACGCCGATTGGGGTGATCCCGAGCTATCCCCACCAGCTCCCCCAGTCGAGCCTACTTCCACGACGTCACCTCATGGCCCCAAGCCTTCTTCTTCTACTTCACGGGGACCGTTCGAGCCGGCCTCTCAGCCCGTGCATGCTGCACCTGAGGAGGCCCCAGATGCTGCCGAGGGGGAGGCGACTTCTTCGAGGGTGGCACCTCGATACATCCAGCGCCACCACCCTCCAGAGATGATGATCGGCGACATTGACCAGCGTGTTACGCGGTTCAAATCTATCTCTCATTTCGCTCACTCAACATTTGTTTCTGATTCCGAACCCAAAGATGTTGGACAGGCTTTGTCTGATCCCGATTGGATTAACGCCATGCATTAGGAGTTAGAGAATTTCGAGCGCAACCGTGTCTAGGTCTTAGTTCCTTTACCCCCTAAGTGTCATCCCATTGGTACCAAGTGGGTCTTTAAGAACAAACAGAGTGAAGACGGGGTGGTTGTGAGGAATAAGGCTAGATTGGTAGCACAAGGATACTGCCAGAAAAGAGGGGAGAGACTATGAGGAAACATTTGCTCTTGTTGCCCGTATAGAAGCGATTAGGATTCTGTTAGCTTTTGCAGACTCAAAAGGGTTCAAGCTATATCAGATGGACGTTAAGAGTGCGTTTCTTAATGGGTATATAGAGGAAGAGGTTTATGTGAGGCAGCCCCCTAGTTTTGAGAGCCCTAAGTTCCCCAATCACGTGTATAAGCTTCACAAGGCTTTATACGGGTTGAAGCAAGCTCCTAGATCTTGGTATGAGCGCCTTAAGACATTTCTTCTGGGAAAGGGTTTTCAAATGGGCTCGGTGGATAGGACTTTATTTCTCCTCAGGCAGGGCATTGACATCCTTTTGGTGCAGATATACGTGGATGATATCATCTTTGGGGGTTCTTCTCACGCTCTTGTGGCCAAGTTTTCAGATACCATGGGCAGAGAGTTCAAGATGAGCATGATGGGAGAGCTAACCTTCTTCCTTGGGTAGTAAATCAAGCAAACCCAAGAAGGCACCTTTGTCCATCAAGGGAAATACATGAAGGATCTGCTGAAGCGGTTCGACATGGGTGAGGCCAAGCCTCTTTCGACGCCCATGTCAACCACTACGGCCCTTGATGAGGACAAGGAAGGAGAGGTGGTGGACCAAAAGGATTACCGTAGCATGATCGGTTCCTTGCTGTACTTGACGGCGACGCGACCGGATATCCAGTTCGCCGTGTGTTTGTGTGCACGGTTTCAGTCTTCACCGAGATCATCTCATCGCCAAGCCGTCAAGCGCATTCTTAGGTACCTGCGATTCACTCCAAAGTTCGGCTTATGATACTCGGCCGCTTCCACCCTCTCACTCTGTGGCTATTCTGATGCTGACTATGCGGGTTGTCGTGTGTATCGTAAGTCTACGTCTGGCACCTGTCAGTTTCTTGGGACTTTCTTAGTGTCTTGGTCTTCTAGGAAGCAGAGTGGTATTACCCAGTCTACCTGTGAGGCTGAGTATGTAGCTGCTGCCGCTTGCTGTTCTCAGTTGCTATGGATGGTGCAGACCTTGAGGGACTACGGTCTATCTTTTAGACAAGTTCCACTCTATTGTGACAGCACGAGCACCATTAGCGTAGCAAAGAACCCATTGTTACATTCTAAGACCAAGCATATTGAGGTTAGGTTCCATTTCTTGAGAGATCACTGTGAGAAGGGTGACATAGACCTGATTCACGTGGACACACATAACCAGCTGGCTGATATCTTCACTAATCCACTTGACTTGACCCAGTTTTCTCGGCTGAGGAGTGAACTCGGGCTCTGTTTCCCTTTTTAGAGGAGGGAACTTTGGATTGTACACTAGTTTTAGATTCTTTTGTAGATTGGAGTTTTGTTTCACCTTTATATCATATTTGCATTTTCATGGCATTTTGTGACATATATCATTTTGAGCTTCAAGAATATAGCTATGAGTTTGCTTCTATGCCTATCTTGGTATGTTGATACATGTTTAGGCTCTCTTTGATCATTTGAACCCTTGTTGAGCTAAACATGACTTTTTATGTGAACTTGACTAATATTGATGAAATCTAAAAAATTTGTTCACCCTTGAGTTTGGCAACTAGTATGTATGGACTTGTTGAGCTCTCATATGCTATCTTTTATATACTTGGTTGCTATGGCTCATACCTTGTTTCACTCACTTGCTTAGATCAATCTAGTTCACATTGTGCTAAAATCTTGCAATCTAAGTTAAGTGATGAAAAGATCGATATAGATATGTATTGTACCACCTCAAAGTATCTAGATGGCTTCCTATTACACATTTGGATGAACTAGAGCTTTGTAGTGGATGACCGAAACCATTGCTTTTAGCTAATCATTGTCTTTGACATTGGCTACGCATGGTTGAAAAGTTAGGCGAAACAATACATATAACCTCTCGCACACGCATGTCTTGCTAATACTTGTGAAACACCTAATGTAGAGAAATTGGTTAAATTAAAAAATTTCACTTGTGTAGATTCTTCTATGACTTGATGTATGACCTTGGCTTGCGATAGTTCACCTTGTATACACTTGTTTAGCACTTGATCTGATCTCCTTTCTATATATTCTATGTCCTACTCTTATTGTGAACATTCTAAACTTTGGTATCAAAATTGCTCACTATGCTTCTCTCATATGGATTGTTCTTTTGATCATCTTAAGCATCTACTACCCGTATCTTGATGAGCATTTTGGCAAACTAATGGCTATACTCCTGAAACTTTTGCATTCATATGCATTTGCATGGTTGAGAGGAGAAGGTTTTTGGAACCTTGATGTGTGCATGTGTCAACAAGGAGGAGAAATTTCCACACACTTTTGAGTTGAGCACACATTTAGGGGGAGTTTGGGAGCTAGTTGTGTTGAGCCTCGCCTCTTTCTGGAGGGACTAGCTTTCCTTTGCACTTGTGCTTGCTTAGTGACAATATGCTTACTTGTCATTGGTTTTGTGGTCTTTTGGGCAGGTTTTCTTCTTTCCCTTCCTTCTTCTTCCTCTTATTCTCACTATATCATGACTATCTGTGTTGGTATCGACAATGCACTTATCATGGGGGAGATTGCGGACCCAAGTGGGGACTTGGTCTGGATTGTGATGAGTGATTGTCAACAGAGTTCACTTGGCATGTTGGTCAGCATGTGATGTGCAGGTGTTGGGCTCGGATGCAGTGGCGGATGGCGAAGTGAAGGTCAAGTGAGCGGGCCGTGCCGATGGACTGGGAGCGGTGAAGGACGGACGCGGAACTTGGGCTGAGGGACTTGGATGCCAGAGCGCCAGCTACGGTGGCGGACACTGCGACTTCGATAGGCGCGATTGAACATGGTCAAGAGACTCGAGCGGTACGCGGGCCGGCGGGACGCTGTTCAGGACGGTTTTCGGGTTTGGGCCTCAAAACCCGGGTGGAACTGCTTCCGGCGGGAAGCGGGGCGACACGCGACGGAATCTCCGAGGTTGCGTCAAGGCAACGGCAACTCGAGCATGAAGCGGGGTCGTCCGATCATATCTTCAGTCACAGGTTGTTCTAGAATTTATTAAGGCTAGCTGGCTCACCTGAGTAGCAGTAGTTAGTGGCTACGGGGTTTTCTGCAAATTGTAATAAGTGGATATCAGGGGATGGCAGCCCTTCCCCTCTCCATCTCTCTCACTCTCTCATTCTCTCATCCCCTTCACTTAGGGTTAAGACACCATTAGGGAGAGATCCACTACTTGTCCATGGTAGTGTAAACTTGTGATTTAGACCTGGGAAATCGAGGCCCTAACATCGTGTCGTCTTCGGGATTCATCCTTTGTTCATGTGATTTTCGTTTCGTGGTGGTGTTCATTTTTTCTCATTTTCGTGCCTAGTTACAATCTGATTTTTCCGGAGTTTGAGCCAATTTCAAGCGATGATTTCTTGGGGATGAGTTCATAGCTAGTTGAATTTCACCTGTGCCAAGTTTGAGTTTGTTTCCATGAGTTTTGGGTCGGATTTCGTCGGTTCTCTGTCCGTTCCTTTTCCTGTTCGTGCCTAGCAGAGAAGCTGTTCTTCTTGTTCGTCTCTGGATGCGTGAGGGCTTTTGTGTGCAGGTCACAGCAGCAGCGCTACCAACGCCATGTGCTCAGGCGCCGTGCATGCTCGATTGAGCGGCGTTCGTCGTTGGACTAGTGCACGCCGTCGCTCTGCACCTGAAGTTCGTCATACTGCTGCTTGCTACATCGACCAGGTTCTGACCTTTTGCTTGTGCCTAGCTTGAGTAATTATTTTTGATTGGTCTAAGGTTCTGTTCATGCATCTGTGAGTTACTTCAAGCAATCATTGGCTAATCTTTGGGATACTAAATTAATTCTATTGCTTAGAGTAGTATTCACTGTTGAGAGATCAATTGCATCCACTTTCTTTTGCTAAACGAGCACTAGCAACATCTATTTCCATCCTGACTAGCAGCAAGTGTGTTGGCTGTATCTTTCATCTACAGGAACTAGAATGGAGTGTAATCATTGCATGGTTATTTAATTAATTTCAGTTCTGTGCAAGTGATTGACTTTGCTTCTAGCTGTGTTGAGCGTAGCTGCCTGTCTGAGAAATTAGAATTACACTGCAGGGGAGATTTTGCAGCATGCAGCTGGTTTGATTTTCGTAGCCCCACTGCTCGGTCATCCAGTTTGTTTTTCAGTCTTGTGTGAGCTACTGCATTTCTGTATTGTGCCTGAATCAGAGTTTGCCAAGCAGCAAGCTAATAGAAGCATCCATTTGTGCAGAGTTCATGCTTACTGTTGCTGTTGTTTTCGTGTAGCTACAGTAGCTGATTTGCTACCGTAAATTCAGCATCGGCAACAATCTTGTTTTGTCCACAGTTTGCGCGTTTAAGCTCCGATTCGATTTTCGCTTGTTGCGTTGACTTCGTAGTGTTTTGCTATGCTTCTTGAGAGCATTCACCCACTCAGTTGGGTCGTGAACATCACGGTGTTTTATTTGCATGTTTAGAGGTGATATTGGGACAGTGGCCAAATATTTCGAAAGAAATTTGAGGCTCCCATTCAACTCCCCTTGGTTGTCCTTTCCGGTTCTTCACCTGCAAAGAACGCAGATCGTTGGGTGGAGTTGGTGCATTCAAATTTCAAAGTCAGATTCGGATCTGGAGTTCAGGATCCAGGAATCCAGCTGAGCTCACCTGCAGCGGTTCTTCAGTAGTGTCGGAGTCAGATGATCAGATCAGGTCGGTTGATTGTTGACAGTTGCAGGCAGAGACAGCTTATTGATTGTGAAATGCTGCTGCCTGTGAGTAGAAGGCACAAGGCAGCCTGTGAAATGCCTGGAGCTAGCAACGTACAGATGAATCCAAGTCAAGATAGCTGGACCAACCAAGAAAGCATACTACGCATAGATTCCATCAAACCAAGATAGTTTGAACATAATAATCCCAAAGAAACGGGAAAGTTGAAGTCTGCCCTTGAAACTGAAAATCCATCAACTTACAGTCAAATCGCGCAACACCAGTTCCCGGCCTCAGATCGTCGCGCAGGAACACAGTAGACAGTACACGGTGCGCAAGGACGAGCAGCGGTGGGCGAGAGCATAGGGGATCGGAGGAGGCGAGATGCCGAGAATACAGAGTGTGAGGGAGAAGTATAAGGAGAGGACTAGAAATCACAATATCATTAACTAGTTGATTAAAGTGTCAAATAGCCAATAATATATTATATGATACAGTTGTACTATATATTTCCTAATATAAATATTGATGCAAGTGCTGCGGGCCGGGAAAGCTAAATAATTCACCACTTTGGTCATCAATCGAAGTCCAAAAAAAACAAAGCTGCCAACTAACGCGTGCGTATGGACGTGAAGGAACACAAAGGAAACTAAATAATTAAATAACTACATGTTGTAACAGTTTATTTTTTTATAGAGAAACATGGGTTGAACTAATTTGTACAATTTCTCGCTCTCTTCTCGTTGTACTGCCTTATTTACTATTTTGTTTTAATATAAACCGCTACATGATAGGTGGGTGGGGGTGTCTATGTGTGTGTGTGTGTTGGGGGGGGGGGGGGGGGGTGGGCGTAATCGACATGGTTTGCCGGCCGGCATATATTAGTGAGTGGGTTCATGGTCAGGGTCGGAGGCAAGGAGGGGACCGCGGCGGCGACGAGGGAAACAACTGAGAAACTCCGAGGTAATCGTCGTGACGTGGTTAGCCGGCATATATTATATTGAACTGAAAGCGTCCCTGGTTAGTGGTCACGGGCAATAACTTCACATATGGTTGCACGCCTTCATATTTATCAGTGCACATGTGATGGTCAACAAATTAGAAACTGGGTGACCCACTGACCCATGACAAAAGTGACCATGGAGAGGCTGCCTAACATATGATTGGCTACTACATGTTCACCTTTATAAGGCGCACATGCATATCGAGATTTAAACTTTTAAAACTTCGACCGATAATTAACCTAATAGTTTTAAATTATTAAAATACAAAAATTATGTGGCTACACTTGTAAGGAATTATATTTGTAAGCAGTGAGCAAAGGCATAATATAAGTAAATGAATGGTCAAAGTGTAATCTAGAAAATCATGTCATTCTAACTCACGCCTTATAAAACGTACTATATAGCCTCAATCATGGCAGCAATATAAAACTCCTAGCAGTGCACATGGTCCCACCTTCCCTTGATGCATGGTCCCTAGATAAAATTCCTACTTATGACTTCTTAAGTTCATCACTTCAGGATTAGAAAACGAAATTCCCACACAAACCAATGCTATTCCATGGTTAGTAGTTACAAATAAGACTCATTTGCCTGCAAAAACTAGCTGCCACTAACATTTTTTTGTTTCTTTTTTTGAGCAAAAATTTATTTATTTATTTATGGTCGACAGGGAACAAAAGGCCTCCACCTAATATATTAACCACATATGCCGACAAGCTCGGTACTGGAGGGCTTTGAGCCTGACAGGCAGGCCTGAAGAGTTAAGAGCTGAAGTGTTAAGAGTTACAAAGAGGAGCAGAGGAATTACATTAGGAAAACGAGGTACACCACTCAGTCAGATTACGTCGCATTTTGAGCGTCTGCCTGAAGCCCCAAGGGACAGTAAATTCTCAAGGCTGCTCGCAGGAGCTGCATGTTTGGTTGCAATCTCCGATAAACGACGACACCATGATTGTGTTTCGAGAGCTCCTAGTTGCAAAGCGAGAGAAACGTTGGCTTGGCCACCGCTGTGATCTTGGCTGGTAAGTGATCATCCAAAGTTCACATACCAAACTTCTTGAGGCTCCTATATTCTCCCAAAATGTAGCAGCAAAGGGCAGAGGGAGATGATGTGGTTGCTAGTTCAGTGGCCGGTAATAGACTTTCGTTGGAGGTTGAACTTATTACATTGAATTCAGTCCTAGGTGAGCAGACAACCAAAGACTTTTGTAGCAATAGAAAATGAACTAGTGTTTTGCTCTACTCTCCCCCTCTCTCTTCTCTGTAGTGGCGTGCAATGTTGGAGTGCAGCATGGACAGTGTTTCGGGTCCCGGCCGGCTGCCGCTCGGCAAGTAGGGTGGGCTGGCGACGAACTTTATTGTTTCGTTTATTTGGCTGTATTGTTCCCATTAACAGTGACGATTTCCTCGTGGCAAGTGAGCTGCCCGCCTCTAGAAAGCTACGGACAGCCCATGCATGTACGCCGGCAACTTCCATAGGAGCATGGCGACGCCTTGAAAGTGTTGGGCCTAGTTGATCGATGCTTGTCTACGATTTTGGTAGCATTTGCATGCCACCCTGAGTTTACATGTGTATACATAACAGGAAAGTCATTTCACTACAGCATTGAGTGTTTTCAGAGACGGACGCTTTCTGGTTTTCAAGATGAGGTCTGTGTATATAGAACATCAAAATTCAAACATAACAGAGACTGTCCTTGTGGTACCTATGCAGATGATATTTGCTGAGACGAATGGTTAAGACGTCCATCTGTGTAAAACTGTAAATAAAAGAACAACAAACAAATACACCAGCTGACCAGAGTCCGCCACTGGAGTTGAAACAGGGACATATCACCAATGGCCACAATGAGACGAACAACGGAGTCTTGTTGCGCTGAGTGGCAGGATAAGTGTGTTGAGAAAAGGAGTGAGTGAGTCGATGTTATTAGTTGCGATTGCGAGCATTTCCAACCCTTACAGAAGACACCGGCCGGGATGGCTCAGCATCCAAGGAAGCAGCAGGCCGATGTTGACTTGTAGAGATGAGAGAGGAGATGCGCAGGCCTCCATCCGCGGATCGCCGCTGTCCGCTGACGTGCCCAAACATCTGCAGGGTCAGGACTGTGTAAATACTGATTTACAAGAATATCATCCTCTGTTTGATTCATACACCAGCATATCGTTCGTGCATACACGTATTACCTCTGTCATGGCTTACATTCGAAATAGAATCTTGAAAATATATACATAACTTTCTAGCAATCCAAAATTTCTTTATATACATTGTCAATTACAGCCGAGCCGATATGTGCTAGACGAGACTACGTATTGAACTGGGATAGGAGTAAGGTAAACTAGGAAACACAAGTAAATAGATATAGACCACTGCTTATTAACACGGAAAGGAACGATTGTCCACAGAGATATTAGTCTACATAAATCGGGAATTCGGGATATATATAGGATGAACTGATTGTACAGGAGGAGGGATATATAGGAGCCAGTGCACAGAGTAATCCACAGCAGAACAACTTCTAATGACAATAAATGCTAGTAAATTAAAGTCATTGTTTCCGAAAGTAGAACATTGCATGTGAATAGAAAGTGTTGATACAGAAAAATAAGTGTCTTAAAGAGTTGTACAGCATACGAACCCTGCAATTTCAGGGGAGAAACACGCAGGATTACATCAGTAGTCGGCACATTTCGTACTTTACATCATTACATGCAGGACGAAACTTGCTACTACTTTGAGTAAAAACAGAATCTGCAGATGTAATAGATAGATGCGTAATAAGTTTTGCATACCTAGAAGAAGTCAAGCGCTGGGTGACTCGGATGTGCATCGGCTACTTCCTGAAACACCCTGGTGATCAAAGCAGCCTCCTCTGAGTTTGTATCTTTCGTCCTTCCATTGCTATAATTGGGAACTATGTTTACAGATATTTTCTTGAGGCTTGAGAGATAATGGAGACCGAGAGGTGTAACCTTGTCCCATTTATGTGCCCCACTACATATATGAATTCCCGGAGGCTGGGCATAGCTCCGTCCTCAAACGTCTGGTGAGATGTTCCATCACAGTTGAACATAAACATCTCTTGGTCCCACCTATCACCATCCTTCCTGTAGGCACACCTGGAATCCACAGACTGAGGAGGATGAGACGACGCAGTTTTCCAAAGATGTCAATATCTTCCTGGTGCATTTGCTTCGCTCCAAGAGTCAACCTACAGAGCTTTTGGAGACCTCCGATCCACCTAGGAACTCGAGAGAAGATCAGTCTGCGTAGATAGAGCACCTCGAGATTTTGGAAAGGAGGTGAAAATAGGAGCAGGGCATCGGCTCCGACAACTGTAGAATTAGGCTTCAGCGCAAACCCTTTGAGGTTATGTAGTTTCTCCAGGGAAAAAATCAGAGCATCCATCCATATAGTTGTCGTGGGTGTATCATAAGCCATGAGTCTGGAACTAGCAAACCTGGCCAAGCACTCCTCTCTGTAGCAATTGAGATCCAACCCTTCCAACTTGTTGAGTTCCCCGAGGCCCTTAATATTCTCTAGCGAGCTATCTGCTAATGCAAATGATCTTAGAGTATGCAGAGATTTCATCTTCCAAATCATGTCCGGCAAACTTGTATTCAAGATGAGATGGGACAAGCGTGGCAAGTCAACATTATCTGTTGGAGTGATGCAAACGGGCATGGGACGTATTTCCAGCCACTCCAAATGTCGTAGCCTCCAAATTTCACTAGGTAGCACAATGGAATCCCTTAGTTTGCCTTCAACCTTTAAGTATCTCAGTTGAGATAACTGGCCAACACCTGTTAGCTCCTTTCCTATCAATTTCGTAGAAAATCTTAGGTAAAGCACCCGGAGAGACTTAAGCTCCAACAATGGAGGCATCCATTTCGATCCTCCAAACGAGACAAGAGAACGAACTTGTGATCGGCAGCAATTAGTGGCCACCTGAGGCAATATGGTGTCATCCTCTGCAACACCACTCAAGCTGACTGAGAGTCGACGAACCCTTTTTTTTTTTGCGACCGTGCAACAGCACGTTTTTCATTAAGAGAGGATGGAGAATAACAGTGCCAATACAGAAGGGAGAGGGTGGACGGGAATCTATAGATTACCACCCTCCAAACTCACCACTCAGAAGACACAAAGTAGACTATACCACAATAACACACAAACGGCGACTAGAGAAATAGCCTGGAAGCTCAAAGCAGGGGGAGCATCGTTCTGAGCTGTCTGAAACCCGTAGCCTCCCAGCGTTGCGCCTCCGACACGATGTCGCAAAGAAGCTGCGGTGGTGTGGACGGCAGCCTTCCAAATGTCCTCGCGTTGCGTTCCTTCCAGAGCGACCAACCAACTAGAAAGATCAAAGAGTCAAGGCCTCTTCGGAACGGCTTTGGCACAAGCTTCCTGGAAGAGAGCCACCAACTGAAGAAGTCTCCCTGCGATGTCGTTATGGGGCTCCTAAGATGCAGATTCCTGAGCACAAGGAACCACACCTCCCTGCTAAACACACAACCCAGCAGGAGGTGCTCCATAAACTCTGGACACTGTGCGAAGAGAATGCAGTCTGGAGAGTCTTGCAACCCATGTCTCCAGCGGTGCTCGGCTGTCCAACATCGCCCATGCAACACGAGCCAAAAGAATGTTTTGACTCTCGGAGGCGCGCATACCTTCCAGAGCTGCCTAGCCCCAGGCGGCCTGGAGGAACCAAGGAACATGGCTGAGTACGCAGACGATGCGGAGTAAATACCGTCGGACGTCCAACGCCAGAGCACAGAGTTTGGCGTTCCCGCGGTCAGTTGAATGGACCTAACAGCCTCCCAGAGTTGCAAGTATTGCCGAACGACCTCCAGAGTAAGGGAGCCCGAGATGTCATCCACCCATGCATTGTGACTGAGGCGAGCCGAGGGCCTGACGGCGGCAAACAAAGCCGGAGTAGCACGACTGACACTGCTTCCATTCCACCAGCGATCAGTCCAGAAAAGAGTTGAGCGACCATCTCCGATGACTATGGATGAGGAAGCCTCGAACAGAGAACGAGTGACCTTGTCGCGCTTCTCTGGCAAATCCTGCCAAGTGGCATGGCTGTTGTTCCAGCGATGCCACTCCCAGCGGACACGGAGCGCGACCCCGGCACGGCGTATGTCCATCACACCAAGCCCCCCCAACTCGCGTGGCCTGCACACGATCGACCAGGCCACTTTGCAGTGACCGGCAACAACCTGCTCTGCCCCAGACCAAAGAAAAGCACGCCGACGTCGGTCAATATTTTTGATAGCCCACCGGGAAAGGCCCAGAACGATGGACATGTGAACAGGAATGGCTGAGATACATGCTTTGACCAGCACCGTTCTTCCGGCTAAGTTGAGCAAGTTGCCTTTCCAACCAGGGATGCACCCAGCAACCTTGTCCACCTGGAACTGCTCGTCGTTCCAGCGCAACCTATGCACTGAGAGAGGGACGCCCAGGTATCGACAAGGAAACTCGGCTGCAGCACAGTGTAGTTCATCGGTTACTAACAGCAACTATGCCGGGGAGCATCCGATTGGGGTTGCCACACATTTCTGCATATTAGTGAATAGGCCCGACGCGAGACCAAAGATCTGAAGGCAAGTCTTCAGCGTCACCAAATCTGCTTCCGACGGACAGATGAAAAGCACCAGATCGTCCGCGTAGAGAGAGGCTCTGTACTTTATGGCGCGACAGGGGATTGGCGAAAGGAACTGTTCTGCGTCCAGCCAGATAATGATCCGGTTGAGAATGTCCATAGCAAGCACAAACAACATCGGTGAAAGGGGGTCCCCTTGACGCAGACCACGAGCATGACAAATCCTCCTACCCGGCCGACCATTGAGCAGGATCCTTGTACTTGCAGATGACAGAAGAACCGAGATCCAATCCCTCCACCGAAGGCTGAAGCCCAAATGCTGGAGGACCTCAAGCAGGAAAGGCCAAAAAACTGAGTTGAAGGCCTTAGCAATGTCTATTTTCAGAAGGACGCAAGGAGGCCTGGACCTGTGAATCGCCCGACAAGCCAACTGGACAGTTTTGAAGTTGTCGTGGATGCACCGACCTTTTATGAATGCACTCTGATTCGACAGAACGATCTTGTCAAGGTGTTTAGCCAGCCGAATCGATAAGCACTTTGCCACCAACTTCCCAAAACTGTGGATCAGACTTATGGGGCGGTAGTCTTTAATTTCAGTTGGGACCTGCTTCTTCCTCAGCAGAATCATATAGGCGTCGTTCAACAGGTAGAAGCTCCTGTAGTCCAGTTCCCAGAACGCGTTGAATGCGTTCATCACATCATCTTTGATGATCGGCCAGGTCATCTTGTAAAAACGCCCCGTGAAGCCATCAGGCCCGGGCGCTTTATCATTTGGGAGCTTACGGATCACCGCCCAAATTTCGTCCATAGAGAATGGATTGTCCAGGCCATCAAGAGATAGGGAAGGTACCCCAATAGCATTCATGTCAATTCGCCTTGTACGAAGGAAGTCCGTGCCGAGAGTTGAATTGTAGAAGGAAAATAGCGCCTCGGCCATCTCAGGTTCCTGGGATATCTCGACGTCGTCCACCATCAGGGACGCAATGTAATTTTTTCTTAGCCGATGACATGCCTGGAGATGAAAGAACCTGGTGTTGGCATCCCCCTCGCCGAGGAAGAGGGCTCTAGAACGCTGCCTTGCAATAGTCCTTGATAAGGAGGCCAGACCCAGACATCTCATCTTCAACCTCTTGCGTAAGCAGCTCTCCTCGGCCGACAATGCCCTGCGCTCTAGGGCCAAGTCCAGACACCGCACCACCTCCCTGGCGGCTGCAAGCTGGATGTTAATGCTGCCCACCTGCTTGGAGCTCCAGCTACGAAGCGCCTGCGCGGTCGCCCTTCATTTGCAATCAAGGGTTCTGCAGGGGTCCATGCCAGGACAAGCCAAGGACCAAGCGGACGCCACGACGCTCAAGAATCCCGGGAGCTTCGTCCAGAAGGTCTCAAAACGGAAGCGACGTTTAGGCCAAAAACAGCAGAACCCTGTCTTGCCGTTCTACCACCACCTGTGCACTGTGCACAACACTTATAAAATTATCTTCTCTGCACCTTTTTATGATTAGATCGAGCATCATATCATGTACTCTGTAGCGATAATCAGAATTTGTTGAATATCATGTTCCTGTTCACAAGTTCATTGAGATAGCTCTCCGCTACATCTCTTGCATGTTGCCCAGGAAACTTGCTCATCACAATATGTTCTGCCACCCATAAGCCAATCAGGTGATCCTTATCAATCTCATAGTCTTCAGGATAAATGCCAAGATACAGAAAGCATGCTCTTAGATGATAAGGAAGGTTCTTATAGCTCAGGTCTAAGATATGCATCATGTCATCCAAGGAGTTTGCTGCAGATTCAGTGACTATAGAACGTTTTATGTACTCCCACTGCTCTATGGATTGGTCCGCTAAAGTGCTAGCCATAGTGACAACTGCAAGTGGTAAACCACCACACTTCTTCAAAATTTCAGACAAAACTTCTGAGAACTGAGGAGGGCAAGTATCTTCAGTGCCAAAAATTCTTCTAAAGAATAGCTTTCTTGAGTCCATGTCACTTAGTGGTTTCATATAATGAATGCTCCCATGGTCAATGCGACATGCCTGAGCCACACCTTGAATTCTTGTAGTCACAATAAGCCTGCTTTGCTGGTTGTTTCATGGAAAAGCATTACTAATAATATCCCAATGTTTCACTTCCCACAAATCATCAAGTATAATGAAGTACCTAAAAAAATCCCAAACACAGCATATATAGGTTAAAATTGGACACTGAATGAACACTGATAATTCTAGAAAATACAACTCTCTCAGGAAGCAATGACTAGTTAATTCTAGTCATTGTAGAAAGTACTTTTTTTTTTTGAGCTTACATTCTAGTCACTGATAATTCTAGAAAGTACAAGTTTTCACACAACTCTTCCATCAAGTACAGTGATGGGAAGTACAACTGATAAGACAACAAAATATATGATTCTTTGTGGCCCTAAATTTATACATAAATGTCTATACTTATCTTTTTTCAAATCAGTCACAGTAGCATCAGGTCAATTACAAGTTAATTTAACTAGATTACAACGAGGGAAAAATTAGAATTTGAGAATTGTAACCATAAAAGGTGAAAGAGGCTGATCTTTTCATTTTTAGAATAAGTTTGAAGATACTACATTATGATGGTAAAGAAAAAGTATCATCAAACTACACTTTTAGAAACTTATTCACACAACAGAACGTTTATAGACTTATGTAGAACATCTAGTTTTCTGATACATAATAAATGAACATGTAGTAGCAATATAGTGTATTTTTTCTTTATTTGCACTCCTCTCTTATAAAAATGATGTATGAGGACTGTAACTATAATCGCTAAAACTGTTACAGTAGAGGTAAATATGTATCAACACAAGAAAAAAATTAAATTTGTGCAGGTTGTTCTGTAGTACTCATATAGCTAATTAGCTTTCGTTGAAAGCTATGAACAAGGAGTTAGATTTAGCTAGAGAGGTAAGGTAAGTTACCCATATTTAAAATAACCACTGCTACATATAAGAACAATGAATGAGTACCTCTTATCATGTAGGTATTCTCTCAAAATGTCGATTCGATCTTGCACTTCGCAAGCATGAAAAGATGGAGGCACCCCAAGTTTTAAACACACGCTGCTGAGTAGCCTTGCTACATCTGGCTTTTGAGAAACCGACACAAATGACATGCTATTGAAATGCCGTTTGACTTCATGATATACCTCATATGCAAGTGTTGTCTTGCCTAAACCTCCAAAACCTACTATTGACATCACCTTTAGCTGTTTCTCTTCATCCACTACCCATTTAACAAGCTCTTCCTTTTGGGTGCCAATGCCTACAAGGGTGGTTGAATCCTTGTATAGTCCAGACAAGCGAGGATCAACCTTCACTTTTGTGTTAGAACTAGAGATGCACACACTGAGATTATACCTATCTCGGCGTTTGCTGGCTTCGATTACACGAGTCTTGATCTCATTGATTTGATTGGCTATGCGGTACCTATCCTTGATAGTTCTTAGATAGTAGAAGCTTTCTTGAGGATCCCCACCTTGTCATCGGCGTCCCCAACACGGTCCATGAAGTTGTCAATGCAATCTTCAATATCATAGGACATGTCTATTATATCTTTCCTCCATTTCTTGGCCTGCGAGTTGAGCTCGTCCTCAGCGTTGTCCATGTTCTCAAGGAGGGCTTTCATGTCGCTAAGCTCTTCGATGAGGAAGGACACCTCCTTCTGAAGATGTTTGAGCTTCTTGTACTTGTCTCCCAGGAGCATGGCGAGCTTTCCAAAGACTGGTTTCATAGCCCCCATGGAAACGCTGATTGCGATACCAGCGGCCACCATTGATCTATCCTCCTCTTTGGACACGCTCGATAATTGAAGATCTGATCTGCTTTCTCCCTCCTCTTATCCGATGGCTCTGTTCTTAGTTTGGTCCGGCCCTGCAAACAAATTAAAGAAGTTAGTTAGCGCATAAGAAATCGATGGACACTATCTATGTATCGAGCTGTTGCGCAGATGCAAACACGTACCTGCGCCTACTTAATTAATTAAATGGCTGGTTTTCTTGAGCATAGATCTGGTCGATTACTAGCAAACAGGCCGATGTATGGATCACAACTCAGAGTAGCAGCAAACACAAGCGAAGCCGATCCAGCGAGAGAGCAGGTAATCTGTGTGGAATAAACCAAGACGACACTGTAATAAGCTAGATACATATTATGAGGAATCGAGAGGGCAGCTAGCAATGAACACGAGCAGATACAGGCTGCAGATCGATCTCAGGTGCCTGTGCCTCCTCCTCGATTAAGGTGCTGTATCCTGCGTTATCAGAACTCAGAGTGGAGCAGCAGAGTCCTCCTTGGACGCGTTCTTGATGATCTGCTCCTCACTCCTCCGATCCGTCCGGTCCCTCTGTTCTTAGTTTGGTCCTGCAAACAAAACAACGAAGGTGGCCTGGTTGGCGTATGCGTCGTCGGAAATCGATGGAGATATGCAAGTACTCTAGTATGAGTATATTCATATGCTGTGCTGGTGGTTAGCTGTGGGTGCAGTTTGTGCATTTTTTGATATAATAATAAATTCAACCGATGGGTAACCAGAATGACGAAAATGAAATGAAAAAAAAATTCAACTGAACTGCAGACGTACCTGATGGCAGATCATTCAACGAAGACACACTCATCACAGTGTTGCATCTGGTGTTCAGTACATGCGAGTTTTCGACTTTTCGTTCCAGATGGTGGGATCTATTTAGTTAGCTGTCCAACAGAACAGAAAGAAAAAAAAAATAAAGCGACGCAATCTGTGTAATTCGAGCCGCTTACCAAACTGCAAGGGCAGGTTATGATCTGATGCAGAGATAGAGAAGCAGGATGAACATCCAAAGAGCACAGTTCTTCCCTACTGAAGCATGCTCTCTGCTTCTCCTCTGTTCGACATCACTTAAGAATCGCAAGAAACGGGGAAGGGGAAGTCTGCCCGGCCCTGAAACTGAAAATCCATCAACTTACAGTCAGATCGCGTAACACCAGTGCCCGCAGATCGTCGTGCAAGAACACACAGTACGGTGCGTACGTACAACGGTGAGCGCACGACGCTACAGCGCGGTGGGCGAAAATGCCGAGAGCACGGGGGATCTGACGAGGCAAAATGCCGAGATCGCAGCTAGTGTGAGGGAGAAGTATAAGACGGAGTTCCGGTTTTGTAAGCTGCGAAGTTCTTTTTTTTCTTGGCGTCACCTTCACAAGCACCTTTACCAGTGAAGCTGTAGCTGCTTTAGTAAATAGTTTTCTTTTTTTGTATTTCGAAAAAAATCGCCTCCAAGAGACTCTCCATCTCGTTATCTAAAGATAGCCTCTCTGACGCGCTGTCAGCCTTCCAAGAGCACAAGTCGTCTACTCGTCTGCACTAGCTCGTCGACGAATAGCAGGTAACAGTAGACCTAGCGCAGCTTTTATGTCAAGCTTTTCAGTACTCCGTAGCACCAAGATCCAAGGGCATGCCATTTTCAGTGCGTGTTGATGGCCTGGAGGCTCGCAGGACTGGAGATTGATCAAGTCCTGGGCGACGACCGATGAGACCTGCTGGTGGAATCTAGGCGCCCCAACCAATGACGTGGCACTTTCAAATATGGATAGCGAGCCTATTTTACACAGGCTGCTGCAGTACTCTAGTTTTTTTTAGATCATCTATTTTAGAGAGTAGCTAAATCTCTTAGAGATGCTCTAACTTTACACATAGAACTCCTAAACCACGTCTTCAAAGAATTTTATATAGGGCTCACCAAAACAAGTGGCAGATGAGAGAAGCTACTATTTTTAGTTCGCTCCATCTCTCATTCACCGTTTGAGAGAACATGTTTAATGTGTGGTGTTTAGGTGAAGTTGTTATTTTATTTTACCCCATTTAGCATAAAATGGCTCTAGACAACTTCTGGAGCTGGCGGAGGAAGTGTGCCAAACTAAAAACACAGAAAAACAACTATAAACAACTTGCTGTGGGCTAGGAGAGGTAGTGCGCCAAACAGAAAGACGCAAAGGGAAAAGAAAGGAAGACATATAGAGCCCTCAAGTCAGACAATCATAATTTTTTTACCTCTACTCGACCCTAATCGAATCTGACTTAAATAAATAAAAAATGAGGAGAACCACAAGCCTTTAACAAAACCCAAGATAGTACCAATGCATGCACCCAAGAAAAGTGGCTCGGAATGAGATAGACCAAACCGTCATCTTTACTAGTATGGGTTCATTCACTTTTTATTTAGTATATGCTGCGGCTGTAAAGCCTAGCCGTTCGGCGCGGGTCATGCAACTGCCCTAGCATGTATGCTTTATATGCATAGTGTTTTCTTTCTAGGACTCACTCTCTTCATTTCAAATTGTAAATCATTTTAACAATCTTGTGGAGTAAAAGTATTTTAAATTTAACGAAAGCTATATAAAGATTTATGATATTAAATAGGTACACTCTATAAATATAACTAATAAAGAATCTAATAATATTTAGTTAGTATCATAAATATTATTATTTTATTATAAAATTTGGTACTGAAAAATTGACTTTTCAAAAAAATTTGGAAGACTTTAATTTAGAATAGATTGGAGTAGCACTAGCATACTGCCTCCGTATAGGATTTAGATATCGTTTAGCACAATGACACGGTCTTCAAAATATGACTTTAACTTCATATTTCTATAAAAAATATTTATTGGAAAGTGATATATGTATATATTTATGAAAATGTATTTGAAGATAAATCTATTATATATACTTTTCATGTTTAGAAACTCAATAATTTAAAAGTTATTTATAATTTATATTCTTAATATTTAACTAAAATCTTGTCAAAGCGATATTTTTTTTATACGAAGGGAGTATATGTTTTCTAATCCGATTCCTGGCCGGGAGCTCAGAAGTCATAACGCGTTCTGAGATGGCCAAAGCTGTGCATGATAGCGCGTGAATAAAAGTAACAAAAACATATAGTAAGTAGTAGCGGAGTACGGTAGTAGATGAGGCGGGAAAGAACCAAGAAGTTCCTCGTTATTATCATCATACTCAGAGAAAATTTCAGGCCAAAAGTGAAATGCACTGGCATCTACTTTTCTACTAGTAGGGCGTTCACGATGGAAATTGCCGGCAACTGACTAGCTATTTAAAAAACAGGTTAGCATATGGACCTCCTCAACCGCTCTTTCTCTGTCCGTCAAACCAGCTGCATGCATGTGAAGATTCCTCCTATGTTAATGGCGGAGCACATCCCACCTTATATTTTGAGCGAGACTAGCGGCAAAAAATAGTCCAGCCGTTCTGCGTGGGTCATGCAACTGCCGTAGCATGTATACTTTATATTTAAGTGTTTTTTAGGACCCGCTCTCTTCATTTTAAATTATAAGTATTTTAAATTTAACGAAAATTATATAGAGAAACATAAATATTTATGATATTAAATAGATACCCTATTTTTTTAAAAAAAACAGGACGAGCGTACCCCAACACTAAAGTAAAGTCACGGTTATTTTATAAAAGAGAAAAACTAGGGGGCAGAAAAAAGCATAGGGATCAAGGAACATAAAAGGTAAATAGGTACACTATGAAAATATAACTAATAAAAAATCTAGTAATATTTAGTTAGTATCATAAATATTATTATATAAATTTAGTACTGAAAAACTTTGATTCTCCAAAATTTTCAGAAAACTTTAATTTAGAATAGATGGAGTGGCACTAGCATGACGGAGCCAGAAATTTTTTATAGCTAGGGCAAACTCTTTGCACAAACTGCATGTTAATCGAAAGCACCAAACATAACCATACTTAGGGTTAGGGAGGGTACCACACAATCGTCAAATCACCCTCACCCAAATGCAGCACTTTGGCTAGTAGGCGAATACAATTTTTCAGACCTCAATTTCAAACATCAAATGACTATCATTGCAATAAAAACACTCCTTTATTATATAAAAAGATGCGTGTATTCATTCAGGTTCCTAACTCAAAAGGGAAATAGATTATTATTATTGCCATTGCTCCAGGCAGCTGCAGGGCGGCGGACAGCTGATGGGGCTGAGGACATGGGTGCTGCGTGGGGAGGCCGGAGGTGGGCGGCTCCTCGCTCTCGCCTAGTGCGTTGCCGCGTCGGGCATTTGGAATTTGGGGGCAAAAACGAATCATGAGCGGTAATATCGTCTTACTCCTTCTAATCTACATTTTAAGTCAACCTGAAATTTCTAGATAAAAGTTGTACAGGTAGAGATGCCGTATATCTAAATGCATAATAAAAATTAAAAAAAAAGAATGAACCAATTACAATTTAGAATGGAGGGAGTATATTGTTGGGTTTGAAACACTACAATAGACAGTATGTAGTGGTGTAATATTTGTAATCATCCATTTCATAACAAAAAAAAGTTTGTAATCATTGTCAAACCAGGCCCAACTCATCCCTGCCACCTGCCACCGCCTGCTTGCTGCTGCCTGGCCCGGTCAGCGCGGCCACCTCCAGGTGGGGACTGCCAGCCTGCCAGGTGGGGACTGGGGACCTTGAGGTGGCGTGGCCTGCTCCCGGCCGGTGTGCCGGAGCTGCGGCGGCTCGAGGCGTGAGCGCTCCCTGACGACGGCAGCGATCTCCGGCAGGGACGGGCTCCATGGCCCGTGCGGTCCAGCAGAGCAGAGGCCGGCGGATGGCCTTCGGAGGTGCTCGACTTCAGCCGGTTGGGTCGGCGGCCGGTGTCCGCGCGGCGTCCTTGGTGCCGGTAGCGCTCGGTACCGTGCGAGGTTGGCCGCGCAGCAGGACAGAGAGCGACGGGGCAGCAGCCGAGACGATGCGCTGTGTGCGAGGTTGTGCTGCGTAGTGGCCTTATCGTTCAGGAGACAACCGACCGGACATGAGGAAGACGACGCAGACATAAAAGTCACGGCCCGGCACAGCGCAAGGGCAACGAACGACATGGTGGCTAGCTGGGCCAGTCACAGAACTAGGCCGGGGCAGTGCTGGGCCAACCAAAGAAAGGCTGCACCAATGGGCCTCCAGCCGTATATTAGGCATGCACTGGAGACAAGGGAAGCGGAAGATCGAGGCTACACGAGAGATAGATGTACTAGGAAATGGTTTTGTATTTCCAGAGATTCCAAAGAACCAATTAGTGCCACTAGATACAAACTCAATCCAAATACATGAGGTCAACTCGAATCTCACCCAAAATGTGTAATCTCAACTATTAAGTAAAGATGTGAGTGGAGAGGTATCTTGAGCTCTTAGCGGCATGCTAGTCGATCAATAGGAAGTGCAAGAGTCGTGACTTGCTCGAGGACAACACACCTATTTTAAGCCCACACACAAGAAATTACCAGAGCTGTGCACTGGGGCCCCAACGGCGGCTAACCCAGGCCTTATTTAGTTCCCTTTCAAAAATCTGACTTTCCTATCACATCACGTCACATCGAATATGTTTAGACACATGTATGAAACATTAAATGTTAAATATTAATTAAAAAGAAACTAATTATACAATTTTCATATAAATCACGAGACTCTTTTGAGTTAGACCATGATTGGATTGGACACTTATTACAAAACTAGTTGCGTGCTATAGTATCCAAAATTTCAACTATCCAGGATGTAAACACAGGCTCAATGCCCTTTCCTCGTAGAAAGAAAACTTGAAGAAATAACTGGAGCTGCCACCGTCAACCTTCCTCGTCCCGCCGCCTGCCATGCATGGGGCAGTATCAGCGAAGTACATTATTAGTGCTTGTATGTAAGCGTGAGAAGAAACGAGAGCATTATTCACTCGATGTCCTAATAAAAGCGTGTACACATTCAAGCACATGCTCCTAGTTATGAAAAGCAAATAAAGTTATCTGTGTCCTGTGACGTATGAGGTATCAAATTTCGGTTGAGTTGGAAGACCACTAATGGCTTCTCGGAACATAGCACAGAAAGCATCAAAACTGGCCTCAATATCTTGAGGCAATGTCTGCATATATCCTTTTGCCGCACATACCTCAATTCGCTTGAGGCTTGCGAGGTGCTCCAGCCCGACCGGTGCCGTTTCTCTGTCGCAGTCTTTTGGATGGACTGTTAATTGCAGCACTCGTAGGTTAGGCATTGCCCCTGCCTGGAATGCCAGCAGGTGTGATGTGCTTTTTATCTCCAGGTACATATTAAGGAGAATCTCGAATCCCGTGGAGCCGCCAATCACAATCCCTTCAGCAGGGACGTCGCCTTCCATACGCAGGTTGAGTATGGTGAGGTTGGGCAGCATTCCGATGGTGCCGATGTCATCCCAGGTTAAGTTGGATACCTCCTCCACCCCGATTCCCAATTCGCGAAGGTTGTGCAGACCACCGATCCACCTTGGAACTCTGGGGAAGGTCCAACCTGCCACATCAAGCTCCTCAAGGAATGGGAATGGAGGCGAGACCCAGGTGCTCATCCGTGCATCTGCGCAACATGAATATGGGTAAGAATGCACACCAAGCTTTCTCAGGTTGCGGAGCTTCAGGAGGGAAGAGCTCCAGGCAGCCATCCATGCCGTCATCATTGGTATACAACCCCTGGTTGGTCCCTCCACTCGACATTTTAGAGACAGCTCTGCCAGATTGGTGAGCTCACCGAGGCTCTCAATAACAATATGCGGACCCAGGTGGGGACTTGGTCCGGATTGTGATGAGTGATTATCAACGGAGTTCACTTGGCATGTTGGTCAGCTTGTGATGTGCAGGTGTTGGGCTCGGAGGCAGTAGCGGATGGCGGAGTGAAGGTCAGGAGAGCGGGCCGTGCCGATGGACTGGGAGCGATGAAGGGCGGACACGGGACTTGGGCCGAGGGACTCGGGCGCCGGAGCGCTAGCTGCAGTGGCGACACTTGACGGCATCGACAGGCGCGATCGAGCATGGTCGAGGGACTCGGAGTGATACGTGGGCCGGCGCGGTCGAGGATCGGCGGGACGCGGCCCAGGACGGTTTTCGGGTTTGAGCCTCAAAACCCGGGCGGAGCTGCTTCCGGCGGGAAGCGGGGCGACACGCGGCGGAATCTCCGAGGTTGCGTCAAGGCGACGGCAACTCGAGCAGGAAGCGGGGTCGTCCGATCCTATCGACAGAGCCAGGCTGTTCCAGAATGTCCTAGGGCTAGCTGGCTCGTCTGAGTAGCAGTAGTTAGTGGTTAGGGGGCTATTCGCAAAATGTAATAAGTGGATATCAAGGGGATGGCAGACCCTCCCACCTTTATCTCTCTTACTCTCTCATTCTCTCATCCCCTCCACTTAGGGTTAAACCATATGCTTAGGGAGAGATCCACTACTTGCTCATGGTAGTGTAAAACTTGTGATTTGAGCTGGGAAATCGAGGCCCTAACCTCGTGTCGTCTCCGGGATTCGGATTAAGGCTTGTGTCTCCTTGTGTTCTTGTTTTTTTTTTTCTATTTTCGTGTGTGCACGTGATCTGATTTTGTGAGAGTTTAAATTCGTTTTGGGCGATGACTTTTTGGGGATGAGTTCATAGCTAGTTGAATTTCACTTGTGTAAGTTTTCGGGTCGAGTTGTTTTGATTTGATGGAGATTCCATCGATTTTGCTCCAGAGGTGTCGCTGTTCTTAGCGTTCACTTCCCTTCTGTTTTTTCGGTCTTGGTCCAGGTCGAGCACATCGTTGCAGACTCCGGGATGCAGACAGCGCTATCTGCTCCGAGCGCACGAGCGCTGAGCATGCTCATCTGAGCGGCGTTTGTCTCAGTCCCAGGCAGCTCATCGTCCGTCACCTCGTCGTCCGTCAGTAAGCAGCTCGTACTTTTTCTCTGTGTTCGTTCTTCTCCTCTGTTCGTCGATACAGCTCGTCAGGGTCAGTCGTCTGGGGCAGGTAGGATTTACTGGCTCTAGAGCCGCTGCCGTTCGTCAGTGCTCAAGGTTTAGTGCAGCTGTGGCTTTGATTAAGTAGCAGGCAACTAGTACGTTCTGCTAGCAGCAAGTGCATAGGCTGTTCATGCTGTGATTTCCTTTCTTCTCGTGTTGTCACCCTCATCTACGGAAAGCAATCATTACATGATTAGTTAATTAATCTCATTTTTGTGCAAGTGGTTCACTGTGTTTCCAACCGTGCTGAGTGTAGCTGTGCTGCTTGTCTGGTAACTTAGAAATTCACTGCAGTGGGAGGAGTTTCAGCTTTATGCAGTTGGTCTATTCTTTGTTGCTACAGTAATCGGTAGCAGCAACAACAACCCTGCTACAGCAATTTCAGCTAGCTTCAGGTTTTCTGTTTTGGCCGCAATTTGCGCGTTTAAGCTCCGATTCGATTTCCGTTTGTTGCGTTGGCTTTGTGGTGTTCCGCTGTGCTTTTAGAGAGCATCCACCCACTTGGTTGGGTCGTGAACATCACAGTGTTTTATTTGCGTATTTGGTGGTGATGTTGGGACAGTGGCCGAATATTTCGAAAGAAATTTAAGACTCCCATTCACCCCCTCTGGTCGCCATTTTCGATCCTTCAATTGGTATCGGAGCCGGTTAAGGATCACTCTACCTTAATCGGTCCGTGATCCACGAAGGCGACATGGATCGTGGCGCCGGAAAGCCACCTCCCTTCGATGGGTCGAATTATGTCCATTGGAAGATTCGCATGTCGGCGTATCTTCAAGGCCTCGACTACACCGTGTGGAAGATCGTCGAGAACGAGGCTTACGTTGTGTTGGCTCCAGCGGCACGGATTACTCAGGAACAAAAGGACCAACACAATGCTAACTCTCGTGCTCGGAGTATTCTCTTCTTTAGCTTGTCGGTTTCGGAGTTTGAGCGTGTCTCGGATTGTACGACAGCTCGTGGGATATGGCAGAGGCTTCAAGCCTATCACGAGGGCACCGTCCAAGTGAAGAATCGTCTCTACAAAACGTACAAACGAGAGTACGAAAATTTCAATCAGCTAGACGGAGAGTCGATCGATTCCTTGTTTTCACATTTTCAAACCGTGATAAACAAGATGAGGGCCAACAAAGCACAGTTTCCCTATGATGACCATGAGAGAGCCCTTAAGCTTCTTCATGCCTTAGATCCTAGAGTTTGGGGCATGCGAGTGACAGCTATCACCGAGTCCTCCTTCTATGACACCCTCACGGTAGATGAGCTATTTAGCAAGCTCAAGGCTGCTGAAATAGATCAAGCTACCCACGCCAAGATCCTGAATCCCACTTCACCATCTATGGCTTTGGTGTCAGGTAATGAAGGTAATGGCGCACCTTCTTCTTCTAACCCTTCACAATTGTCTTTTGCCTTGTCCTCTCTTGTGACTGTGACAGAGAAGCAGCTGGAGGTGCTTGGTGACGATGAGCTTGCTCTCGTCATCAATTGGTTCTCCCGGTTTCACAACAACCGGATGAACCGCTGGCGTGGAGGTCACAAGGAAGGATGCTTCGAGTGCGGGGACTTGGACCACTTCATCGCCGATTGTCCCAAGAGGGGCAAGTCTTCATCCAAGTACGACCACTCCAAGCGGCGGGACAAGAAGGAGTACACCTCTGACAAGCACAAGGCAAAGTACTTCGACAAGGAGGAGTACAAGAAGAAGTCCCACAAGAAGATGCGGGCCAAGCAGCGAGCCTTCCTCGCCTCTCTCAACGACATCGACGACGACTCCGGCGATGGTCAAGATGCTCCCTCGAGTGATGATGAAGCCACCAAGAAGGTGGAGGACAAGCTCAATGGCTTGTGCTTCGTCGCCACCTCCAACCCTGGGGGGTTTTGCACCATGGCGATCGAGAACGCCGAGTTGGAGTCCGGGAAGGGCAAGGCGCTTGAGGACTACACTACATCGCAGGTATCACTCAATGCCGATGACCTTGTTGCTGAAATTGAAACCTTGAATGATACGCTAGTGAGTCAAGATAAGTTGTTGAAGCGTGCCACCCGTGAGAGGAAAGACTACAAGGAGAAGTGGGAGGCCGCGGTGAAAGAACTTAAGTTATCTCAATCTAGTGTTGTGGTCACCGATGAGGTTGATTGTGATGAGTGTGTTGTGCACATGGGTAACTTGGCTACTTTGCAGTCCAAGTATGCCTGTGCTTTAGAGGAGCTAGCCGAGGTGAAGGCGAGACCGATTCTCTTGGGTGCGTGCAAGTCTTGCTCAGGCTTGCAAACCGAGTTGACAGAGAAGAATGACAAAATTGCCTTACTAGAGAAGGCCAACTTAGTTAGCACTAGTGATGGCAAATGTGCTTTGTGTGAAGCTTTGGAGATTGAACTTGGAAATTGTAGGCATGACAAGAAGCATGTTGAGGAGGAAAACACTTACCTCCGTACCATCTTGAGTTGGGTCTCTTGCAATGAGCTCCAATTGGGCATGATGGTGAGCCAATTCCGTAGGGGAACGGATGGCTCGGGTTTAGGCTTTGTGCTAAGTGGAAAAGATGGGAATGCCTTTGGAAAGGTAGGTGAAGCTAGTGGTATGAGTCCGAGTGAGAAGAATCCTATTCCACCCAAGCTCACCAAGATCACCCCACTTAAGCCATCACAAACCATTGACGGAGATGGAGTGTTTGTTGAGCCACCAAAAGCTCCAATGGCCAAGCAAGTTTGGGCTCCCAAGCCAAACTACCTCCGAAACTCACTTGACACATTGCCCAACGTCCCTAAGGAACCCCTTCCTAAGGTCCAACCTCCACCTAGAGTGAACCAAAATCACAAGAAAGTGAACCCACCACCCAAGGTGAGGTATCATTGTGAGTATTACAAGAGGGATGGTCACCTAGTTGAATTTTGCTTTAGGAGGAAGAGGGATGAGAGGCATGAGTTCGAGGTGAACAACCAGAACACGTATCGCCAACCCCACGGTGTACATGTGCCACCGGTTGAGAGGTGCTTCGCTAGACCAAGAGGTGCAATGCCTCAACGTTCTAGGCCTTTGGTTGTGAGACCACGAGGTGGTCGTGCTCGCCGTGGTCCAAGTCATGATCGATATGGCTATGGACTTGCGGCGGTGGTTTTTCGTACTACCCTTCTGGCAGACCACGTTTCTTCTCTAGTGGTGATTGCTTCTCTTCTTCTTTGGGATATGGACAGTTTGATGCTTTTGCTGGCATTTCTCCTAAGCGATTGGGACACCCCAGTGTTGCACCATATGCTTATTCCATGTCTTATCTTTGATGATAGGATGAAGGCTTGGAGAACACGTGGCTCATCGATTCCGGTTGCTCACGCCACATGACCGGAAATCCTAAGTGGTTCTCCAGCCTCGACCCCGTGCATGTCAAGGAATACATCACTTTCAAGGATAATAGCAGGGGTACGGTTCTCTCCCGAGGTACCATTAGAGTGAATGATGGCATTGTCTTGAAAGATGTTGCTCTTGTGTCCAACTTGCATTTTAACTTGCTCTCGGTTTCGTAACTTCTTCAAGACGGCTTTGAAGTTCATTTTAAATCCGGCTGTTCTAGAGTGTTGGATTCGCGGGGTGATCTTGTTTGCCGGATCACTCCCTTTGTCCACGTGTTTAGTGCTGATTTCTCTCGCTCTCTTTTGGTGCTTCTCGATGTTTGGTTGCGGGATCTTCCTCCGATCTTTGGAAGTGGCATAGGAGGCTTGGACATTTGAGCTTTGATCTACTTGTTAGACTAAGTTCACTTGGCCTAATCCAAGGATTGCCTAAACTAAAATTTGAGAAAGATCTTGTATGCCACCCTTGTCGTCATGGCAAATTGGTAGCCGCTTCTCATTCCCCCGTGAACCAAATTATGACCTACAAATCCGGGGAACTCTTACACATGGACATGGTAGGTCCATCTTGGGTTAGGTAGGAAGGTGGGAAGTGGTATGTGCTTGTGATAGTTGACGACTTTTCACGCTACTCTTGGGTGTTTTTCATGGTGGGCAAAGATGAGGCTTTCTCTTGTGCTAGGGATTTGATTTTACCTCTTCAAAATGAGTTACCAAAGAATACCATGAGAGCGATTCACAGTGACAATGGTACAGAATTCAAGAATACTCAATTTGAGACATTTTGTGCTTCTTTGGGTCTTGAACACCAGTTTTCCTCACCCTATGTCCCTCCTCAAAATGGTGTTGTTGAGCGCAAAAATCAGACCCTTGTTGAGATGGCTAGGACGATGCTTGATGAGCATATGACTCCTAGGAAGTATTGTGCCGAAGCAATCAACACAGTTTGCTATGTTTCCAATCACATCTTTCTTCGGGCTTTCACTAAGAAGACGTCTTATGAGCTGCGATTTGGAAGACCACTCAAGGTAAGCCACCTAAGAGTGTTTGGGTGTAGATGTTTCATCCTCAAACAAGGTAATTTGGACAAGTTTGAGTCTAGGTCTTCAGACTGTATCTTTCTTGGTTATGCCACTCACTCTCGTGCATATCGTGTACTTAACCCTGAAACTAACCGTGTGATGGAGACCTGTGAGGTCACATTTGACGAAACCATGCCTTGTTCTTCTCCTGTCTTTGAGCGTGCAGGTGATGATGAGTTTGAGGAGACCATCTTTGTGGAGGATGGAGAGGAAGATGCCGATTGGGGTGATCCTGAGCTGCCTCCACCAGCTGCCCTAGTCGAGCCTGCTTTCACTACTTCAACTCACGGCCCCGAGCCTTCTTCTTCCACTACATGGGGACCGTTCGAGCAGGCCCCTCAGCCCGTGCATGTTGCACCTGAGGAGGCCCCAGCTGCTGCCGAGGGGGAGGTGACTTCATCGAGGGATGCACCTCGACACATTCAACGCCGCCACCCTCCTGAGACGATGATCGGCGACATTGACCAGCGTGTTACGCGGTCCATGTCTATCTCTCATTTCGCTCACTCAACATTTGTTTCTGATTTCGAACCCAAAGATGTTGGACAGGCTCTGTCTGATCCTGATTGGATTAACGCCATGCATGAGGAGTTAGAGAATTTCGAGCGCAACCATGTCTGGGTCTTAGTTTCTTTCCCCCGGAGTGTCATCCCATTGGTACCAAGTGGGTCTTTAAAAACAAACAGAGTGAAGATGGGGTGGTTGTGAGGAATAAGGCTATATTAGTAGCACAGGGATACTGCCAGAAAGAGGGGAGAGACTATGAGGAAACCTTTGCTCCTGTTGCCCGTATAGAAGCGATTAGGATTCTGTTAGCTTTTGCAGCCTCAAAAGGGTTCAAGCTATATCAGATGGACGTTAAGAGTGCGTTTCTTAATGGGTATATAGAGGAAGAGGTTTATGTGAGGCAGCCCCCTGGTTTTGAGAGCCCTAAGTTCCCCAACCACGTGTATAAGCTTCACAAGGCTTTATACGGGTTGAAGCAAGCTCCTAGAGATTGGTATGAGCGCCTTAAGACATTTCTTCTGGGAAAAGGTTTTCAAATGGGCTCGGTGGATAGGACTTTGTTTCTCCTCAGGCAGGGCGTTGACATCTTTTTGGGGGTTCTTCTCTCGCTCTTGTGGCCAAGTTTTTAGATACATGAGCAGGGAGTTTGAGATGAGCATGATGGGAGACTAACCTTCTTCCTTGGGTTGCAAATCAAGCAAACCCAAGAAGGCACCTTTGTCCATCAAGGGAAATACACGAAGGATCTGCTGAAGCGGTTCGATATGGGTGAGGCCAAGCCTCTTTCGACACCCATGTCAACCACGATGGGCCTTGATAAGGACAAGGAAGGAGAGGTGGTGGACCAGAAGGAGTACCGCAGTATGATCGGTTTCTTGCTGTACTTGACGGCGACGTGACCGGATATCCAGTTCGCCGTGTGTTTGTGTGCACGGTTCCAGTCTTCACCGAGATCATCTCATCGCCAAGCCGTCAAGATCATTCTCAGGTACCTGCGATTCACTCTAGAGTTCGGCTTATGGTACTCGGCCGCTTCCACCCTCTCACTCTGTGGCTATTCTGATGCTGACTATGCGGGTTGTCGTGTGTATCGTAAGTCTACGTCTGGCACTTGTCAGTTTCTTGGGACTTCCTTAGTGTCTTGATCTTATAGGATGCAGAGTGGTATTGCCCAGTCTACCTGTGAGGCTGAGTATGTAGCTGCTGCAACTTTCTGTTCTCAGTTGCTATGGATGGTGCAGACCTTGAGGGACTACGGTCTATCTTTTAGACAAGTTACACTCTATTGTGACAGCACGAGTGCCATTAGCGTAGCAAAGAACCCAGTGTTACATTCTAAGACCAAGCATATCGAGGTTAGGTTCCATTTCTTGAGAGATCACTATGAGAAGGGCGACATAGACCTGATTCACGTGGACACACATAACCAGCTGGCCGATATCTTCACTAAGCCACTTGACTTGACCCAGTTTGCTCGGCTGAGGAGTGAACTCGGGGTCTATTTCCCTTTTTTAGAGGAGGGAACTTTGGATTGTACACTAGTTTTAGATTCTTTTGTAGCTTAGAGTTTTGTTTCACCTTTGTATCATATTTACATTTTCATGGCATTTTGTGACATACATCATTTTGAGCTCAAGAATATAGCTATGAGCTTGCTTCTATGCCTATCTTGGTATGTTGATACATGTTTAGGCTCTCTTTGATCATTTGAACCCTTGTTGAGCTAAACATGACTTTTTATTGAACTTGACTAATATTGATAAAATCTGAAAAACTTGTTCACCTTTGAGTTTGGCAACTAGTATGTATGGACTTGTTGAGCTCTTATATGCTATCTTTTATATACTTGGTTGCTATGGCTCATACCTTGTTTCACTCACTTGCTTAGATCAATCTAGTTCACATTGTGCTAAAATCTTGCAATCTAAGTTAAGTGATGAAAAGATGGAGATGGATATGTATTGTACCACCTCAAAGTATCTAGATGGCTTTCTATTGCACATTTGGATGAACTAGAGCCTTGTAGTGGATGACCGAAACCATTGCTTTTAGCTAATCATTGTCTTTGACATAGGCTACGCATGGTTGAAAAGTTAGGCGAAACAATACATATAACCTCTCGCACACACGTCTTGCTAATACTTGTGAAACACCTAATGTAGAGAAATTGGTTAAATTAAAAAATTTCACTTGCGCTAGATTCTTCTATGACTTGATGTGTGACCTTGGCTTGGTATAGTTCACCTTGTATACACTTGTTTAGCACTTGATCTGATCTCCTTTCTATATATGCTATGTCCTACTCTTAATGGTGAACATTCTAAACTTTGGTATCAAAATTGCTCACTATGCTTCTCTCATATGGATTGTTCTTTTGATCATCTTGAGCATCTACTACCCGTATCTTGATGAGCATTTTGGCAAACTAATGGCTATACTCCTGAAGCTTTTGCATTCATATGTATTTGCATGTTTGAGAGGAGAAGGTTTTGAGAACCTTGATGTGTGCATGTGTCAACAAGGGGGAGAGATTTCCACACACACTTTTGAGTTGAGCACACATTCAGGGGGAGTTTGGGAGCTAGTTGTGTTGAGCCTTGCCTCTTTCTGGAGGGACTAGCTTTCCTTTGCACTTGTGCTTGCTTAGTGACCATGTGCTTGCTTGTCATTGGTTTTGTGGTCTTTTGGGCAGGTTTTTCTTCTTTCCCTTCCTTTTTCTTCCTCTTATTCTCACTATATCACGATTATCTGTGTTGGTGTTGACAATGCACTTATCAAGGGGGAGATTGCGGACCCAGGTTGGAACTTGGTCCGGATTGTGATGAGTGTTGTCAATGGAGTTCACTTGGCATGTTGGTCAGCTTGTGATGTGCAGGTGTTGGGCTCGGAGGTAGTAGCGGATGGCAGAGTGATGGTCAGGAAAGCGGGCCATGCCGATGGACTGGGAGCGGTGAAGGGCGGAAGCGGGACTTGGGCCGAGGGATTCGGGCGCCGGAGCGCTAGCTGCAGTGGTGACACTTGGCGGCATCGACAGGCACGATTGAGCATGGTCGAGGGACTCGGAGTGGTACGTGGGCCGGCGCGGTCGAGGACCAGCGGGACGTGGCCCAGGACGGTTTTCGGGTTTGGGCCTCAAAACCCGGGCGGAGCTGCTTCCGGCGGGAAGCCGGGCGACACGCGGCGGAATCTCCGAGGTTGCGTCAAGGCGACGGCAACTCAAGCAGGAAGCGGGGTCATCCGATCCTATGGACAGAGACAGGCTGTTCCAGAATGTCCTAGGGCTAGCTGGCTCGCCTGAGTAGCAGTAGTTAGTGGTTAGGGGGCTATTCACAAAATGTAATGAGTGGATATCAAGGAGGATGGAAGCCCCTCCCATCTTTATCTCTCCCACTCTCTCATTCTCTCATCCCCTCCACTTAGGGTTAAACCATATGCTTAGGGAGAGATCCACTACTTGCTCATGGTATTGTAAAACTTGTAATTTGAGCTGGGAAACCGAGGCCCTAATCTCGTGTCGTCTCCGGGATTCGGATTAAGGCTTGTGTTTCCTTGTGTTCTTGTATTTTTTTCCCATTTTTGTGTGTGCACGTGATCTGATGAGTTTGAGTTCGTTTTGGGTGATGATTTCTTGGGGATGAGTTCATAGCTAGTTGAATTTCACCTGTGCAAGTTTTCGGGTCGAGTTGTTTTGATTTGATGTTGATTCGATCGATTTTGCTCCAGAGGTGTCGCTGTTCTTAGCGTTCGCTTCCCTTCTGTTTTTTCGGTCTTGGTCCATGTCGAGCACATCGTTGCAGACTCCGGGATGAGTCTCAAGCAGACAGCGCTATCTGCTTCAAGCGCACGAGCGCTGAGCATGCTCATTTGAGCGGAGTTTGTCTCAGTCCCAGGCAGCTCGTCGTCCATCAGTAAGCAGCTCATACTTTTTCTCCATGTTCGTTCTTCTCCTCTGTTTGTCGATACAGCTCATCAAGGTCAGTCATCTGGGGCAGGTAGGATTTACTGGCTCTAGAGCCGCTGCCGGTCAGTCGTCTGGTGCAGGTAGGATTTACTGGCTCTAGAGCCGCTGCCGTTCGTCAGTGCTCAAGGTTCAGTGCAGCTGTGGCTTTGATTAAGAAGCAGGCAACTAGTACGTTCTACTAGCAGCAAGTGCATAGGCTGTTCATGCTATGATTTTGAAACATCCTCGATTTTCCATGATGGGAAAATCCACAGAATGAGATATAATGTGATAAAACCAAAGATTGATCTTATCGCATTATCATATATCAGTTGATATTAAAGTCATACATCGAGAATACTTACAAAATATTACATCAACTGAGGGAACACCTATTACAGGGTTAATCTAGCGGAAGCATATCTAGTCGTTATCAGAGTTGGCGGAATATGTCGTCGAGTGAAGGCTCCTCCTTCACGGGTACCATCAGAGTTATTCTTGGCGCAGCATAGTCTTCATCTCCTGAACCAAACTTGAGCGTAGGCACGAGACCTTCTAATGCTTCTTATCTCAATATCTCTTTTAGTCAGGTAATCTGCACACCGCCAGATATGTGCAGGCCATGGTCAGCACCGATGAGCTTTAGTGGAAAAGAGAAACAAAGGATCTGGCGATCCTAATATTTGGCTGTGGTTTGCATCCTAAGCGCATGCAAGGTAATATCAAGTAATAATATCATAATAGTTTGTCAAGTTTTAATCCATATCACACCATCCATCAGTCCATCCCATTTCCATCATCCCATCCATACACCACCTCACACACACACCTCACGCTCAGTCGACAGGCCCAACTCCCTCTCGGGTCCTGCCTCAACGGCACACTGCCACACCGGGCACACTGCCGGACAATCATCAACCAGGGGAGAAAAGAATATCGCTCTCTACACTAGACAGAGCTTCACAGGAAAGGTCCATAGCCGACGAATCGGCATATGTATCGATCAATCAACCATACACTCTGCAGAGGTTTCACTACCCACAAGATTAGCCATCATCGATGCTGTACAATCATCTAGGCAGAATTCCGGGTGCTTGCGTGCCTAGGTCGATGCCACCCTACCACTCAGCCCTGGGTAACTTCGGCCCAACGCCGAAACGCTGAGACTGGGAGACGCAGTACCGGGCCCAATCAGTGGTACAGCGCATCTAGAACGGTGCGGGAACTTCCTGCATCTGCCACCGCCCTCCCTATCACCTTGCAACCTAGCAGTAGTGGCACCGCCCTACCAAGTAGTCCAGCCGTCTCCCGCCCATCAGAAGCGAGTGAGCAGTAAGGGATTCCCATGAACCTAGGCTAGTCCTTCCTAGGTTTGACCAAGCAGGCATCTCCTCTTAGGGGATACTCTCCCCGTGCCACCACGGCACCTTCATTCACGGGACTTCAATGCACATCCCGGAACCACCTCATAAGTCATTACCCGCCACAGGTATCTCTCGTGGGAATGCTCAGATGCAACTCCCGGCAAGACTTGCTTACACAGCTCGTCGCGTATCCCACTTGGTCGACTCGACCCTCACCACACACCCAAGACACACACAGCACGCTCACCTACCACCAGTCCGGCATCCCAAGCCAAACCATTCCCAGGGGTTCACCACCAGCATCACATCATAGATACAATGCGAGTGGAGTTAATAGATAAATATAGTGATGTAACATGCAAGCAAATAGGTAGATAGATATATGTATAAAAGAGCGTGAGCGCGAAGCCGGGTAGTATAGTAGAGTGGTTGCAAGTGGGGTAGTAACGGCTTAGGTAGTAACATGCATCATATACTAGCAAAGGAGTAAATATAAAGCGCTAGCAGTTCTAGATTTGCAATGTCTAATAGGATTCTCTAAAAGAAGGTGCTGCCATGACACCTGCGTTGTCGACGAAGTAGTGGTACGAGCACTCCTCCGTTAGTGCAGTCGTTCTGTTGGATCACCTACTCCAGGGTGACTCCATTCCGCGGGTCCTTGCGCCGTCCATGTTCTCTTCCAGCGGGTCTCGATCCGATCGTCGCTAATCCGGAAACGGCTACTCCGCGAAGCAATACAATAAAACACCCAATTCACCAAAAGATGACGGGACGCGGGAAGACCCATTAACAGCAAAGAAATAATAAAAGGTACATGGCTTAGCCCTCTCGGCGTATGTCCGATTTCATCAGGCCAAAGAAACAGGAGTGGTGGTTTGCTAAGCACAAGCATAAGTCACAGCCAAGCCAATATGGCTTTATAATAAATGGTTTAGGCCAAAGCTTATCCATAGCAAACACCACGGCACACGATCTTCCGATCTGTCCGCCACGGGGAAGACGGGGATCGGAGGACGGCCGATTAGCAGGAAAGAACAAGGAATTTCCAACAATAAATGTTGCACAAAATAGTGCGAGTGTTTAATCCACATGTAGGGTACCAAGGCTGTGATTCAAACGGGTACAATCATACATGTGCTTAAACACCAAGAATCAAAAGAGAGAGAAAAGTTAGCTAGGCACATCCATATTATATTCTCAGTCACATCTTCAGTGAAGATGGTTTTAAGTGGTCGACCGAGTCGACCTACATAGGTCTGAGATCTTAATATAGACCATAGCTTCGCTAACAAAAGGAGTCAGTCCGGTCTTTGATCCGGTCACTGTGAGTAAGACGGAATCAAACAGAGCGGGCTAAACGAACAGAGAGCGAGAAGTATAAAACAGTAGTGGTCTACTCTTTCCAACGCACACGCCACGGAAAAGACGGGGCGTTAGAAGAGAGCGACAGGTGAAAGAAGCAAGTGCGCAAACCACTCGTAGGGTACCACGACCTAGGTGCACTGGCACTAAGTCATTACTCGGATCCATAGCGGTGCGGTTGTCACCACAAGAATCAGAGGAATGCGACGGTCGCGTAGGGTACAAGCATACGAGGGTCAGGCACGAGAAGTCAGAGAGTGGCAACGCGAGGTCAGATTACACTCGGTCATTACGGCCATGGCGAGACGAATCCCGCGATCGCAATATTCGAACGAAGTACGATCCCATAACCGGCTCGAAGGCACGTCACACAGACAAACAACATGACAACCAGCAATAAGAACCAATGACACGACTCAAAAGACTCATCATAAAACTGCGGAGTAGCACAATTCCATAGCATTATGATAGATGGATCCTGTATTACAGATTTAGATACAGCCAGATCGTGAAGACAGGGTACAACAGATAGAATATAAGGATAGGGTACAATAGATATAGACATATCGTAAGGATAGGATACAGTATGATGGATAGATGTACAAGGAGTAAGAGCAGGGGTCCAATAGTTCAGCGTCGTATATCACTTTGGCTTTTCAACCGTCCAACATTATCTATGGGGCCTCAAGTGGTGGCAACGGGGCTATGGCACAAGGTCGGACAGGGCCATTGTTAAAGGAAAGTGACGAGGCTTGCTTCTACACATCCTGGCTCCACTAGGCCAACTGCTGGTACCTTCTGGCCTGCTATGGCTTGGTACGGCTAGTCGTGGCCGGCTGCTGGCTGGTCGTGGCCTGCTGCTGGCTGGTCGCGGCTGGCCACAGCTGGCCGGGCGGGGCTGGTGACTGGCCGAACGAGGCTGTGGCTGGCCGGAGGTGGCGTCAAGTGGCCGGGAGGCGGCAGAGCATGGCCGGGTTCCAACGGTGTGCACGGTAGCTAAGGTAAAGCTTGGACGGGGCGTCGGTGCGCGTCGGGGCAATCAGGCAAGACTTCCAGACATCTTCTCCTTTGTTGATCGACGTCCTTTGTGTCCTTCGGTGACATGAGTACAGTGGCGACGGTCTCAATGTCCAAGGCACAAGGTAAATCCGGAACGGGATCACGGTGGTGGTTTGGGTAGTCTTCGGCCACGCCGACGTTCTTGGAACGCCGGTGGTTCGATTTGGCTGAAAGAGTCCCGTGCCGTGTGTGCGAGTGTCCTGAGCCGGGAGAGGCTCGGCCTACGCGTCCCTGAGGTGGGACGCCATGACTCATATGGCGGGTCCAGCAAGGTGACGGTGCTCACCATGGCGGAAAAAGGTTAGGCTCACCGTGGGCTTGCGGACGGCGGATCGCTTGACGCGGGTCGGGCTCGTTGCCGGCAGCATTGCCTCACGGTGGGGTTCATTCCAAGGCTTGCCGAAGGGAAAGAAGGGGCTGCCCATGCTTGCGGTTCGTGTGGCGTGTCACTTTCCTGCGTAGTGAAACAATCGGCACGAAGGCCGCCCATCAGTTCAGAGCATTGGTAGGAAAGGGGTAAACCAGGTCTTGGACCTTGGCGGCTCACCGGCAGCAGGGGAGGGTGGCGGCTCCGGCGTGGTGTGTAGTGGTAGGTGTTCGGCGAGGTGGTTCTGCTGGGTCTTGACATGGACAAGTAGGCATCCGAGGATGGTCATGGCCGGCTGGGCGTGATCGTGGGTACCCGGATGGTTCAACAACGTCGGCTTCTCCCCTGCAGCAGTGTACGCAACGGCACGAAGGCCAGCCGTCAAACAGGAGCAGCAGCAAGTGACAACCACAAAGGAAAGGGGCGGTCTCGGCTGCCGGTGCTCACGAGCGAGGTGAGGACGAAGCGGGTCGGAGACGCTCGGCCGCGGTGAAGGCGTTGACGGCGCGGTCCGGCGATGTGGCAGGCCGGTGAGGAGGACGAAGCAGAGCTGGTCGGGGTCAAGGTGCAGGGCGCCGGCGTGGTCATGGTTGGCTTCGTGGTCAAGCTCGGCCGCAGAGGTTGATGACGAACGCCTGCGGGGCGCCTGCTGCGGTGTTGCTGTGGTGGCCGGCTGCAGCTCCGCGGTCATGGCGGCGGCGGCTGTGTTGGCGCGATTTGGCGGTCGGAGCTCAGAGCGGCTCGGCGGATTCAGCCGGCGAGGAAGTGGCGGGGCACGGCGAGGCGCGTTCGTCGCGGTCGGCGAGACTGCAGAGGAACGACGACGTCGGCGCGTGGCACGGCGCGGCGAGCACTTCCGCCCAGTCGGTAGCGACCCGCGGAGCGCGGCAAGCACGGCCTCTTGGCCTGCAGCGCCATTCCGGGGAGCAACGAGCTCGGCCGCTCGGCCGGCAGCGGCCCGTGCGGTGGGCGTGGGCGGGCATGACCTCTGGGAGGAGAGCAGAGGGAGGCTAAGGCGAGCAGTGGGGAGGAAACAGAGCGGCGGCGGCTCCACGGGGAAGATGATCAGGGCGCGGCTCGTCCTTTTATAGCTGCGCGGCTAGGGCTTCGTGGGTGCTCCGGTCATCCTCGTCGTTCGTGCCAGGAGCGGGACACGCGGCGGGCATCTGTCGGAAGGTAGTAGGTCGGCGCGTGCGCGCTGCCCGTGCGGCAGCTGACGACGCGGCGGCGGCCAGGGGAATGGAGCGCTCGCCCTTGCCCTAGGGTTTGGAGGGTGGCGCGGTTGTGTGGGCCGGCTTGGGCCGGTGGCTGGGCCGTGCGTGCGCTCGCGGGCCGAGCCAACTACTGCGCGGCTGGGCTTCATGCGCGGGATGGTGGGAGAGTGGTAAGCAGGCCGAGCTGGGCTATGATGCCGGTTGGGCCGATTCAGGGAGAGGAGATGGCAAAGGAGTTTCCCTTTGTGATTAATATGTTTAAAGAGAAATGGAATATGAAATGGTATGAGGATAATATTTATTTTCTTTTATGAATCGAGGGAGAGTCGTGGGGAATAAATTGAAATATATTCCAATGATGGCAAGGGAAGAAAACGAAGAGAGAATTTTCCAATTCGTCGAGATGAATTGAGAGAAGAGAAAGAAAAAGCGATTATTCCTCCTATGATCTACGTAGTTGTGACTCATGGTATTTGGGTACAATTTTGAAGGAGCTTCGAGACGAGTCGAAGTGAATTATTATGGATTTGGGAAGGGCTCGAGGACAGTTGCCATAGATTTGTGCTCTCCGACGCAATACACTAGAACAAAAGAAGAACTCTGGCAAATCCTTCATACAACTCTATATGGATGCAGCGGTTGTTAGCGAGTTAGTCTCGATTCGACCTAGTAACTACATGCTTCACACACATTGCAAGAAAAATTTTAGAAAGTTCAGATTTTTGGTTATCGTAAAACCCGGGTTGTTACAGATTTCCTTTCTTCTCGTGTTGTCAACCTCATCTACGGAAAGCAATCATTACATGATTAGTTAATTAATCTCATTTTTGTGCAAGTGGTTCACTGTGTTTCCAACCGTGCTGAGTGTAGCTGTGCTGCTTGTCTGGGAACTTAGAAATTCACTGCAGTGGGAGGAGTTTCAGCTTTATGCAGTTGGTCTGTTCTTTGCTGCTACAGTAATCGGTAGCAACAACAACAACCCTGCTACAGCAATTCCAGCTGGCTTCAGGTTTTCTGTTTTGGCCGCAGTTTGCGCGTTTGAGCTCCGATTCGATTTTCGCTTGTTGCGTTGGCTTTGTGGTGTTCCGCTGTGCTTCTAGAGAGCACCCACCCACTTGGTTGGGTCGTGAACATCATAGTGTTTTATTTGCGTGTTTGGTGGTGATGTTGGGACAGTGGCCGAATATTTCGAAAGAAATTTGAGGCTCACATTCACCCCCCCTCTGGTCGCCGTTTTCGATCCTTCACAATACCTGACGAATCTGCCGGTATTCTAAACCTCCTCAGAGTGCGCAACGTCTTCACCTTGCCAATCCCATCTGGCAACATCTTGCAGCCGCTTACAATCAAATGGGACAAACATGGCAAATGGATGATATCTGGTGGAATGCTCAAAACATAAAGGTCAACAATTTCCAGCGTCTCCAAACAATGCATACTCCGAACATGATTAGGTAGCATTACGACGTGATAACATTCAGGTGCATTAGGACACCATGCGCCACGTGCAACCTTTAAGTATTGCAATTGCAACAGCTGGCTGACACACGTAAGGTCAATCCTCTCTCCGTACCAAGAAAATCCAAGCAAAAATAGCATCCTGAGAAACCTCAACTCCGACAGAGGCGGCACACAATTTGCTCTGAAGAGAGACACAGAGCGAGCTTGTGATAGGTGCTACCAATGATCACATCAGCTGCTGTGTGGACGGTGAGTCGCCGGACCTTGACTTGCGGTTCTGCCATAGCTTGTGGATCATGTACCAACCTGATGAAGTTATTTTCCATGCACCTCTTCAGAATCAGATCAAGCATCATATCATGCACCTTGTAGTATGTCTTCTCCACAATATCATCATAGTGTTGTCTATAAGAAAGCTGAATCATGCTCCTATTCACTAGCTCATTGAAGTAGCTCTCTGCAACATCCCATGCGCCTCGCCTAGTCCGGCCACTCACAAAACCCTCTGCTACCCACTTTCTAACCAGTTCATCCTTATCAATCTCAAAATCCTCTTGGTATGTACCAAGATAAAGAAAGCATGCCTTCAGATGACGAGGCAGAAACTTATAGCTAAGGTCCAAGATATGCATCATATCTGCTAGGGTGGAGTTTGTTGGTGGTGCTTGGGAGGCTAATAAACAGTCCTGTATGTGTTCCCATTCCTCCTTTATTCTTGTAGGCCGACAAGCCAAAATACTTGCCACAGTAATGATTGAAAGAGGTAAACCATCACACTTCTTTAAAATTTCACGTGAGACGTCAATGAACTGAGGAGGGCAGCCATCTTCTGAATCGAATATTCTTTTATTGAACAATTTTCTTGAGTCTTGGTCACTGAGCGGCTTCATGTAATGAATATCTCCTTTGCCACTTGAACATGACATGGCCACATCTTGATGTCGTGTAGTTACTATAACTCTGCTTTGTTTACCATTTTCTGGAAAAACACATTTAATGATCTCCCACGATGGCACATCCCACAAATCATCAACTACGATAAGGTATCTGCAAATCATAATCCACACAACACCATCATTAGTTAGTCAAACAAACTTGGTCTCCTCATAGACATTCAAAATGCATCATGGTCCAAATGTGTGTTTATGCAACCCGCTATCCTACATGCCATGCTGATTTAGAATTTACATGTATGTGACTGCCTAGCTAGGGCCCACATGTAAAGCCCTCCTACCCTTTCCCCTTTTCTTCGTCCTCCGGTTCCACTCTCATCATCTTTCCATTTCTCTCTACTCTGCCCAAGGCGCTATTGTCGCAATATAATGCCGCCACCCACTACTGAAAACAAAAAATTTGCCCCCCATAGACATGCGTGGAGCTGGACATCACACCAAACAGGGCCCTGAGCTAGGAGCGCGAGGAGCCAACCAAAGTCTTGTAGCCCAACGGCCCATGAATTATTATTTTATAATAGCAGTGGTATAAGAGTGTGTAATTTAAAAATATATTAGCACAATTATGTCTATTATATTATTTTCTGCTATATCGTATATTAGTATTTATACATAGATTTAGGAGATTTTTTATATTTTTTATGACAAACATCATAGCTATTTGTAACAACCCTAAAAATCCACACAATCTAAAAATCCCAACCAATTAAAATTTTTCATTTATTTATTGTGAAAACCCATTTTTCTTGTGCAAGCATATAGGTTTCATTATGAAATTGGTAAATAAAGGAGTGTAGTTTGCATTTTAATTCCATTCACATAGAATAATAACTTATGCATCACATTTGGGATTTATTGCAATTTATGTTTGTATTTACTCAATATTTAAAATGGGCAATATATGTATATATACACTAAATTGAAAATAGAAAAGGAGAAAGAGAGTTAGGCCAGCCATTCGTTTCGGCCAGCCGGGTCGCTAAGCCAGCCCAAGCCAGCCCGACCTTCCTCTCCTCATCTCACCGCGCGCGGCCCATGTCGCGGCTCGGCAGCGCACGCGCACGACCGGCACACACGCGCTCGCGCTCGCGCTCGCTGCCAACCCGGCCCCGCCTGTCAGCCGCTCTCGCCCCCCACTGTTCTTCTTCCTCACGAAGGCGACGCGCCTGCCGGGGGTGTCGCGCGAATGGCGTGACCCCGGTCCCACAGCCGACAGCATGGCAGAGCCCTGACCCCGCTGTCCCCCTCCTGTCCCCTCCTTCCTTGGCCGCCAAGCGAGCCCGCGTGCACCCTGAAGCCCTAGCGTCGAGCGGCCGAAGCCCTCTGATCTACCGAGATTAATCGCGGCCGTCCGCCATGGGAACCTACCAAGCTCGCCTATAAATTGGAGCACCCCGAAGCCCTACCCTCATTTCCCCTCGCCGCCACCGCAGCACAGACCGGCACACCGCACCAAACCGAGAGAGAGAGCGTAGGAGAAGGGCGGAGCAGAGGAGGAGAAGCTGCCGGAGCGCCGCCGCCGCGGAGCACGCCGGAGCCGGACACGGAGGAGAAGCCCGAGCTGCGGACGAGGAGCGGCACGGCACTGCGATCGCTCTGCACGGCTCCGACTCGCCACTGCACCGCCATCCTAGCTTCACCGACACCACGGTGAGCCATCGCACGCCATGTCCGAGCCTTGCCCTGCTTTTGCCATGGCGTTCCACCCTCGGGACGCGCAGGCACGAGCCCCTACCGGCTCGGGAAGATCACCTGCACCATGCACTCATTCGACCGGCCGAAACCCCCGGACTACAAGCTTGCTAGACCGAGAACGCAGCACGACGCGTTCTCGGCGGAGCGCGCTCACCACCGACGCGTTCCGACGCCGAATCACCCGTTCCGAGCAATCCGACTAGCACCCGTATAGGTTAGAGCGTCGTGGAGCACCGCCACGACCCCCTCGAGCTAGCTACGCGGATCTAAGCGCTAGAGGAAGCCTGAATCGCTTTGGCCGCGTGCGCCGCGACCTTACCGGAGCGCCGCCGCGAGCCGTCGCCAAAAGAAGGTCATGCCGTGGCTAAAGTTCGCCACCAGAGTGTTGTATGCCTCTCTGGCCTCACCAATTTGACAAGACCGCATTCGATTGAACCAATACTTGGTCGTAGCCGCGATGCCGCTTTCCGCCGTCGTCGGCGACACGCCGCCGCCACAACCGAGCACCTTGGAAAGCTCGGTAGCCAAAATTGGTAGTTGGTATACCATCGCCATAGACCCTGGACGCGTATACATCTCCTAGAGGACCTCCTTAGCCCCGCCGGAACCTCACCGTCGCGACGACATCGCCGCCGACAGGTTCCGCCTCGCCTAAATCCGTTCCGAGTACCCCCGGTCGCCTCGCGCTGCGGAGAAATACCGCCGAGGTTCGCCAAGTCTGCCTCGGCACCGCCGCTAGATAGCCGAGCCCCGAATCACGACTGTCGCCTTGGCTACGTGCGCCTCCACCTCGTCGGAGAACCGCCGTATGCCGAGGGAGAGAAGGAGGCCATACCACGACTCTAATCCGCCACCATCTGGTCGGACGACTGCCTGAGCACGCCAATTGGGGAAAGCCGAGCCCTGTCTTGCCGAAATATGGCCATCGCCGCCCTGTCATGGTCCGCCGCACCGGAGAGACACCGCCGCCTTGAACAGACGCCCTGGAACCCTGCTAGCACCGAATCTCCGATTCGCCCGAGCCTCCCCAGGAGAGCTCGGGAGAGCAGCACCCTCGGCGCACCAAATCTCCGATTCGCCCGAGCCTCCCCAGGAGAGCTCGGGAGAGCAGCACCCTCGGCGCACCAAATCTCCGATTCGCCCGAGCCTCCCCAGGAGAGCTCGGGAGAGCGGCACCCTCGGGCGCCCAAATTTCCGATTCGCCCGAGCCTCACCGGGAGAGCTCGGGAGAGCGGCACCCTCGGGCGCCCAAATTTCCGATTCGCCCGAGCCTCACCGGGAGAGCTCGGGAAAGCAGCCCCCTCGGCGCCCAAATTTCCGATTCGCCCGAGCCTCACCGGGAGAGCTCGGGAAAGCAGCCCCCTCGGCGCCCAAATGTCCGATTCGCCCGAGCCTCCGCAGGAGACCTCGGGAGAACGGCACCCTCGGGCGCCCAAATTTCCGATTCGCCCGAGCCTCCGCGGGAGACCTCGGGAGAACGGCACCCTCGGGCGCACCAGATGTCCGATTCGCCCGAACCTCCGCGGGAGACCTCGGGAGAACGGCACCCTCAGCGCCCCGAATCTCCGATTCACCCGAGCCCCGCCGAGCTAAACCGAACTACGCCGAGCACCGCCGAGCTACCACCGACCACCGCCGAACTATGCCGAGCTCCGCCGAGATACCCCAACCACAGCCGAGCTACCACCGACCACCGCCGAGCCACGCCGAGCTACGCCAACTCCGGCAACTCTCTGGGAACCAGCATCGAACACCTGGTGGGCGACCATCGGGTCTGTGTTCTGTTGAGGCACCACTTGCCGCACTACTGGACCCGCGCGCCACGTGGACCAATCCCAAGCTGCCCCTGATTAACCGACCAGTTTTCCCATTTTCAGAAAATAGGATAATCTTCGGAAATTCATAACTTATTCATACGATGTCCAAAAATTGCGCACCATATATCAAAATTCTCAGAAAAATGAGATCTACAATCTAAGACTGTGTTTGTGTGCATTTGGCTCTTTATTTTATTGGATTTTTCTGAAATACTCTATAGGAGTCGCTGACGCGACTATTTCGTATTCGATTTCAGAGCCGGAGGAGGATCTGACTAAGGAAGACGACCACGAGTACTTTCAGGAGCTAGGAGACGACTACGAAGGTGCCACGTCCCACCAAATCCTTAGATCCTATTACGCATTGCAAATGACATTGTTGCTATTGCTTTATGATTATGTATGGATTGGTTGCATGGTAGTATATTTGAATTCCCTGCCTTGATAAGACTTTACCCTGCTATCCGCTGTTAGGTTAGCTGCTGCTTAATTTACTGTTACTCTTCCACTACTTTCTACTTGCTATATGCTATGTGGTGGAATTGGGACGGTGTATAACTGATTATAACCACTGGGAGAGAGTGCTGCGTGCGTCTTGGGTGCGTGGTAAGGGTTGATGTCGACCAAGTGGGATGTGAGACAAGCCCATGGGGCAAGTCGTGCCGGGGGTGCAACCTGGGCATCCCCAAAGTGAGATACCTGTGGCGGGTAAAGTTGTTGAGGAGGTTCCGGGTGGGATAGCCTTGGTGGTTTGAAGCCCGTGGACGGAGGTGCTGTGATAGCACGGGGAGAGTATCCCCTAAGTGGAGATGCCTGCTTGGTCACAACCTAGGATCTGACTAGTGACCGGAAACATCTGGATTCCCTTGCTACTCGCTCGCTTCTGATGGGCGGGAGACGGCTGGACTACTTGGTAGGGCGGTGCCACTACTGCTAGGTTGAGAGGTGATAAGGGTGGACGGTGACGGATGGCGGATTCCCGTACCATTCTAGATGCGCAGTACCACTGATGGGGCCCGGTACTGCGTCTCCCAGTCTCAGCATGACGGTGTTGGATCCGGAATATCCCAGGGCTGAGTGGTAGGGTGGCATCGACCTAGGCAAGCAACCACCCGGAATTCTGCCTAGATGATTGTACAGCATCGATGATGGCTAATCTTGTGAGTAGTAAAACCTCTGCAGAGTGTATGGTTGATCGATCGATACATAAGTCAACTCGTTGGCTATGGACCTTTCCTAATGTTTCTGCAACCACTATTAGATGAGAGCATATTCTTTTCTCCCCCTGGATAACATTGTTCCGGCAGTGTACCCGTTGTGGTAATGTGCCGCTGAGATAGGCCCGAGAGGGAGTTGGGCCTGTCGAATGAGAGCGAGGTGTGGGTAAGTGAGATGTGGTGATGGGAAAAGGGATAATGGTGTTAACTGGTGATAAAACTTGACTAAATAAACATTGATTACAGCTGCATAGGAAAACCTCAGCCTATAGGTCTGCTTGTATAGCCTTGCATCCACTTTCCACAAAGCAAATGCTGCATAGGTGGGCTCCGTGGCCAGTACAAATCGTACTGATAAATTTGCTGTCAGGTGACGAGAATGAGTACGACTTCGAGGGAGATGATGACGAGGAATAGGGTCACGTGCTACACTCAAGTTGGCCGTGAAGGATGAATCGCTTCCGCATCTTCTAAAGCTTCTCTGATTGTTGATTCCGCCAGTGTGGCGATGTAATAAATGTTTATGTAAGACTTATTTACCGTTGTATGGATCCTGGTGGCAACTGAGATATGGGTAATTTCATGGATTGTCCCAAGCAATCTGTTGAATTACAATTCGAGCCTGTGGATTTCCCTTCGTGGAAATCGAGGTCGTTTCACTATTACTTTGCACTGTCTTTCACAATAATAATGATAGATGTGTATAATTTGGATGCAAACTAGGTGGTTAATTACTTTATACTATCTTTTGATAACAGTGGGCGTGTGTAATTTATATAAATTTAGCAGTTTGTATTTGAACTATTTTTCATAATAGGATTTAGATATAAATTTCAAAGATTATTCTGAATTATCTATCATTGGCAAAGGTGGGTAATAATTTAGATACACCTTGAGGGCGCTTATGTATTTTTCATATACCAGTGGTAATAAGAGTAACATGCGCCAATACATAATCTATTTTTGGATCTGAAATCATCCAATGACAAAAAATCTGTTAACAAAAGTATAGCTATGACTAAATGACACGGTAAACTCACAGATAATCAAACTTGCATGAAGAAGATATTAGCCTATGCAATGCAATGACTAGAACTTCATGAAGAATAGAAACAAACCTTTTGTGTTTGAGATGATCTCTTATGGTGTCAACGATGTCTTGCATGTCACGAGCAGGGGTCGAGTTACATATCCCGAGTTTTGACTGTATGCTACTGAGTAGACTTGGTATATCAGGTTTTTGAGAAACTAAAACAAATGCATTGCAGCTGAATTTCTCTCCAATGTCATTATGAACATTGGAGAGAATGTTATGGTATGCCTCCTTGGCAAGTGTAGTTTTGCCCAGGCCTCTGAATCCTACGATGGACACAACCTTTAGCCGTTGCTCTGCTTGATCTGTCAACGACTTGACAAGCTCTTCTCTTGGTCCATGGATGCCCACAAGGTTGGCTTCCTCTGTGTAGATTGCCATGACTCGAGGATCAACAGCCACGGAGCTGGAAGGCCCGGATGTACGGACCTTTTCATCCAGATTGTACCTCTTGCGTCGCTCGCCTGCCTCCAGCACACGAGCCTTGAGCTCATCGATCTAGTTGGCGATGTGGTGGCGGACACGCAAGGTCCTGAGGCGGCGAGCAGTCTTTTTGACGAAGCCTTCACTCTCACTGGGACCTCCTGTGCTTTCAAGATTGTGCAAGAAGTCATCAATGCAGTCCTCGATGTCGTATGCCATCTCCCGGACATGGGTCCTCCATTCTTTGGCCAAGGGATCGAAGTCGTCGTCCATCAGCTCCAGAGTCTCAAGGAAAGCGTTCATGGCGGTGAGCTCATCGTTAAGAAAGGACACCTGCCTCCTGACCCCTTTTAGCTTCTTGTACTTGTCACCCATGAGAGTGGCGAGCTTGGACGGGTGGGGTTTCATCACACCCCTGGAAACACTGACCACGATGCCTGCAGTTGCCACTTTCCTCACCACTTCTTGTCAGTACTCAGTAGCCTTCTCTCAGCTTTCGCTTCTCATATAGTCACTTCACTTCGTGTCCAAGCAGATCTGCAAGGGCATGTGAATTGAGAACACGAAGATGGTTGGTGCATGTGAATTGAGAAACCAAGCTGCGCTAGCTTAGCACCCAAACTCAGAGTCGGATCAGCTTTAGCTTAGCATTCTACAGCTTATCGGCCAATGCTTCGTACCTGCAGCGGTTCTTCAGTAGTGTCGGAGTCTGATGAGATCAGATCAGGTCGGTCGGAGTTTGATGAGATTAGATCAGGTCGGCTGGGCTCAGAACTCAGTTCGAACCAGGGAGGAGCAGCTGAATCACTGCCTGCAGGAAGGTGAACATAAGAATCGATGTGGAAGAATAAAGTGACGGGATAATTAAAGCCCTATGTTGCAATCGAAATTGGAAAGACAGGGTTAAGAAAGTTAATCTCAATACTTGATCTCTGATACTGTATTGACATTCTTCGGGTCTGTTTAGTTGCCAAAAAGTTTTAGCTTTTTGGGTGTTATGGTACTGTAGCACTTTCATTTGTATTTTATAATTTTTGTTCAATCATGATCAAAGTAAATTCAAAAGATTTGTCTCGACATATACAGACAAACTATGCAATTAGTTATTTTTTACCTATATTTAGTGCTCCATATATGTGCCGCAAAATTGATGTGACGGGAAATCTTGAAAAAAATTTGGGGAACTAAACAGGGCCGAAGATATGGATACACATGATTGTCATCATCACGAATCTAAAGAACTGACAGAGATGGAGTAGTGAATGATTTGGCCAAATTGGGGGAAAGAAACCGAGATACGTACGGAGGGGGGAAAAAATGAGTGGAGTCTAAAATAAGGTGAAGAGCACAAGCTGGTGACCTGCATGCTAGTCCTTTCAGCTCATATACTACTACCTGAGCGCTAAAATCTATTAAAGATAGAGAAGGCTGCAGTAGTTAGGATTGTTGTAATCGTATCTTGCTTTATCGTTTCTGTTGCTTATCTATGCGCCGGCCTCGTGGTTTGTTTATAGTTTGTTACGCATGTAGCTGAGGCCGGCGGGAGATGCAACAAACTCTGTAAAAATATCCACGCGTCAGGAGTTTTGATGCCTATTTAACATGCAGCCACGGCCTCTAAGGAGGTTAACACCAAAGTTTCAAATAGCCGGCTATAGCCTCGTTATACCCTCGATATAGCCTTTTGAGAATGTTGCCACTAAATAAATTTACATATAAATTTCCGCTATACCCTCATTTTAGCCCGTTATATCCCCGCTATAGCTTGTTGTGGAGGGTCGCCGCTATTTGCTGTAGCCCGCTATTTAAAACATTAGTTAACACGCTTCACCATCTCTGAATTTTACAAAACCCACAATACAGAGATGAGTCAAATTAAATCTCACCTGGTCTTCGCAGATGAGTGGCGGACTCAAAATCTTATGATCTCCCCTCCCATGCATGAAATTCCATTGAAGCATGCAATAAATCTGCGGCCACAACACAAAAAAAAAAAAAAAATAGAATTCAAAGAATAGGCAGAAGCGCACACGAACGAAGAGCAGACAAAACCTGCATTTGTGAGGAAGTACGTACTCACTCACCAGGTTAGGTATCTCCTTCCTCAGAAGCAGGAAACACAGCAGGGATGAATTTGGAAGCAGCAGTTAGACTAGAAACGGAGCGAAATCTCAGAAGCCAACTATGCCGTCGTCCCCAGCACCTCCTTCTGAAGACCCTTGAGCTTCTTGTACTTGTTGCCCAGGAGCATGGCAAGCTTTTGCAAGACTGGTTTCATAGCCCCCATGGAAACGCTGACTGCGATACCCGCGGCCGCCGTCGATCTATATATCCTCCACTTTGGAGATGCTCGATCAGTGCACGTTGACGATCTGATCGATCTGCTTTCTCCCGGCCCTCCACTGATCCGATCGCTCTATTCTAAGTTTGGTCCGGTCCTGCAAATAAATTAAGGTAGGCAGCGCATGAGAAACTTGATGGACATGTGCACATTCGCTATCTTTGAACAGTATCTATCAAGCTGTTGCGCGCAGATGCAACCTGAGCTTGATGGATGACGTACTTGCGCCTACTTAATTAATTAAATGGCTGGTTTTCTTGAGCATAGATCTGGCCGATTACAAGCATAATACATGTGCCATGGTGACAAAAGATCTGGCCGATGTATGGATCACAACTCAGATTAGCAGCCAGTGTATGAAACACAGCACAAACGAAGCCGATCCGGCGAGATGGCACAATCAATAAATGCAAATCAGGTAATGAACATGACGAAATCTATATCATTATTGAGTAACAACTGATGAATTCGAGCAACTTACCAAACTGCAAGGGCCGAGTATGACAGTGAAACAGGATGAAGATCCTAGGAGCACAGCTCGTTCCCTCTTACTGAAGCATGCTCCTTGCTGCTCCTCTCGTCGACGTCACTTGAGCAGCGAGAAATCTTTATGGGGAGTGAGGATGATGTGTTTGTAGCTCAGCCTAAGGCTGTTTCCAATAACAGGAGGCATATGCAAAATGGGTGATGTACAGTGCATATGCCTCCAGAAACCATGCTCCAACGGAACACTCAAATGGAGCATGCATTTTGCCTACGCACGGATCCGAGAGGCAAAAATGCATTGCCTTTCTCGACGACGCAATTGATAGCAGTGTGGGCCCGTAGGAGAGTGCGCGGCGGTGTGGCTTGGTATTCGCGGCGAGCCCATGATGGCGAGGTGGAGGACGGCGATGAGGACAGTGCGGAGGCAGACTGCGAGGTGGAGGACGACGCGGAGGAGGACGGCGAGGTAGAGACGGAGGAGGACGGCGTGGCAAGGCGAGCCGCGGCGGTGCGTCCCGGCATGAGCGCGCCGAGGCGGAGAACGGCGCGGAGGAGGACGACACGGAGGCGGGCTTCGAGGTGGAGGTGGACGGCGCACGAGGCGAGCCCGAGGCCGCGCGTCTGGCGGGACTGCGGCGGCGCGGTGGGGCGTGACGGCGCGTCGGGCTTGACCGCGGCGGGGCGTGACGGCACGCGGCCGGCGCGGCTAGGCGAGCCCGCGGCAGAGCTTCGCCGGTGGATCCGCGGCCGGGGAGGGGGGCCCGCGGCGAGGCTTCGCCGGCGGATCCGCGACTGGGGTGGGGGAAAAGGAGCGACGACGCGTCCACGTGACCGTGTCGGGGTGCTGCGACGGGAGGCGGCGAGAGGTGGATGGGAAGCGGCGGTGAGTGGTGAGTGGTGACTACTGTAGGGTACAGCGGCTACACGTCAATCTCTTGTACTGTGTAATCTCCCAACCTCCCAACCTCCCAACCTTTCAATAGCCACGCAGCAGCCCAACCTCCCAACCTCCTCATACCTGAAGGAATCTCGCCGTACCGTACTGATACTGGTGAGTGGTGACTACTGTAGGGTACAGCGGCTACACGTCAGAGAACACATGGGACGCCGGTGAGTGGGGGCCGGCGACTTGACTTTAATTAGTAGACGCGAGTTGTTGGTTGGTTAACTCCATTATTGCCGTGTGCTGAGGCCAGAGGCGCAAGGCCATAATGGACACGTCCGTATACACGGTAATGGTGAGCTCAGGCCAGCACTAGATGGAGCAGGCAGCAAATAATGGAGGTCAGTCGTCGTCCGTCCATGGCTGGTAGAGATCAATAGAACCATGTACTACTAGGCGGCTAGACGCTGATGACTGATGCCTTCCGTTGCTTCTGTTGTGATGGCACCAGGGTCGATCAAATGAGCCACCCACGTAATACAAGGTGAAGCTGATCAAAATCAAAATCAGGAATAAACAAGAACTAGGAGTGGAACGAAATTTGATATGGAAATCCGCATTATGGTTTGAAATACTCCCTCCCGAACAAGCCGGACCCTAAAAATAAAACCCCACGTTCACACTTTAAATTTTATCGAAATTAGCTGAAATTTGTTGCAAATGATTTAATATAACAAGCAGCAACTTGAAGCCAACCGACACAGGCAGATGTGTATGTAGGCCCCACATCAAACCTAGTGCCTGAATAAAATCTCGCATTCACACCTTAAAATTTTATCGAAATTAGCTGAAATTTATTGTAGATGATTTAATATAGCAAGCAGCAACTTCATATGCTAGCCGACATTGTTAGATGTGTATGTGGGTCCCACATCAAAGCCAGACCTTAGAAATAAAATCTCGCGTTCACACACTAAAATTTTATCAAAATTAGATGAAATTTATTGCAAATGATTTAATATAGCAAACAACGACTGTCATTGCCAGATCAATATGTCAGCCCCATATCAAATTCCAACCCGTCCCAACCCATTACCCAACCCGTTAAACCAATTTCAACTCAACCCATTAGCAGGCCTAGTGCCATGTCAGCGAAAATGGTAAATGTGTAAGACTATTACTGTTTCGTGTGGCAAATATGTAGAAGCTCATATAAAACTGATAATTGAAGAAGTGTCATTTGGAAGGATGGCAATAAGTTAAATATCACTGAGACACCGAGACGGGTGCCACGGTTCACATACGGAAGAGATGCGATTTCGAGAGGTGGAATGTGGTACCTGACCCCACCTGTTGGCCTAAATAACCGAAGCCACGAACGCACGCCGGAGGCAGGATGTGCACGAAGTTTTTGTCTCCTCTTTAATTGTAATTACTAGTTTTCCTCTGTTTTTGGCTAATTCTCCAGTCCCGTTTCCATGACATCTCCCCTACTTCCTCTGTTTTTTCTTTCGCAAGAAGATGTATGCTTGTTGTAATGTAATTTTGCATATACGCCAACAACATCCACGTGTCATGAATATATTACAATTAGTCCTTTTTAGAGAATTATGAATTGTGAATTTGGATGATGGTATTATTATTATTATTATTAGTTGGGGGACAAGAAGAATAATCCATCCTCATTTGTCTGCAGAGAGACTAGGTTAATCACAACATGCTCATGACACATCAATAGTTCGTAAAGATAACCAAAAAGTGGAATTCAATGGAGGGAAAAAGCGCAGAGGCAAAGAAACAACGACTTGCGTTGGAATTCAATGGAGGGGAAAATACCAGTTGGGGAGAATGAAGAGATTCACGGTGGGTTTTCTTGTGGGAACTGCCATCGATGGGGGCCTAAGGGAGTTCGGAAATTAGGGTGGGGAGTTGGTCACACAATTTGAGTTCTGATGACACGGACGACCTAGATTCATTGGAATGAAGGACGGACAACTGGTGCTAATAGCCACAGTAGCATTAAACAGACAATTGTTTCGGTAATTTGACAGTATCATCCAACGTACAGTGCACACCTCAAATAAGTCTAACTTGTTACAACGGATTCTTGGTGAACATAGATTGTCATCAATGAAACAACAACAAAAAAATAGTTCTTTGAACTTGAAAAACATTACATAGATTCTAACTAATTAAACTAAACTAAATCTAATCTAGGTCCTCACTGTTCGAGCTAGAGGCTCATTGGTGGCCTCCTCATCATCCAGCTCCTCGATGTCGTTGTCCTCCTCATTGTCTCCGTCCTCGTTGTCATCCTCCTCCTTCTCCTTGGTGCCATTGTCGTTGCCGAAAAAGCACTTGTCATCGGAGTCCAATAGACTCCGATCAAGTCAGCTATCGACATAGAGACCTCGTCACTAGTCCTCCACCAGTGCTCATCTTCTTCCTCCTCCTTGGTGAAGTTGTTGCTCGGTGCTTGAAGCCGTTCATTGTTGAAGTTGGAAGAACGAGGTGAAGAAAGAAGAGGAATGGTTTTAGGGCAGATGAGGTGAATAATGTGTAGAGCATTGGGACAGCCTTGTCTGCTTCTCCATGAGGAATTAATGGTGATGAAAGACTGTTGGAAGTTGGGAGAGTATCTTTAGGGCTCGCGGTCAAAACTACTATTGTAGTCGCCTCGACATATAATCTAACGTCGAAGCAGGCCCTGTAGATCATCGGCGGATCCAATGGTCATCGGGCGGTGAATCCTTGGTTCACTGTGCCCCACCATCCCTCCAACCGACGGTGATAAGGGTGTTATGCTAACACTTTCTTTAGTAGAAAATTATTAGTGTATAGTTAGTTGTTATTTTAAAATTATAGTTATAATTAGTTAACTATTCCATTCTCATTTGCCATCATCCATCCAACCAAATAGAAAAAATAGATCATTCCATATGATGAACCGAATAAAAAGAATGGATAAATCTATGCAAAAATTAATGAACGATCATAACTCATCTAGTTTTGCTCTCAAAGCAAACGCACCCCCTATTTACTTGTTTAGCCGTCATTGGTCGTGGTCACGGGTTCCACTTGGACACCATCAAGACTTTATGCTGGTAGATCCACTTTGCCTTTTTTGTCTTTACATTACAGGGAATGAATTAAGCCCTAATTTTAATTTCATCCTTTTTGAAAGAGCAAAAACTGTTGTGGAGTGAGTTTAGGCAAAAACTTTGCTTAAATGCCAGTAAGTACTCACTAAAACAATGCAATAAGCTGTCATAAAAGAAAGAGTGCAAAGGTTACAGGTTGTGTTTAGTAACCGGTCCAAAATTCCTTAAGTGGCAATTGCAGGTCAGCAGCGTTGGTCTCTAACATTTCAAGGACTTCACCCATGGAAGGCCGATTGGCTGGTTTGGACTGTATGCACCACAAGCCAACTATAGTCATCTTAACACGAGCACTTCCGTGGTGTCGCTGCTGCTGCTGATCTCGCTGGTTGTGAGGCCACAAATCTGATCCAAGTTTTCATACAGCCATTGCGGAAAATACTTGCTGCTGCTGTCAGTACTGACATCGATTTTCTTCCTTGCTCCGACCATCTCAAGGACCACCATGCCGTAACTGTACACATCAGCCTTGCTGCCCACTGGTTCATAGTTTCTTGAGAAAACTTCAGGTTCTGTGTACCCTATTGTGCCTCTTGCCCCGGCAATGGTGATTCTACTCTCTTTTTGTCGGCCCAACTTCGTCAATCCAAAATCTGATATCTTTGAACAGAAATCCTAATCTAGGAGAATGTTGTGTGGTTTGATATCGAAATGCACAATGCGGGTGTTGCATCATGTGTGGAGGTACTCCAATCCTCGTGCGATTCCTATGACAATATTGAACAACTTATCCCAACTTAAAGTGGCTTCTCCTTCAGTAGAATTGTTGCCAAAAGTGTATCTCTCAAGAGAACCATTGGGCATGTACTCGTAGAGGAGAGCTCTTTTTGAACCTTGAAGCGGAAAGACAGAACCTCATTCACAAGCTAAAGTAAAGGAATGCCTTATATTTACTTTATACTCACCGTTGCTCAGAATCAGGGCACTCTAAGAACTGTTGTTGTCATAGTAGCGATTCCACAGCATGATGCGGTAATTAGCGGAGGCGTTCACCACCGGCAGCACATGGGACACAAGGGATTCACTAGTAAAAAAAAGATTTGGACAGGCGGTTCCAGAACACCATGCATTGGTGTTTTTTAGCGCCGCCAGTGCTAAAAGCCTGTGAAAATAAATCCTCTCCACTGGCGGTTGCTACAAAACCGTCTGTGAAAACATGTTTTCACAGGCGGTTTAGTAAAGAGAACCGCCTGTGAAAAGTATGTTTTCACAGGCGGTTACTTAAGAGAACCGCCTGTAAAAACTATTTTTCACAGGCGGTTGTTACCGCTAACCGCCTGTATTATTTTTTATCCATTATGTTATTTGTTATTACATATTTTATATTTATATTTATATTTATATTTATATTTTATGTTATTTATCTAAGTTTGATTATGTACAATAAAGATCAATTATATCAAAATGCAGACATATATACAACTTAGGATTAGAAAATTTACAAACTGTTTACATGCACCTGTAACTTGTTATTTGCAAACTGTTTACATCTCAATCAAGTGCTCTAATACTCATTTCGCTTGAGCCCTAGCCTATGAATTTCGGTTAGAATTCTATATTCTGGATTTGAGAGGATGCTTGTATGGTCATGATAATTTTCGTTGCATGGAATCACATCTTTCATGATGAATGAGCACAAGTCAGCAACTATCTCGTATAAATTCTCGTTGCTGAATCGTTGCTTTGGTGATATTTTATACCTCTGTAAATGAGATTTGTATTAGCATGGATCTACAAAATGACATAACGTTCGTGCTTACCTCATCAATGTTCCTGATGTATCGCCCACTCAATCTAGCGAACTCGCACACGTAGTATCCACAGTGCACCGACCTGTGTGGTTGCTTGTGGCACTAGATTTATAATAATGGGTGAGTGGATATAACATCATCCTTCATAATATAAGTTTTTGAGTCATAAAATTTACATACCGGCCAATCATAAAATACTTTCAACGAGTTGCCTTTCGTGCTCGGGTCGTACGGTCCACCTTGTATCTTATAAAACCTATATGCCCTACGATATCGACCAAATAGAATAACTAAGTTATTGATCTCAAATTCTGATCGATATTATTAAGCACGTATGCATATATTTCTCCTTACCTCTCTAATAAGGTCAAGCATGGTTGATATCTTGACGTGGCGTAATCTGCGGAGTCGTGGACGATTACCCTTCCCAAATAGAGAAAAATTTTGAACAGGATCCAATGGTCGCTGTAAGAAACAAAGTTATATGGGGCCGGTATCCAATGTATATGTAATAATTTGACTAACTTACTCAAAGTTATATGGGGCCAGTATGTAGCTCTTATTTTTAAAAGAAAGCATTGCGTGTCCAAGGTAGGCTGCGAAATTGGCCTCCAGGTCCTTTTTCATTTGCACTTTAATCTTTTCAGCTTCCTCCGGTGTCTTGTCTTTCAATTGTTCCTCCTCGGTTTTTCCGAGCCTCAATGTATGCTCCGTCTGACATACTCTCATAGGGCTGAGATAACCAACCATTTGAGCCTCACTATAATTACGCTCCTCAGCGTACCTCCTCGCCTGCTCGTCCTCTTGCATCCTGCAAGTTATATACACGTGCAAATTAGAGTTCGTCATCGTAATAATAATAGCGCAAGTTTGTTGTTAGTTCGCGAACACCTACAAGCACCAAATTGTCACCAGCTGTACATCCATTCTCCTGAGGTTTAAGAACAAATGCATGTCCTCGAAGGCTACATAAGCTATTTCTCTTGGAGTCACAAATGTCCCTGGTGGTATAGATGCGCTGATTGCGTCGATGCCAACTTGAGCCGCTCTCATGTACCAGTCATGCATCTTTTTTATTTGCGGTGGCAACTTTATCAAATTCTCCCACCGTATAAGCGGCCTTCCCGGCACATAATTTGAAGGGACATGATCGTAATCCTGTTTGGTTGGCTTTCTGATCTGTACTTCCTTCACTATGGCTTGCGTTGACTTCTCCTTCTCGGCACAGTCAACGGTACGTGTCGTACGGGACTTTGCTATTCCTTTTGAGAATAGGATCGTCCCGGCACTTTTTTTCTTCGGCTCAAAGGGTGAAACTAATCTAAGTCCTTTATATCCGCTCTTCTTCTTAACCGAATCTCTGCCCTTCTTTGGCGCGGTCGGTGGTGTTGGATCTTCATCAGGATTTGTCTGATCACCTTTGGTTGGTGGTGTAGTTCGTGTCATGGGCTCGGGAGGCGGCGATGGTAGGTCAGGTTGAGGACGAGGAGGTGATGGTGGGTCAGGCTGAGGATGGGGAGGTGATGGTGGGTTAGGCTGAGGAAGGGGAGGTGATGGTGGGTTTGGTTGAGAAACGGGAGGTGATGGTTGGTCAGGCTGAGGACGGGTAGGCGATGATTGTTCCTGGCCTTGTTCCTGAGTTTATGGTAAGGATTCAGAGGAGGGTGGTGGAGCACTCAACCTGATGTCTCGTCGAGGCCAGAGGATGATGTTGTTGACAGCCTATCCGAGTTTCCCGTTACCTTCGGGAGCAGGGATGTCCAACATGTCGTCCTTATAACCTGGCACGACGTTCACCACCTATGCCCTACAGTATTCTTCGTGAATGTCCTCACCATGGAACTTTCGTCCTGGTATCGTATACCCAGAAGCAACTTCCCTTGTCCGTATCTTGGCAATCCCGTAACTTATGACAAGGGAGCATGGCGTTGGCCTGTCTATGTCATCAACAGGGTACCGGACCTTTGTGGTAGATGCGACACTGCTCAGCGCCGGTGGTACATTCTGTTGAGAACTCGACTGAGGTGCTACTACCAGCTGCATCTGCGGAGTCTGTGTGGTCATGTTCTGTGCTGACGACAATACACTCGTTAGTTGCTGCAGCATTTGAGGGTCACGGCCCGATAATACCTTGGCCATCATGTCTTTGAATACTTTTTTACCCTCCTCCTCAAAGTATTCTTTCATGGATTCCTTGTATCGATCTCGTTTCTCATACATGCCAGACCACTCTTCACCGAAACCTTCTTTCCAGCCCAACCTTGAGGAGATGCCTCGCACTCGACCCGGATGCTCGGGGTTACCAAGCCCAAGAGTTAGGGTGTCTGTGAGGATATAAACCCCCAGTACCACAAGCCAAGACGTGGGCCGCACCATCAAAGCTGGCCCGGCCCAGAAGATAAAGACGTGCGGCGCAAGACTGCACCGCACGGTTATTGTACCAACTTGGATAGTTTACTTGTAACCTTGTCCCTTCAGACTATATAAGGAGGGGCAGGGATAGATCCCCTGAACTCAACTCATAATAATACAAGACAGCAACACACAGGACGTAGGGTATTACACCTCACGGCGGCCTGAACCTGTATAAATCTCGTGTCTCGCGCTTACTGCGCAACGCTTGTTCGTCTCAGGCGCACCCTCACCGTCTCATCTACTACCTTGGGCATACCCCTCGGTAGACTATCGCCGGTATTCCGTCGACCGTTGGCGCGCCAGGTAGGGGGTGTGCTTCTTGATCCCATGGCGAACAAGATGAAAATTTCTTTCGTCGTCGTCGGCCACAGCATTCGGCGGCGGCGAATCAAATGAGAATCATCTTCATCAACATCATCCACGGCGACTTCGTCGCGATCCCGCTTTTGGCGACTTCGTCGCGATCCCGCTTTATCCCGCTTTTTGCGACTACATCCGTGCACTTCGGCAACGGCATCTGGCGGCGGCGAACTCTTGGACGTCATTCAACGCAACCAAAGGTGTTGTCAAAAAAAAATGCAACCAAAGGCAGCCGCCGACAAGCTTCGTGATTCTGCGTTCCCCAAAATCTGATCCCGGGTTGACCGCTTCGGGGGCCTGCGATCCAATCTACACGGACGCGCCAATTTGCATGCAAGCCAAGGAATTCTACTCGGCCACAAAACACGAAGGAAGTACAGCCGGACTCCAGATCGATAACGACGGCAAGGCTAAAAGCAAGCAAGAAGAACACGTGATCTCTGTTACGTACAGCCCCATGGTCAGTCACCATCATTAATTGGTTATACATGCACGTATGCATGTTCATCTACACGCACGACATAGCCAATTCACCTGAAGACGGATCGAAGCCACAAGCGCCGTCGAACGAGCCATCGGATCTACACGGGATTTTTTTCCAAGGAGGTTATAGAAAGAAATAAATATCTTGAAGATGGAATGCATATATGCATCTACGGTTTACATGATCCGACGCTTGCCAATCCCGATCAAAAGCTAAGTTTTATTTCCTATTTTAATTAAGATATTTTATATCATCTTCGGATTTCTCCACAAATCTACGTCATATTTGATGATAGGAAATTAATTACACTTCTCAGCGTCAACGCCCCACGGCGGCTTCGTCGTCATCTGTCCGCGGCAGTAGCAAACTTTGGAGTCGTCCGAGCTCTCCAAACTGCTAAGCGAAGCCACGTCGAGCCGTCTAACGTAGCCACGTCGAGCCATCGCTAAGCGAGCCGTCTACGACATATCATCGCCAAGATTATCTCCATGATTTTTCGTCGCCGACGTAAGTCCCGCAACTGCTCGGGCAGTCTAACTTCATCGACGCGTAAGCCCCGCACCTGCTCGGGCCACACGTCTTCGCCAATGCGTAAGCCCCGCACCTGCTCGGGCAGCACGTCTTCGCCAATGCGTAAGTCCCGCACCTGCTCGGGCCGCACGTCTTCGCCAATGCGTAAGCCCCGCACCTGCTCGGGCAGCACGTCTTCGCCAATGCGTAAGCCCCGCACCTGCTCGGGCAGCACGACTTCGCCAATGCGTAACCCCCACACCCGCCGGGCAGCATTTGGCTCGACGCCGCGTAAGCCCTACACATGATAGGCCACCCAATTGCGCCACTTCACCAACTGCCCCGATATATCGGGTAGCCTTCGCCCACGATAAGCGTAACCCCCGCCTGGCGCGGGTAGCTTCGCCACCACGTAAGCCCCGGGGACGCCTAGGCCGTTAAGTCTTCGCTAACACGTAAACCCCGAGGACGCTTGGGCAGGTTAGCAGCGTCCCCAAAAGCCCCGGCAAAAGCACGGGCACCACGCAGGGCATGGAGGATTCCTCGCTGACCTGTCAATAAGCCCAGACCATACTCGGGCACCTCGTCGCTCTCCGAGACACGCCAGCCTCCACCATGTTCTCCAGTCGAGTTTTACGCTCTGGGACTTCGTCAAGACATCGAACTCCATAGCGTTCTTCAGTCAAGCTCTACATCATCTTGAAGGATACCGAAGATTTGCACATATCCATGCATGAGACGTATACATACATGTACAAGATCTTGAAGGCTACCATATCCTGATGCTGCTACACGACGAGCCAATCAAGAAGCAAGTAAGCAATATGCACCCGCACGCAAGATCCAATCTCGAGACTCACGGTGAAGTCGCAAGGCAAATCAATCTGCACCTGTGCCTCCTCTCCCGCATGCATGGATACGTGTTAGCGTTTCCGAGCAATACAGCTGCTCGGGGATTTCGACGATCAATCTGCACCTGTGCCACCTTTCCCTTTCTACTTTGAACGATCCTTGCTTCTCCTTAGCTGCCACCGCAAATATGTTCTTTGCTGCTTCTTCGACCATTGCATCAGTAAAGGACAACCCGGTCGAGGTTTCTTGTGGCTTTCGACCACGGAGCCAATTCGCGCTCCTTTCACCAACTTCCTCAGAAAGGACTGGTAGGCCTGCCGCCTTCTTCGCAACCTCTTCTGCCCTCCATTTTGGGATCTGAGGCTTGTATCCACCAGTGCCAAGGTGGTGGTGGTACTTATTCTTCTATGCAAGTGCGGAATTGGCTTCACTTCGAGCTAAGAATTCTGGGTTAGTCTTCTGCTCTTTGAAAACCGCCCACTGACCTTCTGTGATCTTGTACTTCCTCGTCGGGTCCAACCCTTGCTCGGGTCCAACCCTTGCTTCAAGTATTTGTTATTCAACTCAGACCTCCAACCCCGGAACGAGATGCTAATCTGCCGCATTGCATAGTCTTGTACGAGTTCTTCTGAACCCCGCGGCACGATAAATTTTCTTGAGAGCTTCTCCCACATGGTATTCTTGACCGCATCTAGCACATCCTTCCAGTTAGAGATTGTGATATCAAGATTGTCCCTAACCAAGAAACCAACTGCGTTACGGAACTTACCTTGGACCTCATCCGGTTGTAGGGGCTCTCCTTTTAGACTGACATCTGTAACCCTATATATCTTGTCCTCCCACTTGTTTGTTCCTCTGTCACCTTGTCTGGGATCACTCTGTTTTCGTTTCCTAGATTTCTTGCTGGGTGCCTCGGTCTCTGCTTGTGTTGGTTGTTCTTGTTCAAGTTCCTCTTGTTCCTCCGCATCTGCTAACTCGCGAAATTGTGATAGCACCTCCTATTCACGTAACAAGGCACAAACAATATTAAAATCATGGATGGATATACATACACCTCCTATATTACCCGTTAGTTCGATTTCATGCAACAACTCACCGTATCGTCTCGTGGATCGTAATTTGGGTCACGCTCCATTTCACGACGAGTAGCCCTATCTACACTAGGACACGGATCGCTTGGACTCTCGTACACTTCCTCGTCTGACTGGTGTTCTCCACATCCTTGTGAATCGCCAGGTTCATTAGAGGGGGACTCCGCACGTTGCTCTTCGTGTGGAGAACTCATCGCGGAAACCTAACATATCATAGTGGTATTCATATGGAAACTAATACGCTAAGTTGTCATACGAAAAGTCGATATTCATGCATACGCCATTCATAAATCGATTTTCATACGCCATTCATAAATCGATAAGTCATATATACACAGAATATTCGCAAAACCATTTTACAATCAATTCATAAATTGATAAGTCATATACTATATATAAAATCCATTTAAAACTTTTTAAACTAATTTACACAGAATCTATATAATTTTATGGGTTATATAATTTACACAAAATCAATAAAGAACCTATGTAAAACATCATGAAATCAATAAAAACCTATGTATTATATATTTTTGTTAGCTAGATCATGTTATTAGAAGACTAACAAAACTAGAATCACAATTTTTGAACCTCTAAAACTCAACATATAGAATTTACATAGAAATAAAAATTAAAAAAAAAGTGGGCCGGCCCACTACTGTTTGGCTCACTACCGTCTGGCCTCCACCGCGAGCGCGCCGCCACCAGGCGCACCGCCGCCGTGGTAACACCGGCTCCGGGCGCACCGCTGACGGGCAACCGCCTCCGGGCGCACCACACGCGCCGCGCTCGGCAATGGTGGGCCCGCACCACCGCCGCCACCACACGCGCCCGCGCTCGGCCCCCCCGCGCTCACCAGGACCGCACGCTTGCCGCCGCTCGACCTGCAAGGAGGGTGGGGGAGAGGAGAACGCGGTTGCTGACGATGGCTTACCGGCGGCAGCGCGGAGAAGAAGGGGCTCGCGCGGCGGGACGGCGCACGGGCTCGGAGAAGGTACAGGGGGCGCGGCGGGGCAGCGCAGAGGCTCGGAGGGGAGAAGGGGGCGCGCGGCGGTGCGGCGAACCGAGGACGACAAGCGTGGTGAAATCCGGCAGCCTAACGGCGTCCTTGAAGAAAATGGCGCGCCTCCGGGACTCGGTGAAATTTCAGAATCGAGGGCGGGATATATATACAGACGGTCTTTACAGGCGGTTCACTTTTAGAACCGCCTGTAGAAACATGTAACCGCCTGTAAAAAGATATTTCTACAGGCGGTTTACATTGATAACCGCCTGTAGAAAGGGTTTATGGTTTATATTATTTCAATATATTGTTTCTATATATTGTTTTACAGTTACTGTATTTATATTAATTATTGTTTAAGTAAAGGATTTATGGTTTATATTATTTATATTGGGCTTTATAATTATTGTTTATTTATATTCTATATATTGTTTTAATATTTAGTCTTATTCACTCATGTTGGGAAAGTAAAACGTAAATATTAGCAATGGTTCACTCATATTGTTTGAGATACTGAAATATAGAAATGGTAAGAAGCATAGAGTACAAATTAATACAGAAATAGATATTACAAGATAAATGACAAATAGATTCTAGCCACAGACTGTTCTTCCTTGTCCATCGTGGCGAGCATAGGGAAGCGAATTTTGTGGGATGCTTCGCTCAACAGTCCTTATCTTCTCTGGAAGGTCCGTAAAGAGAGACAACTTGTTGAACTGGTTGAAGTCCTCCAGATCAGTTACACCATCAATTCGTATAGCTTGTTGCTTTCCAGGGAAAACTACATGCTTCTGCTTGTCCTTAGTTTTCTGCTCATTCTTAGAAAGGATCTGTTCAATGTAGAACACTTGTGCAGCACGGTTAGCGAGGATTCAAGGGTCATCCTTGTAACCTACTTTACTTAGATCAATAACTCTGAGCCCGTAGTTATCCACTGTGGCATGTTTATCTTGAACCCATTGACATCGAAACACAAGGACCTGAAATGTACCATAGTCCAATTCCCATATGTCTTCAATGAACCCGAAGTACGTGGTAATCTCACCAGTTTCGTCTATGGCCTCGCATCGAACACCACTGTTCTGTGCAATGCTCTTGTTGTCCTTGGTCTTGGTACAAAAAGTGAAGCCACTAATGTCATAAGTTTACCATGTGGTGATCTGACGTGATGGTCCATATGCCAACTGTTTGATGGTCTGTTCTTCAAATGTCTCCGCTTCTGGAATGTTCTGATCCTTTAGCCATGCGGTGAACCGATGCTTGTGTTCCTTCATTACCCAACTGTCATTTTGCCCATGATTATGTTCACGAAGTTCTTCCACATGTTTCTCAATCAAAGGCTCCATTATCGAGAGTTGATGTAGGATGCTGTGGTGTGCCTCGAGGACTATTTTGTAGTCTGGTGGGATGAATGATTTTCGTCCCATCCTTCCCTTTCCATGTAGCCTACCCTCGTGTCGTGAAGGAGGCATGCCTATTGCAATCTGGTCTTTCAGAACATTGTTGCAGAATGGACCTCCGGACTCAATGGCCTCTTCGGTAGTGTACCCTTCTACCATGGATGCCTCAAGATGAGCATGAGTTTGAACATATCCATTAAGTATTGACATGAAACGCTCATATGTCCATATTTCATGCAAGTACATGGGACCCAGGGCCTCGATTTGTGGCACCAAGTGCACCACAAGATGTACCATTATATCAAAGAATGAGGGAGGGAAACACATCTCCAGTTGTGACAAGGTCTCCACTACGAATTCCTATAGAGATGGCAGCTCCTCGCGGTCAATTACTTTCTGTGAGATCTTGTTGAAAAAGAAGCACAACCTTGTGATTGCCATCTTCAGAAATGTGGGATTTATAGCCCTGATGGCAACAGGGAGAAAAGTAGTCAGCATGACATGATAATCATGGGAGTTGTAGTTGTGGAGTGTAAGGTCTTTCATTGACACAATACTCTTTATGTTGGAGCAGAATCTAGATGGCACTTTCAAGTTCCTCCACCACAAACACATCGCTTGTTTTCATCTGTGATCAGGTTGTAGCTTGCTGCAGGAAGATGGTACTTCCCATTTTCAAGAAGAACAGGGTGCAGCTCTTTTTTAATGCCTAATTGTACCATGTCCAGACGAGAATTCAGTCCTTCCATCGTCTTGCCCTTCATGTCTAGCAAGATTCCAATTATGTTTTGAAACACATTCTTCTGAACGTGCATACCATCAATCGCGTGTCGTTCGTCTAACTCTTTCCAGTAGGGTAGATACTTGAAGAAAATAGACATCTTCTTGAATGTAGCCCCTGGGGTTGGCTTCCTATCCTTTCTTTTGTTCCATCCTTTGTCTTCTTCCCAAAAACAAATTTGATTTTGCTTACTATAAGATAAACTCTTTAACCCTTGCTGTTACCGTGATGGAGCAGTAGAGTGCAGTTCATTGTTATTGTCGAAGGACTTATCCATCTTTCACAAGCGGTACCTGTGCCCTCTCGGTAAGAAGCGTCTGTGCCTCATGTACACTAGTTTATTGGATGCATCAAGGGACACATAAACGGTGTCATCTATGCATATTATACAACCAACCTTTCCCTTGAACTACCCTGATAATGTGAAGAGAGCAGGGTAATCATTGATAGTGACAAAATAATTGCTCTAAGTGTGAACGAATCTTTGTGATACTCGTCCAATATTTGGACACCTTTTTCCCACAGTATCTTCATCTCCTCCATTAAAAGCTCTAGAAATACATCCATGTCAACTCCAGGCTGTGTAGGTCCAGAAATAAGAATGGTTAACAAAAGGTATTTCCGCTTCTGCAATAACCATGGAGGCAGGTTGTAGATGGTAAGGATCACCGGCCACGTGCTGTGCGTGTGCTCCTCTCGGCAAATGGATTCATTCCGTCAGTACTCAGTGCGAACCTAACATTTCTTGGTTCCTTAGCAAATTCTGGATGATTGTCATTGAAATCTTGCCATTGCTTGCCATCGGCTGGATGTCGAAGCTTTCCATCATTTTTGTGCTCATTAGAAGCGTGCCAGCTCATAAGTTCTGAATCCTCAGGGTTAGCGAACAAACACCTCAATCTATCAAGTATGGGAAGGTACCACATCACTAATGCAGGAACCTTTCTCTGAGCGTAGTAGTCTACTTCATCTTCTCCTTTGTTGGTGGGTTTTGAACTCTGCTTCGGTTGGGTCTTTTTACGCTTCTTACCCGACGAAATATTATTTTCCTCACGATGATCTTTACTCGTCTTGTACCTACTTGCACCACAATTTGGACATTTGTCTAAGTTTTTGAACTCATCACCTCTATATAGAATACAATGATTTCTACATGCGTCGATCTTTTCAACACCCATAGTAAGTGGACTGATTAGCTTCTTTGCATAGTAGGTGTTAGCAGGCACTTTGTTCTCCTTTGGAAGCATGTCTGCGATAAGACTAAGGAATGCATCAAAGCCAGCATCACACAAACCATATCTAAACTTTAGCACCAACAACTTCAGCACAGATCGCAACGTCGTGAATTCTTTGGTACAACCCTTAGACTCTGCATACAAAGGCTCTTCTGCTGCTTTCCTCAAGGCCTCCATACCTTTAATGAG